>WEKX01007981.1:581966-620200 GCA_013390025.1 Pitta sordida
CGCGGCGCGGGCGGGGGCGGCAGCGGGGCTGTGCCGGCAGCGGGGCTCGGGGTGGTGCGGGAGGTGGAAAAAAATCCCTGGGGATCCTGCCCTTCCGAGGAAACGCAGCTTCACGGGAACGTGCCGTGTTACCTGCGTGCCAAACCCCGCTGTGGCCGCATCGAGAGACTCCCACGGAGTCCGCGCAGCGTGTGTGTGTGAGCCGGCTGCAACAAAACGCCCCGTGATAAGGTCGTTTTGGACAATACCAGTCAGGTCGCTCAGAGGAAATCGTATATACATATGTATATATATTTTTAAATTGCGGGATTTTTTTTTTTTTAATGTTTAATTGAAAGCATGTGTCGGTTCCTTGGCGTGGTTGGTTGTGATGCTCTGCCGGTGCCCGGGCTGGGAAGGCGCGCACGCAGCCCGTGCTGTTGCCGTGGCAGGGAGGATGAGCAGCAGCTCCAGCCCCCCCTCCGCTCCTCAGCCCGGCTCCCGCTGCCCGTTTCCATGTGTGTCAGCGCCGGGGTAGGAGCGAGGGGCAGGCAGCGATGAGAGTGCCTGCCAGGAGCCCTCGCTGACGGGCATTGAGCGCCCAGGGTCGTGGAGACGATTTTAGTGCATCAGATGTGATCTGTGTCTCCCATAGGGAGAGCGTGGGGAGTATATACGTATATACTAATGCTAGGGTTGGCTCCTTTCTGAAATGCAAATCTGCTATTAGCTAACCCCCTTCCCCCTTTTTTTCTTAACCCAGCCCCTCCCTCCTCCAAAAATGTCAGGGTTCATTCACCACCGAGAGGCTACGGCACTTAACAGAAGGAACAAATGACCCAGCGTGTCCCAAATTAGTTATTGGAAGTAGTCGATATATCGAGCTGTCTGTCTGTCTTCTGTCTTTTTGTAACGGTTTGTAAGGGCTCCGAGCCAGAAAGTAAAACGCGCTGGAGTCAGTTTCATCAGCAGGGAGGAGCTGATGTTGACATTGTATTTTCCTTTTAACGCTTTGAGGGTGAAGAGAATGAGCTACTGAGATTGCTTGTGTCTCTCATTTCGGTGCCTCCCACTCCCCGAGGGTGCCCTGAAAACTTGAAATAAGAGGAGTTAAATACAGTGTTGCCTTTCTGTTGATACACTGTCTGCCCATTTGCCTTCATCTGTGGTAGTGAGGATGGAAGGAAGGACTCTTTCTCTCGTGGTACATGTAATGTTGTTGCTTTGTGCAGAAAAAGCTTTTTAGTATGTATCACATCATTGTCTATGCACCAATGAGATACTAATTAAAACAGCTGTTAATAAAGGCTTGAAAAAACCCCAAATCAAACTGGCATAGACCTTCAATAAATATGCTGATGCAGGGTACCAAAGTTGTATACAGTTTTATGGTGCAGTTTCTGTTGCTGTAAGCATAAGAACGAGATGAAGCCAAGAAGGCTCTGAGGAAGTGGGACATGGCTTTAAATTGGACATCTGTATCTGCACTGCTGCAACTTCCCTGCAGCTAGACCTGGAATGAGTTTAGCCCACTGACAGTATCTTTCCCTCTGTGCTGTTGATGTTGCACCCAGCAGATGGGATGGCCTGTGTTTTCTGATTGGCAGTCTGCATGAAGATCAGTTGGAACTGGGAGGCAGGTGAAGGAAAGGCAGCATCCCATTTTCAGTGTCTTCCCCACAGCTTTTCTTGATGTGTTCTTAGTCAAGTACATGACAGTGTTCAGTGCCTGAGAAAATGAAATAATTTACTGCTCAAAGCTCCTACCTTTAGGCACCTGCATTACAACTCCTAACCTCTTCCCAAAATGAGTCCCTACAGATAGTGGGATCAATAATTTGTACAGTTTGTTAGTGCTGTAGAAGTCTGCTCATACTCTGGCCATGCTATCTCCTGAGTTAAATGGTTTTCAAGGAAACTTTGTGCATCTTTACACCGTGAACATCCAGTACCTGATGCATGTGCTTCACTGTAGTGAGCCAGTCCACTGCCTTCAGCAGAGTTCTTTCACTGAGATACACGTATGCATGTGCATGAAAGTTCACAAGACTGAGGTTTTAACGTGTTATACTTATGGCATGGTAGGGTGTCTCAGCTACCTTCATGAAGCAGGAAACTATTGAAGGCAATAGACAGGCAACTGCATGCTTAATTGTGTGTTTGGGTCTCACTGATGACATTGGGAGCTGTGTGACTGCCGTAATTTGTGCCTCTAAATAGAGTGCTTTCCTGAGTCAGACTTGCTAGGAGGATGTTTTTTTCAAGTACAGTGTGCCTGAGTCATTGTATGTATTGTATTGTTTGTGAGTTTTTATTTTCTGGTGCCACTGAGTGCTGTGAGTTTTACAGCTGCAGCTTGTGCTCAAGCAACGTGGTTCTCTGGTGCCAAAACCTGCTACGGGCAGTAGAGCTTTAGGAACAGCTTCTGAAAGAGAGCTGCTGCTCTGTGGAAAGAGGGGAGCACCAGCAGGATTATTGGAAAGTTATTCCTTGGTTGTGAGCTAAAGCTGTCTCGTTCCTGGCTCTGGGAAGTGTGATACGTAGTGTGGGTCCTACCCATGCAGTGCTTCTCAAAACATAGAATACAGAATAGCTGGTGTCTGTGTGACCAGACTGCTGGGTACTGTGCCACTAGCACAGCGGGCACTGTGCAGGTGTTGTAATTACAGTCTTATGGGTACTCATCACACATTTGAGTTTGGCCATGGCACTTTTCCACTCCTTGTAGCCACATTCTGAGTTCCTTCTTGAACTGCATACTTGGCATAGCCTCACTGGCAGCAGGGATGTTGCAGGAGAGCCTCAGGAACTGTTACTGGACAGGTAGAATGTGCTTTGTAGATGACAGAGCAAAGTGCTTTTTAAAATTTTTGTTTTTTAAGCAGTTCTGCACTGCGTGTTGGTTGAGAGGGAGGAGGGTGGTTGGGAAGGTGTTTACTTGATGTTCTGTGAAGTTTGTGGCAATGCTAACCTGTTGGTTATTGTGGGCAAGCCACATGCCTTCCACCTCCCCTTTGCTGTGGTCTGAATAGGCTTTTTTTTGGTTTAAACACAGCTATTTAAAAGGTACTATGAATGCAAATAGGAATAACCATTTTTGGTTTTGTTAGTTTCATTATTATGATCTGGAAAGTGAAGATCAGTCAGAACCAGAAACACTTAGCAGGTTCCTCTGTGTCCGAGTGCAGGCAGCCTGCCTCATGCAAGGGGTGAGTGCGTGAGCTATCCTGCCACTCTGAGGAGTGTTGAGAATGACTTTCGCAGGGGTGTGTTGGCATGTAATGTTACATTCAGCTTAAGGCATCAACAGCACACTTCTGGATGGTGTTTTCATGTCATTTTGGGAAGGGGAAATCGCTGCTGTGTTTTTCAGGACATAGAGGCTCAATGCCACTTTAAATGTTACGAATTATGGAAGTTGTGGAATCATCCTTATCCCACCAGATATTCTGGAGACATTTATTTTGCTGTGTTTGAGTGAATGTGCTTGTTACTGGTATGTAACATGTGTGTTGTTTGACACTGGTGGTTTCCATTTGGTCTACTAAAACTTCCATTGCTCAGAACTGGCCCTTCTAGGCTGATGCAATCAACATGTCACTCTGCAGTAGCTGTTCTTCAAGGCTGCTTAGAATTTTACGAGGCTTTAGTTTTCTAACGATGTATAAAATTGTACTGGGTGGAAATAGATGAATCATCCTGTTTTTTAGAATAGCTTGGGGGTTGTTAACTGAAGAACTGATTTAATAAAACCAGGAGTCCTGAAATGTGGTGTCTTATTAAGAAAAAAAAGAAGTAATTCTACAACCCCTCCATTCTTAAAAATGCTTAAGAATTAAAAAAAATGCCACCCTACTTTTCTCATTTTACCCTCAATTTAAGGGTATACAAGGTTATGTTGCCCTTCCAATTACTTCCTGAACCAAAATTAATTGGAAAAAGATGCTTTATACATCTTCCAGTATTTTATCCAAGTGTCAGATAACATAGCAGAAACACTTAAAGAACCACAGATGCCACATGGAAAATGTGAAAACCATCCTGTTCAGAAACTATTCTCCCTGTATTCCAAACTTTACTTCCAGTTCTGTTCCATTTTAAACACATGAGGCATAGCAGGTTTCTTTTTTTAAAAGTCTGAACTTTTCTCCAAAGAGCACTTTCAAAAAGAGTCTCAGCAGATCTTTAATGAGTGGATACTGATTCCCAAAGGCACTGGATGTGCAGTCACCTAATTAATTTGGTCCTCAGCTTTCGTTTTATCGACTGGCTTGATTATACGTATTTGGTAATATTACAGAATCACAGAATCAATTAGGTTGGAAAAGAACACTACTTAGATTGATTGAGTTGTTGTCTGGCCAGTTTTATTATTTTATTAGTCCTGTCTTTTGTTGTCTGCATGTAGTCACTGGGTTGGGACCAGAGATGCGTAGTTAACTCCTCTAGTTATTATTTCTCCATAACATTTTCCAGCTGACTCTCCACTTGCAGAGAGGTTTCAAAGTGTGAAAATTTCAATAACTTAGCACACCTCTGTGATTTGGGACACAAAGTCATCCTTTTAATTCACTCCTTGAGAGATAGTGCTCTGCTTAGCAATTGGGTATCACCTGCACAATGACAGAGTGTTAATACTTCCTGAGTTTAGGTGTGAAATGAACTAAGAAATTCAATACTCACATTTGCTTCTTGTTGGTTTTGAGCCATTGAAGTGCAGTTGGCTCATGTTTTCAGTTATTTTTTCTGGCAAAGAGAAGGCTAATTTACTCAAAGTCTGTAAAGCTGAAATTTTCATGTCAGTTACGTACAAGATCTAAGGCTTTAAGAAAATAGTATACCGGATACCATGGGAATTATGATAAAATCAAGAGCACTGGCCGCAAAAACTTTTCTTTCTTTGTAGGATAAAGCTCCTCTCATCAGCTGTTTTGTTTCTTTGATGGTGCTCAAGTTGGAGAGGGAGAGTAATTCGATTATTTTAAAAACAGGTTCAATTCACTCATGAGTTAATCATTTGCATTTTAGGGCACTGAAATTTGCAGAGTTTATTGTGGTTTTTGTTTTGTTTTGTTTATTTTACCTGCTTGACTTTGTGTTTGGTTTTAAGGGCTTTTAATGGGTGGTGTCATGTCAAAAGAATTCTCTGCCACTCATTCAGCTGAAGTACATGGTAATGCCTTGTAAAACAGACTATGCAAATCTCCAGGATGTTCCCAGAACAGCTGTCCCGAAGGCATGCTGTAAATATACCTTTATTGCCAACTGATGTTGAGCAGCACTGATGCCCAAGGGTTACGCTTAGGAGATCTTTCAGATGATCTTTACTGTGTTACACAACTGACATACTCGAAACTCTTTTCCCAGGGATGTGTGAAAATTGCCAAGGGGGTGCCAGTTTTATAGGCAAAGCAGGGAGTAAGCACTGTATTTATAACGAGAACACGCGTTGTAAGGAGCTGCCCTTTGCAGCTTCAGGGCACGTCTGGGTGGTTGTGCTGCACAGAGCAAGGGAGCAGGAGCCAGCACTGCTTCCTTTGCCAAACCAGCGGTGCAGTGTGCACCTATGGCTGAGTTGACGTGCTGCTTTTCTCTGTAAGGGTGTTGACCTGCCTTTGTTATTCCTTTAGAAAGGGATTCCTGTCACTTCGATTCGAGCAAACAAAATAGCCTTTGGTATCAAAGGACCTCTTTCCTTTGTGTTTATTTTTTCTCAGGCAAAAGTATTTTCATAGTGTATAAAATGCAGATATAATAAACTAATTTTTCGAGGCAAGATTTGGATTGGGAGCAGTGAAAAGATCGATGTTTCTCTGAAGGGATATCAATAGACTCCTTTACGTTTTCATAGCTCAGAATGGATGTTTGTGGTGTGGTACAGAGAATCCTAAATGTGCCGTAGCTCTCCTATACTTAAAAATGCATTGACTGCATTTTAATTTTTTAAGAGGCTATTTGTATAACGCGTCAAGCAGGACATATAATTTTTTAAAAATAACTGCTTTAATTCCCCAGCAACTGTCAGACAAGATGACTCACTGCAGTATAAGAATTCACCACAGCACATCACAGATTTGACACAAACTCTTAATCCATGTAAAATTATGCATGTATATTCCCCTATCTTCCCGGTGGGTGAGCTTCATTTTTGCCAAACTCTTGATGATCCCATTCTGCCTTCTCTCCTCCCCCGCCTGCTTTTTTTACCCCTTTCTTCTTGAGTACCTTCTTGCAGTCAGTAGCCCCAGTGCAGGGTTTGGATGCAGCAGACTTTCCCTGGCTTGTGAGGAGCCTTTCCTGATTGTTAACGACAGCCCCTGATTCTCTCCTGGAACGTGGAGGGGGGGGCTTTACAAAACATGATTGCTCTCTGCAGAGTTCTGGTCTTTCCTTTTATTACTCGGGTAAACATACCCTAAAAAAGGGGAACTGGTTTAATTTAGTTCCATTTGGTGCAGTGCATCAGGGAATTGCTCATTTTAGACCTGTGTAAACAAATATTTTTGGGGTTTTTTTCAGGTAATCTTTGCTAAGGCTTCTGATTGCTAGTCGGTATTATTTATCACTAAGATGAAGTATGTAACTTTAAAACATGTATCAAAGATATTTGGGACACCATAATATTCTGCAATAAAAAAGCAAATACAGGCATAGAAACAATTAAAGCAACATAGGTTTAGACAGATGCTGAGACGACTGTGGCCATGGCTTTGGCTGGAGTCTCTGGCCATACAAAAGGAGGCTTCTGCTTTAAAGCCATGTGAAGTCCTACCAGGGCACCCTGTGCATGGCTCTTAGGGGATGGAGGGAGCCATGCCAGGGTGCTTCTTGTCCCTTTTTTGAAAACAGAATCGTTTGCTGATTCTTGACAGTTTGGTAGTTGTAGTGTATTTGACACATAACCTGCAGTGCTTAGAGCAGCATCAAGTGCCCGGTGTGGGTAATTGTCACATTATTTTACAACAGAAATTAACATTGAAAGGTATATGCTGTCTCATTTCCCTCTTTTTCAGACTATCATATTAACTGGTTGAGTAACTAGAGAAAGAAAGAATTCTCGTACAGGATCTTGATAACTTGGAAAAGTAGGTGTTTCCTATGACTTTAGAAGGTGCTGTTTGATTTCCAAAGGCTGGTGCATTAATATGCTATCATTTAGGATGCTTGAGGGTTTTTACTTTTATATGTACAACTGAATCTGCAGAATGGTGGCAGTTGAGGGGACAGAGGGATTCTACAAATGTTGTCTGCTTATATGAAAGTAAAAGTGGATGTTAGGACATGTTTCATCCAAACTATAACATCTACAGTTTCTTCATTCAAATCTTGGCTTGTTCTGTATGTAAGATTAAAATATCAAAATAAGATCTTGTAAGTATGGTCTCTTAAGAGCTGTTCAGAAGCCAGGAAAATGTTTCTTAATGAAGTCTGTGACAAATACTGAAGTGTAAGTCATGGAGCCTAATTTTTCACTGGTAGAGTGGTGGTTGAAAGTTTGCCTAGACTAGCAAAAGTTCAGAGTCTTTTGGTTGGCTTAGAGACCCACTCAAAGTGCTCTGACACTCTTTTTCCTACTCTGTGGATGTCCATGTGTCCATAAACAGCCTGGAAAATAAAGAGACCCTAGCAACAGTCTCCTCAGAGAAAGCAGGCCTGGACTATTCCATCTATATGGACCCTTCAGAAAGAGTTATGTATTATCAGGATGATTACAGAGCTATTGAATCTATTACTACTCTTTATTGGGAAAATAGACCAAACTGGTCTTGGGGCTTCTAGTGTCTCGTTATTGAACTGTTCTGAGATTGTACAGAAAATTTCCTTCTGAAATCTGCACACTCTGTAACTCCAGTCTCATACAGTTACATGCCTCAAGGTAAGAGCAAATAATGAAACGTCACCTTTTTTCTCTCATGGGGGGGTTATGATAAGCCATATTAACTCATATTTTTCATTGTTACAATTGTGAGGAGAATGAACAAGATTTAGAATTTTGTTCACCGCATCTCCCTTATCCTTGTTGAAAGAAATATTCGAATAATAGGATGGTATTTTTGATGAATGTTTGAACAAATAAAATGATGGCATTGTGGTGACATGCGAGCAGTTCAACTTCAGTGAAGAATCTTGAAATGGAAATTGTGTTTCAAATGCTAGACTTCTTTGACAGATGCCTGAGCATAAGCAAACTACAGTTACCTGGTGAAACAACAAAATGCCAAGAACATGCCTATTCTTTCCTGAATGACAATAATGGCAAACTCCTTTGCTGAGTTCACTGGAGGAGCCCAATTTCATTTGCCATATCTTTTTAGTCTAAAGAAAAATGAATACATCCTTTAGAAGATGCTGTAAGGTTTTTTGAAGTGTTTTGAAATGAAGAGTTAACCATTGTTAGGGAAAAATACCGTTGGGCTCTGGAGTGATTTTTTTCTTCTAAGAGGGAAAATAAATACTAACAAATAGGCAGTATTTTTAATTGGTTCTACTTTAAATTGGTTTCATGTTGTAATAGAAAAAAGTTGATTTGTTGTGTTGAGCAATAACAATGTGACTAGCAGCAGTTAAATTTAATTTTTTTTCTTTTTATGATAGTGAAAAGGTCTTGCTTTTTATGTTTATGAATTTTATGCTGCTAAAATGTTTGACACATTCCAGTCACAAGGCTTTATCTGTGTCTCTTACAAACTCTGACTTAAGTCATATGAGCATCCATACCACAGGCTTGGGAGAATTTGGCAACACAGTTCAGAAGAGATCTGGAAGAACGACCAGGAGTAGAGGCATGGACATTGGTGATTAAAGCAGTCTTAATAAACATTGTTTACCAGGAGAAAGATGGGAGTTTATTTTGACAGGCCTTGTGCTGGGCGAGGAGGAATACTTTCTCATGGTGCAAAGTCAGTGCAGCATTAGCAGTCCAAAACACAAGGAGATTGAATTCCTAGGAATGGAAATTAGACAAATGCAGTTTGGAGATAAGACAGAAAATATTAACAAGGCTAGATAAACACTAAAGCACTTGCATAAAAAAGAAGACTCAACAGCTTTCTACAAAGCTATCTACCTACTAATAGGCAAGATAGAAGGCTCCTTTCTAACATACTGAATGTAAGAAGTTTGTATATGTAAATAGGTATGTAAACCACCACGCTTGGCCAGAAATATATCAGTTTAAGTAAAATAAGTACTTTTAAAATTGGCGTTTGAGAAATGTTTTAGTCCAGTATTATGATATATGTTTTCCTGGTAACTTCAAAAAATACTACAGCAGCTGAGAATTTCAGGTTTAGTATGTTTTCAGTATTTTACTAGCGAAGACTTGACATTTACTTGCAGTAGTAATTTGTTTTAAGTCAATATTGAACACCGTAAGGATGTGCATACATTAGAGTTTGAGAGGGTATCAAATGCAGCTGCTCTGGTAATACTTGCTTAAATACTGACTACACATGTATTTACCTGCAGCTCAGGGGACTCCTGTATAAGCATGAAGTGGCAGAACAATAATATTTTTGAAAGCTTCCTTAAACTTTATTGTATTTAGGTTGATCATTGGTTTTTACATGGAGGTATTGTCCATTTCAATCATTTGGATGGAAAATAGGAAAACACTTGCTTTCTCTAAAGGTTTATCCTTCATGCATCCTATCCCTTGATGCTTCAGGGAGGTGAGGTCTGCACTGAGAACTGAAATGAGTTGCAGTAAGACAGCTAATGTATTATTTCCTTCTGTGGTTGCATATTTCCTTTCAGCTGCCATACCATGGATATAGACTGCAGTGTATATCTTTAGGGAACAGGTCTGTGATTATTGTTTCTTTCATTTTCCTTTAGTGTTTCTTGAAATTTTTATTATTGTTTCTATTTTTTTGGTGATTTTAGTGCACCTTGAATCCATGCTTTTCCAGCGCACTGAGTTGTCACTAAGGAGAAGCCCTTTCCTACTTTGAAGGCAAACCCAGTTCTCCTTGGAAGGTTTCATCAGTATAGTTGCTCTTGAGGCAAACCTTTTCCTCTGCCTCACTGGCCAGTTGTGGTAACTTGGCTTTGCTCTCTGTGTTGTGAGAATAGGTGCAGGGTGCAGGAGCAGTAAAAGTGACTCTGTGCCTTTGTGTTGTTCTCGGAAGGTCTGTGAAAACTGTTTTGTTTATTTGGAGTTTCACAAAGCTGGTATCTTTGACCTCCAGCAGCAATAATTTCTGGAGCACAGTGAAACAGAGACACTCCTTTGTCTGCACTGGGAGAAGATATTTGCTGTTGCTTAGCCCAGACACTGTTTTTCTTCTTAAGCATAATGATGCCTTGGCTGGCTTTGTCTGCTGGTGGTACTTCCGTGGAAGATGAGGGTGCCTGGCAAGTCTAATATTTCTTCTTCAGCTTTGAAGGTCAGCTTCCTGTGTGTTTTTTGTTCTATTGAAGATGCTGTGTGGCCAAGGGAGGTGACTGGGGTCACCTTATGAAAAGTGGAGAAGCTCTGTGTGGGATGCATTGAGACAGAAATAACCACAGTGATGTTAACTTTCATCTCTGACTGCTGGACTTTTCAGAGGCACTTGGTAACTTCTGATCACCTAGTCTGTAACAGTTTTCTCTCCATAGGATACTTTTCCAACAAGTATAGGAAGCCTAGACCCTTTCTCATCAGTGCCAGTTTCTCTGTCCTGACTGGCTGGTTCATGCACTTTGTACTGTTCAAGAAATGTGCTCAGCTCTTTTCTGTCCTGAAGATCATGCAAAGACCACAGCATCTCTGAAGCTTAAAGAATTTCAGTTTGACGTCCTCCTACCATGTAATGCTGTTTGTCATTCTGAGGTAGTGGTCGGGCGTTGGCTGACCTGCAAAATGTTTTTCTGTGTAGTATTTAGATAAGATCAAACATAATTCAAAATGTCAGATTGTGTATGTGTGTTTCTTCAAATGTGCATTGGCTCGTTATGATTGTAATTGGTTACTTCTGGTAAACAATAACTATAGGTTCAGATTTGGCTTCCTTTATGAACCATTCTGGTGCGGGATATACAAGAAATAACCCAGGCGTAGTCTGCCAGCTTGATCCATTGTACCTTTGGTGGACCAAAGCAAGTTGAGTATCCAGTGCCACATTAGACTGAAATTGGGTAGAAGCCAACTCTTCTTTAGAGGGAGCTTTCTAAACATGAGCAGCTTTGTGTTCTGAATTTTGCAGGTTTTTTACTCTTCTCATAAGTCTGCTCTAACTCAAATATCCAAAGAAATCTCCTCTGATTTTTCCACAGAATAAAAGATTGTTTTGCTAGTGAGTATCTTGTTAAAAGTAATAATTTCAAAATGGTAGCCGAGAGATGTCTTATTTAAGTAATAATAAAACACATTCTTTATGCTTCTTCATCAAAAATTGCTCACATGGTTATGTTACAGTTAGGAGAGGCTAAAACGTCTAAGTAACCATATCCTCCTGAAATACTGTGACATCTGTTCTTCTCCAGACTCCTTTGGAAATATTGTGTGACTGTTGACATGGAGTGGGTCACCCCCCCTCATTGGTTTCTGCATTCCCCTCCTGAGCCCAGCATGGACTATAAAACAGCCACACCTCACAGAGATGGGCTCCTAGGAGAGTAAAGTAGGAATTACAGGAAAATTGCAATAGGAATTACAGTCAGAGGGCGATTGAAGTCTCCCCAAAATAGCAATATGGGAGTACTTTCAATGCAAACCTGAGGCTTAATTTTCAGGGACTTAAATAAGGAGGGAGTATAAGTTTTCCTAAATATATTCCTGTATTTATTTTCTCACTCAGAATGAAGTTCAGTTCACCTAAAAATAAATGGCAAAAGCTATGTTGGCATCAGGACTGCACCAATGGGTGTACTTCCCCTTAAATCTATGTCTGTGAATAGTCAGAAACAGTCTGTGATATTTAAGGATCTATGCTAGGGTGTATGTAGAAAGAAACAGACGTTTTTTCGTCTCTTTATGTCTAGTCAGTGGTGGTACTGAGAGAACATTTTGTCTTTTTGGACAGCATTTACATCTATGGACCAACAGGCCATGATGTACTCCCCGTGGAAACCCCATTCAGGACTGGGAAACCAGTCCATATTTAGAGAAGTTGTTACCAATTTGCTGGAAGCAACTTGTCATCACAAAAGCTGTGTAGCTTTCCTGGTCCTTTGTGAAAGGTAATATATGTATCGCCTTTTTTCCATGTGATGTAGAGAGAAATCCAGTGTTATGTTCCTTTTGCTTTCATTTCCTCCTTCTCACCCCTCTCTCTGTTTTCTCCCTATTGTTTAATTTCTGACCTTCAGTCTTCTCCCACGGCATGTGGCTCTGTTGTGGCATGTCAGTCTGCCATCCTGCCCTACGTATTCTCATTCCTTGGTCATCTGTGGATTTGGTGCAGGATCATGATACAGATCATTTATGTGATGCCTCTTTTTGTAATAGGTTCTTTTTTTTCCCATGGGAAAGAGTACTCATGTGGCATGTCAGGACCAACATGTTGAAAATTGACATCTTTTAATCAGTTGATTTAAAACAAATTCTTGTCTTGGAGTAACAAGCGTGTTAACTACTAGAAACTTAAAGTCTGTAGACATAGTAGCTGAGGTATATATTCTGCTAATTATGCTGGATGATTGCTTTTTTGGTTATTGCTGTTTATTTCTATTGTATCATGTTTGCTTAGAGCTAGATTAGGATGTGCTCCATGCAGTGTGAAGCATTTATGGGGAGATGTGCATCTTAAATTTCTTGAAATCTGATCTGGAAATAAGTCATGACATCTACTTTCCATCTAAAAATGCATTTCTCTCAGTTATTACCCCATTCAGTGTGGGCGGGGTTTTTTTTCCCCTCAATTCACGTGAAACCCACACTAAACAGAAATACAGCTAATAGAGCCTAAAATTATAAAGGAACTACTTGCGAAGAACCAGCAATGCTGTCTACATGATGAAAGCCATTTAAATTGTTCAGGCATAAAGCATGGATTAGAAACTGTATCTTCAAATCATCTTTGCATATTTATGAGTACACCTGTTATATAAGCAGTGGCAAGTGCTGAGATTCCTCCAGTCCTGCGCCACTGTGAGCAGGGTGAAGAAAAACAAGATCATTTGTCAGTTTAAGTCTTTCAAATCCAAAGTGGAGCCTTTTCTGACTAATAGCCTAATACCAGAGAAAGATACTGTTTGTGTTCTGCAGGGCTGTATTCATGTGACTGTCAGGGGCTGAATTACTGCTCTCAGTGCTATATAAAGATTCCTGCTCCCACCCTGCCCCTCCCTGCCACTGTCATTTAGCATAATGTGCAGTATGGCTATAAAACATCCCTGACATACTGAAGCGTGTCTCCTTTCACAACTTGTATGTGGAAAAGAAGAGAAAAATAAAGGGCCTCCTTGGCTTCTGGTAACTTCAGCAGGTTCACCAGCTGAACCTCTTCAGCTGGTGGGTTCAGCACAAGCTGAGGAGGAGTCACATTACTTGCGCCTATTTTCGAGCACAGCCCAGATTCAAGGCAAGAGTAGGGTTGTGTGACTGTTGTATCCTGCGCCTTTTCTCTGCTCAGTGCAAGTGTTGTGCTCAGTTTAGACTTTGGTGTTAGTGTGAGTAACCACGAAATACAACATGGAGCCGAACATGGAACAACAGGACTGAGGATGCTACATGATGTAGTATGAAGTTGGATTTTGAAGTCCCACACACTGTCACTGCTGCTGTGTTACTGATCGCAGGTGGCTTAGGATTCCACTGGGTTTACAAACAAAAAAAACAAAAACAAAGGATATAGGAAAATAAATAAAATCTTGTAGGGTTTTTGAGGTTTTTTTTCTTCCTTCCCCTGAGTAAATTTCTTTTTGAAACATTTTAAAGTTGGATCAGTTCAGCAATCTGCTGTATAGTGCAACCTCAGAAATAACTGCACTCTGCTGGGAACAGGGATCTGAAGAGCATGAACGAATGTATTGAGAAGAGCTACACGTATATTAGTCCAGTTTTGCTGCTATATGAAATTATAACTATGCTGCCTGAACATAAGGAAAATATTTCTTTACTGTGAGACACTAGCACAGCTTGCACAGGGTGATTATGGACTCCCTGTCCTTCAAGATGCTCAAAACCTGTCTGGACATGGTTCTGGGCAGCCTGTTCTAGGTGACTGTGCTTGAGAAGGAGAGTTGGACCAGGTAATCTGTAAAGGCTCCTTACATCCTCAACCATCCTGTGATACACCCCTGCATTTCCACCCTTTCACTGATAAGTAATTCTGTGTTTCCCATTACATTTCTTGTGGACCACACTCTGTATGTGGTTCTGTAAATACCGAGCTCAGCCTCTCCTGCAGTATGTTCCCAGCTGCTATCAGTGCCCCCCCCAGCTGAGATTTTCTGTAACACATACGTTTTTAAATTTTGGTTGTAATTATGCCATGTGCACGTTAGTGATAGTCAACAAAAATATGCCACAGGGGAGGTGAGGCACACAGCATTAAACAGATATTTGATTTTGAAACTGTTTCACTTAAAATAACGTTACTGGTTTTTGCATGCAGAATGTAATAGTGGCAGTAAATTTGCATCTTATGTAAATGAACTAGAGCTCAAGCATGGGTAAGGGTGCTTGTGATGATTTTAATACTGTTACAATGATTATCACTCAGGTATATGACTCTCAATTAGACAATGCTTGTTTATATCTGTTGGAAAGTATTTCCTTTGGTTCTGTCAGGATCAAGGAAATGAACAGAACTGAATGACTTTGAAAATAATTTTGTTCGATTACTTATTAACACCTATTTTAGATACCTTGAATGTTGATGAGATCTTTTATTATTTTTATTGAGATCCATATTGAGAGTTGTATGGAACTGTAATCATGCAGTTAAATATTGAATATTTTTTCACATTTTAAGATCAGGAATGCAATAATAAACCCTCCTAGATCAGCTAGAAATCAGTCACCAATACCTTGACATTAGAACAACTCACCTTAAATCTTCTTATGAAAGCTATTTATTTGGTGGCTGTGGTCCTCGGATGAATGTTTGGCCTCATTATTAATTCTTTCCCAGGTGTCAGGCTTTCTTTTCCTCTCTGTAAAAAGCAAAACTGGACTGTATTTTTTGGGGTATGAACACAGCTTTTAAATATGGAAGAACTTCCATATTCACATTGTCTCCTGACAACTCAGTGAACAGCTGGACATAGCTTTTGAGAGGAAGTTATGCAGAGTATGGTCCCAATTCAGCAAAGCATTTTAAGCATGTGCTTCAGTCTCATTGATACTGCCAGTTTAACTTAAACCAAATTGTCACACATGGAGTAAGCATATCTGACTCCTGCATGGAAAAAAAAAATAAATCATTGGCATCTTCATTGCTTGCTTAAAGAAGAGAGTCAGTGTTAAATCAAGAGATCAACTGTCTTTCTTCCAGATTATTGAGTAAATGGAAAGGGATCTTAAAGGATTTTTTGTTCAAATGATGCTCCACTACATATTTAAGGAGTCATTAGATGAGGAACAGCAGAACTGCCCATATATGGGTCTCATTTTCTTTGCTTCCTCTGTGCTTTATTGAATTTGTAGACTTAAAAGTTTGTGGGTGATATTCTTCCTGCCTACCGTATGAGGTTGGAGATCCTCAAACTTTGCTTCTGTACCACAGCATTAGAAACAGAGTTGTGTCACATTCTGTGTGAAGTGTCTTTGGATGCCTTCAGTGTAGGGATAGTGATTGGAGGTGTTGGGATGGGAATATTGCTTTTAAAGACCTGAAATCTGGTTGATGTAAGCAAGTCAAAATCCTGCTGGGTACAGTGGTTAACCCCAGTTCTCAAATGGGCAGGAGAGGAAAGTGTGAAGCCTTTTGATATTTGAGAATCTGCTTTAAAGTCAGGCTAACAAAGAGAGAATAACTCCATGAGACAGTGCATGTCAGCAGGAGAATATAATACAATGCATGTTTTGGTGAAGGACGTGTTCGATGTGCTTGTGGAACGTTGTCAGAAGCCACATGTCATTGAGGAGGCTCCTGTCTGCAGCCTTACCTGTGCAATCACCTTGAAACCCCCAGGCAGGTCCTTGCACTTAATATACCTGATGCCTTTGAGTGGCAGTGAGGAAATGAGGGAATAGAGCAATTGCCTTTCCTCCTAAATACAAGGAGATCTAGCCAGCCATTTTCTGTAAAGTGCTTTGAGGCTGTTTCTGCTTACCTTTTGCTGCAAGGCAGGAAGAGGGAAGAATCAAAGAAGAAAGAGCAAGGCTGGAGCCATTCTGTTTTTTTCTACTACTGCCTTAATAAAAGTGGTTCATAGGACAGTTACTGTAATCACCAGCCAAAGACAAAAACGCCTATCTTCTGCTTTCCAGGGCTGAGTTTGCAGCTCAGGCATATGGAAAATCTGGATCAGACAGGGTAGTTTTCTGGTGACTGTATTCAAGCCATTCTTCTTATAGGAAAAAGAGGCATTTGAGGGATGGATGAGAAGGTACTTTTATTTTCTTAGCAGGATTTTCAAAGCACATAAAAAGAATGGGATGGGCAAAGTGGTAGGTATCTCTTTACTCTTTGGCAAAGGCGTAAATTTTATCTATTTTAGGAACTTAAGACTGTATTAGTGTGGTCAACGCATGAAATAATGCAATACATTTATTACTAGTTTTACTTTTTTCTTTTCATCTTCCTTTTGCCATCCATCCTAATGTTTTTCTCAGTGTACCTAGTAACCACTGAACTTGGTCTGAGGCCTCACTTTTCCCGCTCAGATGGTTTGTCTGCATTAAACTGCATGAAAATGTCATTTATTCAAATATCTTACTCCTCTTTTAATATCCAGCATTTCTAGTGGTTTAGTCCTCTGTTATTGTGTTTTATAAGATCTGAATAACAACAGAAACTTCTGATTGTGTAGCAAAAGGCATGGCCTGCAAAGTCTAGCACATAATTGTTTCTACTCACTGCTACAGGGTGAGGAGGGAAAGAAGTTACTCTGTCACTGATGGAACAACTAAAAGCTAGGCCTAAAAATATATTTGGATAAGGACGATGTATTCCATTAAAGGCTAAATGTGACACGTTAGAGAACCCAAGGATTTAACTGTGGAAACATCTCTTGAGGCGGTGATTTATTTTTGGTGATATTTAAGGAAGTAGCTTTTAAATTGTAGAAATCAGTACACAGACGTCATTATTTTTGCATGCAATATGTGCGTGTATGTAGGCATATTTAAAGATGTAAAGGAATATACATGCAGAGAAGATGGGGAAGGAAAAACCTCACACACTGACTCGTCAAATGAACAAATCTTCCCAGTTAAGGGAATGTTCTGGGAGGCAGCAGCTCCCTTAGGGATAGGCACATGCAAGTTACCCCTGTTCTGAGTCACGGATTTTTCCTCAGCTTTGTGGCTCAGATGTGCAAGCCCCTTCCCCACCATGCTCCCAATTCCTTAAATAGCAGCTGAGGTCAAGAAGGACAAGAGACAGATCACTGTCATTAGGAGGCCTTCTAAGTCACACCAGAGTATGTGGGGTTTCTTGATGCTCAGTCTCAGCTGTCTGGTACTAGAAGATAATTTTAATCCTGTTTTATTTATTGCTTCTCAGTGGTGTTTTGGCTTTTAAACTGACTCACACCCTTTCTAAGGAGTGACCGATGCTTTTATTGTTAAGTGGACTTAGCAGATATCTTTATTCCAGTTAGTTTTGTGATGTGTATGTTTCTATTCAGTCACATGAAATTAATTACATGCTGCAGTTGCTGAACTTACAGTGATGTCTTTTGGCTTGGAACAATTAACCATAATGACCTTTGATACTTCAAAATACGCAGTGAATACAATAAAAGTCTATTGTATATATCTTGAGGTTTACTTTAACATGTTGTGCCTTTCCAATTGAAGTGTCTGGAGAGCTCTGTAGGGGCATTTTGTTACAAAATGCTCTGGCTCCCACTGAACCAAATTTAAAACTGGAGCAAATTCAGACCCATGTAATTGGTTGGGAAAATAATGAGAGAGGGAAGATGAATTTGGCAGACGGGGACACAGACATACAGAAAGTTTTTGGATGGAAGCAAAAGAGCTTTGAAATCCAAAACTGACTCAAAGACATCCCCAGCAGCATTAGGCAGAGAATGCTGCTTCTGAACAAGAGCCCTTGCTCTGTCCTTGAGCCCATGACTGAACATACGTGCTCAGACCTCGTGTCAGTGGCAGAAGCAGTGGCTCCTTCTCAGATCCTCAGCAGAACAGGCAGCAAAGCTGCAGTGGTTTCACTGTCCAAGGCAGGGGCTGCACCAGCAGCAGCTTAATTTGCTGATGTCCATGACCAGTTCTCCTGAAATGTCTCCAGATAAATATGTGCCCTTCAAGTTAAGTGTTCCACCAACACGTCAGTAAGTGCTCCAGCTTATATATAGTGATGTATCAGTAGCTCAGGACATGAGCAGTGACTCTCTTCCGCCTTTTTTTCTTTTTTTTTCTATGCTATTTCAAGGATTTTTAAGCTGATAGCTGTTTTGTTTGAGTTCTTCCTTTCAGGTGAGAACAAATTCATATGTCTGGTGATCACACACAGACATGAAAAAATTCTCCCTGTGTTTTCCACCTTGGGTCTAATATCCTGTGGGTGAACTACAGTTTTTGTTAGATGCTATCCTGTGGAAAAAAACTGTACTTTGTTTCCAGATGGAAGTTCTCCAATGGTGATTCATCTTTAGGTCTTAGAACAGGGTCTTATGTTTAGGAAACTAATATTGTATATGCCTTCTTAAAAAAGTATTAAGTTTTGACATGAAGTTATATATTATTGACAAACCTGAGGTTTATACAATTTAATATATTGAAGTTGGAGACCATTGTACTTTAAGAAAGGGAATTGCTACTGTGGGAGCACTGTGCTACCACTTAAAGCCAAGAACAAGTGCTTGCATCTTTCTTTACAGCCTAATATAAAAAGCTGTGGGGCATTTCATTGTGGATTGACCCGTGAAAAACTGTCTGGACTGGAAATCGCAGTAGGACATTCACATAGAAGAAATTTATATCAGAATAGTGTGAAGTTGTGCAGCTGTGAATCATATTATTTGCTTGTGGAAGTTTGTGGGTTCAAACATAGTTGCATGGGACATAATGTTTTTATTATGGGCTTAAATCGTATGGAAAGCAATTAGAGCTGAAACACATGGTTAAAAGTGGGCTTGCATGGTTAAGGACTCTGCTGTCTATGAATGGATTACAGAACTGGAGTTAAAAGAAGAAAGTATCCAAAGGGGTATGTAAAAAGAAAGGATGCCTGGATAATCCTAGAAGAGTTCAGCTGTGATGTGATACAGCATGAGAAAGACTATATGAGATATCTCATCCTTTTTGGAAGAGAACACTGTATTTAGCTTTTTTTGTTCTAATAGAACTGAAGTGAACACAAAATCTGCTTCTGCTACTACTTTTACTCCTCAAAATCTTTCCAGTATTGATGTGTTATTGATTTCTTCAGCCTCACATCTGGAATAATTTTGGTAACTTTTGAAAATCATTGGGACAATATTTTGTTGTAATTCTGTACACTGGAAGAGAGGTGCTAAAGAAGGAATAAACTTGGTGGTCCTTTAAATTTTTTCTTTTACTGTACTAAATGCTCCCACTTTTAAAGCTGGATAAATAGTATCCTGGATGTAACTGTAACTTTTTTTAAATGTTCTTTTAATAGGCAGGAACTGCAGTCTTGGAAACACATGGTTCTTCTTATTCCCTCTTGCCCTCTTTGTATGTCTGGCACAGACAATGAAGGAAAAACAGTGATAGTGTTCAGTGGACAATGGGAAAAATACAATATAGGAACATTTTATCAGTGAAGCAACAACCATCTGCTCTTCAGAACCAAGGCTTAGTTTACCTTCAGATGTATTCTAGTCTTCAGTTGGGAGCCCCTCGGTGTGGCAATGCCCAAGCCTCTGCACTGTCCCTTTGCTTGTGGATGAAGCTGAGGCAGCTGAGGATGTGTCTGGTACCCAACTGGGCCACTGCTTAATTCTGTATGTTCACTAATGTCATGATTAATGTACTGGATTGTGAGCTGAAGGACCTGGTAGCACAAATTCACTTCTGCCACGTTTGCTGTGGCTTTCGTGGCCGCATTCAGAGGGAAATAGTGGCAGCTGAATCGCAGCAGGAATGAGAGCATGTCTGCAATTAACTTTACCAAAAAAAGATGCAGCAGGATTGGAAATGTTTAGGTTGGTGTTTCAAGATATTTATTTGACTTTCCCACTCTGTTCTTCAGGGATTTTAAAGTCTGTCTCTAGTTCAAATATAATTTTGGGGTTTATTTTTTCATGCTGAGTGTAATGCTGGAAAAGCATGGTTGATTTTTCAGAATTAACTGTGGTATTATATCACATGCTTTTTTCATGCTCAAAACCATTAATGTTTTGTAGCTTTTTTCTTCTGTTAATTAAAAAAACCCTTATCTGAGTGTGCATGATATTGAAGAGCATGATAAAGAATAGTACAGATGTTTGGAGGCAGCCAATGAGATGCCCACATCGTTCAGCTATGAAAAATTAGTATCCAAAAATCAGGCATCAGTTTACACAAACAGCATTTGATTTCTTTTGCAAGACTCAGGTTTGCACAAGCTTTTTGTGTGCAATATATATCGAAGTAATTTTTTAGACCACTTTTCCCACAATTTCTCATACTTCAGATTTGAAGTGTGAACTAAGAGCTCAGTCACTCTGTTGTCTTTCCTACGTAGAACTTTTTTGTGTGTGTGTTGTAAAAGAAACACATCAATCCTTAGCTCTCATCTGTCTGGACTAGCCCTGAAAATCATCCAAGGTCAGGGATGGTTCTTGGATCCTGTGGCTGCGTGGCCCAGCCTGGCTCACATTTAGAGTCTAAACCTGTTTGCAGCATATGGTCATATCCAAACTGCCTACTGTGAACAGTCTGTGTGTGATATGTGCTATTCCCTGTGTCTGGGTATTATCTGGGGCAGTGATTGGCTGTTGTGGGCCAAATCTGTGTCAGTGAGAGCACCAGCTCCCAAACAGAAACATGAGTCTGTGCTTGATGCCGTGCCCTGGCCCAGTTGTATTTCTTGGGTATCTCAGCCACGAATGGAAACCTTTGTTTTTAAAAAGACAACATCACAACAGCCTCAAAACAGAACCTCTTTGGAAAGAAAGTAAATTGAAGAATACAAACCAGTATGAGTATTGTCCTACAGCAGCCCCGTGTGGGCTTTTTCTATTGCATTTGCCCTTTTTCTCAAGGGGTAAGTAAGTAGAGCACTCACATTTCCTGGAAATTATCTGTTTAACAGAGGAATAAGACATTGATACAATAACCTTAACTTGAGATGTGGAGGTTTCAGGTGTTGGCAGTCACACTTCTTTTGAAATAAAAAGAGGGAACATCACACAAAGGGTTACTGCAGGCTCTGCTGGGCACTGTGTGGCGCCAGTTCAGATTTTATGAGTCCGTAGTTGGTAACTTGGCATGAAGGTGACTGCTTGGCTTCCTTGTGAGGAGAGGTCATTAGGGAGAAGCAGGGAGAGGGAAATAGAACTGAGAGAAAAACAATTTCTGAATTGAAAGCATTTGCTTTTAATCAGAGATGCTAATAAATACTTTTTCTAAGTTTTGACATCCTGTATTCTGGTCAAATTCCGCCCCACCCCACCTCCTTTTTTTCCATGACCTGATGTCATCACTGGATCTACCATGTAGTTTCAGAACTATTGCTTTGGGTTGCATCAGAGTTTTAAAACTTCAGTTTTAACCCAAAATGTCTTTCTCAGACTAGTAAGCGGAAGACCCATTGGAATCAAATCTTGTCAGTTTTGAGCAATGTAAATTGTAGAACCAGAGGCAAGATGGATCAAGGTGTTTGTGACTTCATTGGGTACCTCTTTTAGAGACTGCAATTTCATGCTTGTATTTAGTGTACGGTAATCCCTTGAACATCGCAGGGGGCTGGTTCCAGAAAAATGCCACGATAAGCGAAGTCTGCGAAGTAGCCGTAAATAGGGTAAATATGGTAAATACAGTAACAATGGTAAAGACACAGAACCCCCCCCTGTGATGTATTGAACCTGCGAATGGCGAACCGTGAAGTGACGAGGGATTGCTGTGTTTCCAAAGTCTTGATAATATGGAGGACACAAGTGGGGTATGGAAAAGTATTGATTAAAAAATGCTGTCTCCTTGTCTTGATTTTTATTTCCCATTTCCCGCCCTTGGCACATCTCTGAAAATTCATGAAATAAGTGCTTCAGTCCATATTTGTGTATATTTATCTCTAAGAGGGTATAGTTATGCTCAGAGGGAAGGGATTAACTTAGATATGTGACTAACAATGTAAGTTTGCTATCAAGAAAGTATAGTCTTATTTACAACTGTTTTAAATGAAACAATAATAAATAATGATTGACAGTAATCACTGCATAGAAATGTGCAGTAATTTCAGATTTGAGAAATCATTTATTACAGTATTTTAATCTAAGAAGGAATAATGTTAACATCTGTGGATATTTAGAATGTTTCTCTTGTCTCATTACACTGATACATTCTTAGCTTGTGTCCCATCTGACATATAGGTTGATTGCCACTGTGCTTCAGAGTAACTGTGCTCCAGCTACTAGTGGCAAAGACAATTTGTAGTACCTGAAACTACTTGGGCTAGCAGTTTTGGTTTTGCTGTATTTTCAGTAAGACCAAAAAAGGAAGAGGCAAAAGCAGCTTTAGAAGTCCAGAAATGTTGGGAGATCTCATGTGAAAGAGAGTATTGGTATTACCATGTACCATTTCTTCTTGTCCTTTGACTGTGACATGAGTCGAAAAAATGGTCCATTATGAGCTTACATTAACCTGGAAGAAGGGAGGTATTTGACCATCTTTAAAAGTTTTCCTGTATATTGATCCTTTTTTCTTAATCAAAGCATTCTTTCACATCAAACACAGATTGGATTCCATTCAGTGCAATGTTTGCAAGGTATGGGGTGTTTGGAGGAATGTGGATAACAGCACAGGATTGTTCAGTATTGTTGTTTACTTGTTTGTGTATAGATTCATAAATCAGTTCTGGTTTAGAAAAGAAAATATTTTCTGTCTTAGCAAAAGGGAAAAAGAAAAGAAAAAATATGCCTGATTTTCAGTCTTATCCTGAATTTATATGAATTTGCTGTATTAATCTAGCTCCATTTGCTTATGTTTGATCTCTGTGTAGGAGACTTCTTGGCTCTGTTGCATTTTCTAAATGGGTGCCACTTACTGCAACAATGTGCCTAATGGAGTCTTAATTCTGTGATCTGCAGTTTTGGGGGTTTATTAATATTATTGTGTGGTTTCAATGTTCTGGATATTTGTTTTTATGAATTGTTGCAGTTTACTTTGTAAAATGATAAATAAAGTTAATAATTAACCTTGTTCTGCCAAGAATTTGTGTGTGTTTTGGTTTTGATTGAATGACAAAATAAGCAGTCCCTAAATGGATCCCTGAATTTTCTTTAATGTTCCCAGCCCCAGGTTGGGGGGGAGGGTTGCCTCTCATTTGTTTTGGTGGTATCCTGCCACATTGGTTAATATCCTTGTGCCACATATATTTGCATGAACTGGCAAAAATTTATTCTGTGTTTACAAAAAATAATGCAACATTACAAAATATCTTTGAAGCAGTGGCACCTTGAAGAACAGCGTGTATCCTGATATTTGTTTGGTTCTTTCATTAATTCTTAGCGCATTCTACGTGTATATCATCCTAGAACAAAAATTGCAGGCTTGGCTGTGATGCTGGAAAAGTAAGTTGGTTCATTTGCCATGAAGTCCACAGAAATAATGTGGTAAGATGACGTAATCCCAAATCTCATTGTTAAATCACTTTAAATCTTGCTTAGGAATGTTCCTACCACATGTTAATTTTCAGTGGACAGTGTTTCTTTCTGTGTTTGAGACAGTGTAATTGTGTTGCAGAAAACAGTGCCACACAGTATCAGGCCAGAAATACAGATGGAAAAAAATTCTTATTAACATCCTTGTTTTCTGCACTGGTTCTGGGCAACATTATTTTCCATTGAGTTAGGTATGAAGATCTGTGGCAATATTTTGTATCATCCTTCCTATGTCACTACATCTTCAAAATCCTAATGGTATTATATATACACCTTCTACCTTCTGTGTTGCTATTTTCCATTTCCTATATAGATTACTGCTTAGGGCATATCCACAACATAAATTTAGCTGTGCCCTAGCTCTGCTGGCAACCACAGGATTAAACGTCATTGTTCTAGCAGTGGTTTGATGCAGAAAGTGTCAAAGATATTCTTGAATTTTTTGGAAGAGCATTCTGCCTTCACCCCCAGCACCGATGTGAGAATTTCCATACCTTCTGCATCTACTCGCTCATGTTGTAACTGCAGGTTTTAAAGGAACGACCCCTAAATTTTGGGATTAGCTGGCATTCATTGGTGTTTCCTTTAAATCTTTATTAGTCAAAGATGATTGACTAGTAGAAAGTGTGAATCTGCTTGTTTATTAAAAAAAAAATCATGTTATTAACGTTTTTAACAGCACACATGCCCATTTTATCAGTTTCATCTTCAGCGACAACCTAGCAACTTAATGTGATTTGAACATTTTTGTACAGAGTGTAGACTCTGCAAACTGGGTATAAAAGGGGCCTAAGGGCTTTGGAGTCACCTGGCTGAGCCCAGTCAGAAGGGCCTGATACCCTGGATGCATGAGTGCACCTCTGAGCATGAGCAGAGGTTTGCTCAAGGCATGAGGATGTCCTGACATCAACTCTAGACCATTTGTCGTGGACTTCACTTGAATCAAATCGTTGTCAAGGGCTGCTGCTGTAGCAGCACACTTGGGCCGTCCATGGAGAGCAATTAACTATAAAGAGGTGGGAGCACCTTGTTTGCCATCTTACCTGGGGTAGCAGTAAGGTCTTGGGAAATGGTTGACTGGGGAACAAAGGTTTGAGATTGAATATTTACGTCAGATACTACAAACCCCTCCCACCTTCTGTTAAGTTATTTTTCACTGCATCATTTTTCCTAAAAGGCAAATCATCCCATCCTCAAAACAAAGGCAGGCTGTTTGCTCAAGGTGTGAGCTGACCCATGTCTGACATTGTGCCTCAGCAGCAATGAGCTGTTATTCTTGATCTTGCACGGTCCCCTATGGAACTCTCTGATACCTAAACAACCACTGCAGTTACTTCTAGTCTAGAGATGCAAAACCCCCTTCATTGCGCCAAGGTAAAGAGGCCTGTATTGCCAGGAAATTGCTTACAGTGTGAAATGCTGTATTTGTGTCACCCAGGCGAAAAGATTTGAGGTTTTTTTATAAGGTTGCAATCAGTTTTATATGTCTTATTGATTTTAGAAGCCTTATATGACTATTGGCTTAAAGAAAAGACTGTTTGACCTTCAGATATTGTATCTAGTTCACATTTGCAGATTTTATTAGAAGAACAGAGAAATATGAGGGAATTCTAATTGTATTTTTAAATTATGTCATATATATTTTTAATGCAGGTCTGTTGGACACTAATAAAGTAATATTGGGGACAAATGGTAACTTATTGCAAACTGCATCTAAGTATATTGAATGTCAATGTCTGTGTTCAATCTTACTCCAAAAATATTGTGATCTGATGACTTGAGAATTGAAAACTAAAGGTGATTGTGTCCAATATTGTAAACAGCTTATATCAACAGGAAGCTTATGAAAATGCTGATTTTGTAAGAAATGAAACAAAGTCAGAGGTCATATTGTCATATTCCTAGATATTACATAGATTATATGTGAGATGATGTGGTTGCTCTTATTCTTTGGGTGAAAGCTTAATGTGAAACCTTCAAAATCTGTGGGAGCTGAACTATTTTTCTTTCATTATACTTGTTGGGAGCATCCTTTCTTTCGGTGAGTGCAAGACTCAGTCACAAATAATATGGAATGACGTAAAGATGTCCTGTATCCCTTCAAGGCAAGTTTTCTGGACCTCATTTTCCTCAGCAGAAACTTCTGAGTGAGCCTTAGCCCAGACAAAGTCAAGGCAAAGTTTTCATCCACTCTCTTGGGGCCCAGGGTTAATCCCAGTGGGTATCAGCAGAGAGGAAAGGATTTGTGCCTTATCAGGTTTACTGCTGCTTCCACAGATGTTTCTCCCCAGCAGCCTGGGAGCCGTGCAAGATACCCCATGCACCATAATGTGTACAGCAGAAGTGGAGTTCAAATGGAAAAACATTTTCTAATGCTAGAATATGAGTATTACTAAATCTCAACTGAATATTCTAGAAAAGTGGATGTTCATTTAACAAAATGTCAATTTTTTTGACACTTGGACACTCAGAGCAAATGGTTACTAGTTTTACTATCAATTTTTAATCAACTAAAAAAGTCAAAATCACAGAAGCATATCAGTGTGAGAATATCACTGAATGGATTATTATTCTAGAGATGTTTTCCCTGCTGCCTTATCACACACACAGAATTATAATGGATTTGTTTGTGAGGATGAATACATTAACACCATTGGTATGCCTCTCTCTGCTTGCTCATTCTATATTTTTACTCCAGGGCTTAGACTGCAGGGAAGACTTAAGGAAGTATTATTGTGAGCATTTTGTAGATCTCAGTCTCTAAACATCAGTTACAGTAAACGTCTGCTGCTGAGGGTGAAGACCAAAGCTTGAAAATCTGTTTTTCTGGCTTTTTTTTCTCTACTTAAAATTACTAGAGCTATAAAAATCTTCAGTCCTTCCCTGGACTGGCTGCCTGGTTGCTGGCATGGCCTCCTCTGTAAGAGGACTGGAACTGTGTCAGTGGGTAGCTTGTGCCTTGGCTGATAAGTAGCTTAACAACTCTAATGAGTGGTTATTAGTAGGCAGATTGACTGATGTGAATAAAATGATACTGAAAGGTACAATAAAAGCGCTTGAAATATGCAATAGAAATGGTTAAGCAATGTGTCTTTGATGTAACTGATGATGCTATTCATCCTAAAAATTCTTGCAAGGATGACTTTGGAAAGTGCCAAATAAATATATGTGGGAAAACAGAGGCAAAGCAGGACTCCACAGTATAAGTTCCAGCTGTTACTTTTTGTTATGACATGTTTTTTTTTGCCAGATGGAGATTTGTGAGCTTACTGTTGGTTAAGTAATACATAGCTTTTTTTTTTTTTTTTTTTTTTGGTTTAAATGTGACTAGTTTAATACCATGGATTCTTAGCATTAATCTTTGAAGTGGTGGTGGATATGATGTGTGTGTGTGCTGCATAAATACATATGGTCAATTAATTAGGAGTGCAGAACCATTTGTAGAGGGAAATGAAACGTTAAGTAAAATGAAATTAAATTTATAATTAACATGCCATAAACTTCTATGTGTTAACACCATTTATACAAGGAAGTATGTTGCTTCAGATTATAGCCTGATAGTAATAGCTATCCACAATCTCAAAAGCAAATGGAAATGCTGTGTTCCATAGAGCAGTATTTCACATACTGTGAGCCCTAAAAGCATGTGAACAACATTGCACAGAATTGTACAATAAATATGAGCAATATAAAGTGAGCCATGTAAAAATAATTGGAGCAGAGACCTAATAAAATAGAAAACTTGTAAAATAGGCTCTAATTGAGACTGAACCTGTATCCATAGTCAAAATGGAAATGGAAAACAATTGCACAGTGCAAGGCTTTGCTTGACAATGAACTTGTCACAGGAAGCTCAAAATACATTTATAGGGTAGTTTATAGCTTGCGCTGCTTTTAAAAACAGCAGGAGAGAAAGGAGTTAATGTCCTGAACAGTTATTTATGGCCTTTATTTCTTAGTTTCTCACTTCCAGGAAACAAAGATTTAAACAAAGACAAGCTGTTGAAGAACCACTCTAGATTCCTGCTAGTAACAAGGCCCTTGCTGTTGCTACTTTAAAATTTAACTAATTCTAACATCAGAGCATTCTTGCTCTCTACTTTTTGGTTCATTGTAATCCTTGGACTTGACAGAGACTAATTCATCAATCAAGGTGCTGTTTTGCAAGTGTTGCACATAACCTTGCTCTGCAGAGCCCCAGGGCAAAGAGGCAGACAGCAGAGGGGTGCTGCAGTGGGGAGAAGAAACTAAATTTGAGGACTGATTTCCTTACTGACTGTGGTGCCCGGGAAGTGCTTGTTGGTTGCCAGTTTCTCTGCTGATCCATCAGCTCTGAGCCTCTCCTGCAGGAGTTGCAGATTTGCAATGGACAATTGCAAATGGACAGTAGTCTGGCTCCTTCCATCATAGCCTCTTTCACAGGGTTTGGCGCACACAGTGAGGTAACATCCTGCCTTTTCCTGTGTTCCTCTGACTTCATCTGGCACCCTGCACAGAACCACCATGAGTTAGGTGCTGGGAGGGCTTTTGTCAGGAACAGACCCAGGCCACAGCTGTGAAGAATGAAGGAACTGCTTAGAAATCTCCCTGGGCATCATTTGGTAAGAAAGCAAATTCCGCTTTGTAGTTACTGCCAAGCTTTAACCTGAAGGGTTCTTCTTCCCAACTTGTGCCAGTAAGGGTAATTTGTACCTTTTTTTCCTCACTGATCTTCCCCACTGGAGTTAGATCCTGCATATCTTTCACATGAGCTATTCTGCTTTCATTTGACATTAATTGGAGATCTCCCCCAGGAGAGCTGGCACTACATTGAAAAAGTGGGCAAACCACTTCCCTGGGTGTAAGTATTGGCTCATCAAAAGGAGGATTCTGCAGTATCTGTTAAACTAGATGGTTTTCAGCCTTTTTCTGCTTAAAGAACTTAAATATAATTTTACTGAGAAAATTGTTCCTCGCTTTCACAAATAGCTTTTATTGATACAGCTGTTTTTCTTTGAAGAAAACACTCTCTATGCCCTCATTTCCATATTAACAAGATCACAGAATGCCCTTTCTGGCTTTTGGATGCTGCAGAAACACTGAAGTTCTGATAGCAAATAGTCAGACTTGAAATCATTTTTCCATTTAGAAAGTGACAATATCTGAAAATTGTTCCGAAGAAAAATCTCTCAAACTTAATGGAATTTTTGCATTCTGAGTTAGGCTGTAGTTCTCTTATAGTGTGTTTTAACTTTAGTTCATTTGTTTCTACTCCTGTTTTGAATGTTTTCGAAAATGGGCTTAATTAGAAGAGATCATGAAAATGCTATGCTTGGATATATTTAAGCCAGATAAATACATACAAATGTGTTGTAGAAACTTGCTCAGTGTTCTGACCAATTCTCAGATGCTGCCAAGACTAATGAAGGACTTAGCATAAAATCCTTTTCAGTCCTCCTTCCTGCTCCCCTAATGCTTATAATTCTGCAAGCTGCAAGTATGTGACTGTGAGACCTTATCCTGTTCCCAAAGTCATGTGCAAATCTGTTGATTGTTATGGTGTGCTTTGAAATACGGAGTATCATGTCCTGTCTAGAAGATGTGTTTGTTTTTCAGAAGATATGCATTCTGTATAAGGACAGTTTTACCCAGGACTCTGGCAGAGTAAAAAGCCTGTTTTGGAATGCATGGCCATAGTTTTTAATGCAGCCCAACTTCTTTTTCCCAATCAAAGCTTGAATTCTTGGAGGGAGACTTTAGGTTACATCATAATGTCACCTTTGGTGCTTCAACAAATAGCAGCTGGCGAAGGAATAGAGGTCTTTTTGACATCATGAAGTGTCTGCTATTCAAATTCTAACAAGAAGAATCACTTTTACTGTGATGAATGTTGTTATTATTATTATTATTATTACAAGAGGAGAATGTAATAGTGATCACACTATGTGAAAATGCTGTGACAATGTTTTCTTTGCACTTTAGCAGGGATGAAATGTATTTAGTAAATGGTAAAAATATAGCTCTCTAGCTGGAAAGTGACACCATGACATTCTGGGGACTCTGTTCAGGTAATTCCGAGGTCATATAACTTAATTTTGTGCATTGCTTTCAAAATGGGCAAGCATCCTGAAAATACTGTATACTGGACATGTGGCTTCGTAGTGGGATGTGCTCTTACAAGGTGGCAGTGTGCTTTTTTATATTCTGTTGCTGTAGCTGGCAAACTGTGGCTTACTGTTTAGAAACCCATATACTGTAATTTCAAGTGTGCAGAGGGAATCTAATCTTTGAAAGGCTGGAAGTTGTTTTTGAACCTTTAATGGATTTTTTTATCAGAGAGAAGACCATGGGCTGTGCCTGAAATGTGTTGCTGAAAAATTCTCTCTCTTGAAAACTTTTTCCCACCTTAGCTCCCCGCTCTCCAAAACATCAATAGAAAAGCCCCTTGAGGCTCTGCACAGCAACTAAATTTTCATTTCCATTTGTTCTCCTTCAGAGTGCCCTTGGAGTTTCAGAAACTTACAGGATGGGAGAAGAGAGATGTATCTGACATGAAGTGATAATTCGCATGACATTTTGGGATATGATTCTGCAAGACTCTAGCAGAAAAAAAATCTGCCCAAATTGGATCTGTACTATCCCATCATCCTTATTGAGTGGTACAGATTAAAATCTATGACAATATTTCATTAATACGTTTCAAATTTAAACTCAGGTGTGCTATTAAAACAAAATAAATAAAAAGAAAGAAATTGAACCTAAATCCAGCAAAGGCAAATGATTAAATTTTGGAGAAAATGAGGTATTTCTGTGTGTTAAAGCACATACAGAATGTCGCACTATTTAAGTGCAGTGCATTTGGTTTCCATGACGTTTTATCCTAGCAACACGTTTTCATGTTTTGTTATTTTCTGTTCTGCCTTCCTTTTGCTGCAGAAGGTACAGCATGCAGCATGTGAGTTGAGGTCTCTGAGTGATACTATTGGAGGAGGATTAGGTAATTTTAACAACAAAATGTGTAGCTGGGATGGTACCTTCCACTTTGATGTTTAGACTTCTTTAAAGTGAGAGTGCAGCAATGTTAAATGTATTAAATCTTAAAATATTGCAATTTATCCCATAGATACAATTTAATTCCAGTTTATGCAGAATCTTCACATGTATTTGATTGATTTTGGGATAAGGTTTCCTGTGATCTGATGTTGCCAGCCGTCTGTGGCTTTAGAGAGACATAAGATTTGCACGTCTTCTTTGGATGTGAATTATGAAAGTGGAATTAGAGTTCTATGGTGGGATGCAGAAGTTTGTCTGTGTTTTAAAATTGTGTGCCAAAGGGCTTGAAATGAGATGGCTTTACCCTTTCTGTCCTTAGTAATTCCAAGTAAGGATTGCAGAAATACACTGTTCTTCAACAAAAGAGAGGTCAAATACTTGATGTTACATGGCCTGGCTGACCAGGTGCTGGGCCCTGAAGCCTTGCTATGTAATTAGAGTCCTTGCAGTCCCTTCTTTCTGCTTTTCTGCCCCAGAGACTGCTGGTGGTGAGGAGTAGGCTCAAATGGGATCCAGTTTCCGTGAGCTCAGTCCAAAGCCTTTGGAAATGTTCTTAAATCTTTCAGTGGCACTTGAAACCAGGACCAAAGTTATTATCTGGAATTTGAAAGCAAGCCCACTGTCCTGAGGGTCAAGTTTAATTTAAAGAAATAATTTAAGTTGCCTTATAGGGCCAGGATCTCCTCTGGTCAGGATCTTAAATCAGCACATCATGCACTTTCTTTGTGAATAACTGCCCCGTGCTATGATTCATGGCCTGTGCAATGCTTAACAGTTTTGTCATAAAGCATCTTGAATGAGACTGCAGAGGGTATGAAAGCAGCCTCCATAAGTGGCAGCAAGACTACTGAAGCCACTTATTTAATGTCAGCTTCTCTGCTCTGGTAGAGGCTTTGCTGGGTCAGCCCCCCATTCAGCTGAAATGATGTTTGTGAATAAATAAGAGTTGTAATGGTTGCAGAGATCTGTCGGTGGTGTGACCCAGGTGAGCTTTGACCTAGTGGAGTTTACTCTCCCTCTATTTTGAATTGAATGCAAGTTTCTCCAGATAGCTTCCTTAGGAAAAAGCAACAATGAGCTTTTGAAATTTCCAGCCAGGTCTGATTGGTAAGTTGTGGCACATGCTCTGTAGTAGCTTTACATTTAGGGTGTGGGTGTAAGCAGCAAAGTTTTAGCTGAGGCTCTGGTCATCGCAGTTCAATATGGGGGCCCTGGGCTTTCCTGTTAACAGGAAACTCTCCAAATTCTGCGCAAGTTCTAACACATATTGCAGCATCTCAAGTAAAAATTCCACCTCTGATGTAATATTGTAGTGCCTTAGAGGTGAGAGTGTTTTATTTATAAAATAAAGCCTACTAAAGTTTATTTGCTTTATAAAGTGCTCTATAATGTATTTTGACATGGCTGTGTGGATTATGCTATGCAGCAAAGGTTTGTTGACAGTTTGATTAACCTGTACTACTAGATTTCTGGGTTCTTTATTTTCTGTAAATACATAATAACGTACCAGTTAGTTTTAGCTCCAAGAAATATCATTAAATCAATATAGCTCAAAATTGAGTCAGACTCTGTAATGGCTTAGTAAGCTGGGAATTTTTCACCAGTTCATGCGTTAATGGGAATTCTTAGGAAAAAAAAGGCTATGTTCATCTCATCCATGATCAGTTTTCATATTCACAGAAGTAAATGGTGATGTGGATATAAGCTAGTACAAATAACACGAGAGTATGCCTATCCAGATTTCATCCAACTGTATTTCCATTTCCATCTCCTTAATGAACAAATCATGTAAGTTAAAAAGCTGTAAAATCTGGCATTTGAGCTACAGCATTTCAAGATATATTACTGGGAGAGAAATTTGAACTGGGATGTCCCGTACTTGTCACTGCTGGGAAGATGCAGAATGGAACTTATTTAAGCTATGGAGAATGAGGAACTCCTGGTGAGAACTGCCAGTGATGCCAGGTGAGGAGTGATGGTCGTGGCAAGAACACTGGGGGAGTTGAGAGCAGGGAGAGCTCAGCCTAAGGCTGCAGTTCAGTGGTAAGGCAGCTTTCTGCAGTGATTCCTGCTGCTCCCTTTTCCCAGGCACTCACTGTGGTGCCACCCTTGCCTGTCTAGGCCAGGGAATTGATCTAGCTTGAAAACCTCATGGAAGTGTTTTGTGGCTGGATCAGTTCTTGATCCAGCCATCAGCACGGCTCTACAGAGTGTGTCTGTGCAGTACAAGAAGAGAGGGAGCCTTAGGCGTGACAGAGGTGGGAAATCCTTGTTGAACCATGCCTGCCCACAAGTGCAAAACCAGAAGCAACTGGTGAAACAGGACTTGTTAACAACATGAACAAGAAGAAGGGAAGAGAAACGGAAGCCTAGAGGGAATGCCAGACAGAAGTGAAAAGGACGGCCAGCATCTGGAGGAGGTAAATGGAATCACAGGCTCAGCCTGTGAGGTTAATATACACGGTCAGTTGGTAAGTGGCTAATAAAAGACTTTGCTCCATCTACCATCACGCACTTGTCTATATCCTATGTCTGATTGAAAAGGAAGTGAGAGAAACACAGAGACATCTGTTGTATATGTGAAAGTATCCACAGGAGGTGCAAAGCCTTTTCATTTTGCTTTCAAGAGGCTTTGTTTTACTTCTGGAGTTAAGAAAAAAACCCTGCTGCACACAACGTAGTAGAGAAACTGGATGCTGAGTGCTGGGTTTGGCCTTCAATTGTGTGCACATACAGTGATCTGTTTCTAACTTCCATCATGCAAAGATATTCTAAGATAAATATTGTCTATTTCTGAACACTGTTCCACTTCTCTTTGGGACCACTGGATTTTAAAATCGGTCTTATTTTCTTATTTTTATTTATGCTTTTATTCCATGTTATTTACAAATATGTTTATCAACATGATCTGCAATCTCCAGATCTGTATTCTCTTGAATTGTTACGATGCCTTATTGCTCTGTGAAAGATCACAAGCTGTAATAGAGTATGTATTATTTAGTGTTCTAGGTTTCTTAGCAAAGATGATTAAGAGTTTTTGAGGTGGACTCCTGAGACGCATTTAGCAGTTGCTTTGTAAGATTAGTGTCATGTAGCACAAGTGCTGATTTCTCCATCCCTTGCTGTACTGTTCTTTTGTTTCTCTGGAGATGCATTTCAGTGGGTGTGGAGAGATCTGAATTCATGCACATGCACTTTGTATCACATTCCTGCCTTAATTTAGAACCTCTTGGAGACCAGCTGCAACCTTATTTAAAAAGAGGAGAGGGTGGGTGGGTAGCGATGGAAGTGTCCTGTGGAGTAGGGACAGTCAGTTAGAGTTGTGAATGGAGGTGCTTGTTAACTTGCCTTGAAACTGTGAGGTCTATATCTCATTTTTTCATGTTCAAACACACTTTTGGAAAACCAAAGCTTCCATTTCTGCAAAATTATAGTAAACAGGAAACCTATAATGAGATAAAATAGAGAGAGATGGATGCCAGTCGCAAGATTTATTAGAATTTTACAACTGTCTGTTAAATCGAATAGCCTGTTCAGTAGAAGTGGAAATGGTTATTAAAATGGCAGATGTTAAGTACAATGTTTGTCTACTGATTCTATTTAAACTGCCCTGCCAATATTTAATATGAAGAAACGATTTCTGTAATGTAATTACACTACAAAGAAGCAGAATTTTTAGGATGTATCATATGTGCACTTTTTTTCATGAAAACAGTGGCAGAGGGTTTAATGAGGCTGTGCTGGGGACTTACTCATCTTTTGAAAACAACCTTTTAGTCAAAGCATGATAACCAAGCTAGGGGCAGAACAGAGGGGTCATGTATTTGCCCGTTTGTTTCTAAACAAACTTGTCTGTTATGGTAAAGCTGAACCTGGAGTCCATGACTTCACCTGCTGCTTTTACCCTCTGAGTTCTCTCTGGCTGCTAGCAGTGTGTGAAACCATTCTGATTTGTTCAGAACTGTTCATTGTTGCTGGTATCTGTTTACTTTTTTTTCTTTTTACCTTCTCCGGTGTTGTCTCCTGGTGTGTGACTAACCAGTTCAAATGAAATAGTGCAGAAATCCTTTTCCCAGCAAGAAGGAGATAGGGTTGGCTTTTAGTACCGAATATGAGGTTTATTTTCACTGAGTTGGAATTGATTTTATTGGCTGGATCTTCAGGGGGGTTTAACCTTCTACATAGATGAAGTCTCCTATAGGGATGGGGATGCCTCTTCCTCTCTGGGCAGAGCTGCTCTCTGCAGGGGCTGCTGGCTGACCCAGCTGGGGGCTGGAGCCCATTCTGCTCTTCCTGCTTCCAAAACTCTGCAGTTGTCAAGCAGGATCCTGCCTCCCTGCAGTCTGAAACAGTCTGGTGTCGCAATAGACTGCCCCAGTGCCAAGCATATCTTCAGGCAAAGATCAAAATTACAGGTCTATGCATATCTGCAGCTAAGGCTGCAAGCTGGTAATTAAAAGTGATTTTCCTTCCTTAAGTAATGGGCTTACTTTGCACCTGTCCTCTCAGGCATTGTGGCCTGAGAGAGGGTTCTTGGCCAGGACTAGATGATCCTGTGGGTCCCTTCCCACTCAGAATAACCTGTGAACTTCTGAAAAATGCAGTAGGTAGTTGGGGCAGGTTTAAGGAAGCTGATTAGCTGTAGCATGAAATGACAACTAGGTTAAAATTACAGGATTTCAGATGCACTTGTCAGGTCTTACACTGTGCTTTGGCTGTAAACTGCAGCAGTGCCTTCCCAGTAACTTCAAACACTTAATTCACGTGCTTAAAACCAGTGATATAATATGTCTGATGTTTAGTGTTTGGGCCTACTGCTTCAGAATTGGTGTTCTTACAAGCATGGCATAACTAAAAGAATGTTTGTTTTATCTGAAGTAAGAAGATGCCGTGAAAATGTAATTTTGAAGCTGCCACTTCCCATAAAAATTGATTGGCATTTTGCAGTGGTCAGACTTGAAGGGCTGGATTGTGGCTACTGTGTAAAAGGAGGTGGAGCAGAATATTAATCCTCTCTGGATGCCCTGCAGAGAGTCAGGCACATTCACACTGTAATAATGCATTTTTTGTTAAACTGGGATTTCATTCAGTAATAAACTCATCAGCTCCTGTGGCTATGGTCTTATACCTAGCCTTCCATTTCCTCTGCTTTTCTCTTGACTCCCTCCAAAGCCATTTTAAATTCTACTATCTTCCCTTTATTGTTTTTGTTCCTTTTTAAATAACTTTGTTTTAAATAATAACTTGGGTTTTTTATCTAGTTAATCTCAAATTATGTCTTTTGTGATATTCCTGTCAGTTTTTCTTTTTTCTTGGTGTCTTAATTGGAACCTTATTTAATTTTTAAGGCTGGTGAGTAAATAGGTGCTTTTATAAGAAAATACCAAGAACAGTATTTGCATTCATGTTACAATTTCTATCCTAATTCCCAAGCTGCAAGCCCTGTGGCTTTGCTGAATTGCAGCCACCTCAGAGGACTGTAGCAGCCAAGGAAAACGAGGCAGGAATCTGGTTTTTTTCCAAAAACCCCCAAGCTATTTTCTTTGTCCAGGGCAGTCACAGAGGGTATGGATATTTAAGGTCTCATCTGAAGGATGGAAATGAGCAAACTACCATGAGTGAGAGGTAATTAAAACCACATATTGAGATAATCGGCCAATTCAATTCTTGCTTTATTGCAGTCTATTTTCTAACTTGAGACACATGTTTTTTACAGTGTTAAATTTTCTACACACTGGTCAATGCACAGAAAAAGTAGCTGCAGGTAGCCTGTTCATGCCAGCAGAAAAGAAATGTGTTTGCAAGCACTAATGAGTGGCATGCCAGCATTTGGGGGATGCATGTGTGAAGCCTTGTATGGACAAATGGGGAACATGTGAAAATCTGCTCTCATATATTTTGTTCCTATGAAATACAGAGGACAGCTGAGCCTGTGGTGTCTTTGGTCATTTGGAAGTGTCCAGGGAGAATATTCTTTATATCAAAATTGTAATATGAACTTCTCTTTCTTATGCTCAAGCAAGTGAGTAATTTTCAGTGGCTGGTAATAGTGTAATTGCCTCCTTGAGAGTTGGGATGGTAATGACCCCTGTTCCCCCAATGGGGCTGTATAAAACAGTTCCTATCATGTGCATGGTCCAGTGTCTGTTGTAGTTTAAAACTAGTATTTTTCTGTGGCTCTTGAGAACATTTTCATAGTTAGTGTAAGATGGCCTGATTATGATGTCACTGAAAAAATCTGGTAATTTTTCTTTCACTTTTTTTCTATTTGATTCTGTGATGGTGACTGTCTCATTCTTGGGCGCGGTACAGATGTCATGGACTGTGAACACCTCTTGCTTTTGTAGCAGCAGCTCCAGCCTGAGCATCTCCCTTCAGCCCAAGGGTGGGACCCGTGCTCAGGGAACACACTCTGTTCCCTCTGCCGTGGCAGCTGCCCCAGCTGCAGCCAAACTGGAGGTAGCAAACTGCACTTGGCATTTTCCAACATGGACAACAACTGCTGCCAGGATGAGTCCTTAAGTCATTTATTGCACTCCTATTTTTGAAGCTCCTTCTGTTATTTCGTTCACTACAGATGACGTGGTCCAAATGCTGATCTATGCTTCGTTTGTATTTACCTCGTGAATGAAGTCCCTTTTGCTTTGTCTGAACTTTTTTAGTGAATAGCTGCTTTTAGGAAAGCTGGACCTTAGTTCTAAGAGGAATTAACCCAGAAGCAAGAACAGGAGTAATAATTGATGCCACTGTTAATGGCTTAGTCTGATGTGGATAACACTTAAGTATTCCCTCTTCCAGAACAGGGGAAATGAAGGTGAAGTGAGCTAGAACATTATCATTTCAGTCTTTTGAATAATGAAGGATAATGTGATGGCCACACACGAAGGATTAAATTTTGCTCAGTAAGTTTAATTAATAACTTTCAGGAAGTCAGTTTCTACCTTCAGTCAAATGGATGAAGGACAGAAGATCAATTTTCCATCTGCATCTGATTTCTGGCAGGTTTAGGACTTCAGGGATTGTTTTTCTTCTCAGTACGTGCTACATTTTGAGGCACCTTCTTCTAAATATGTGTTTGAGCCACAGCAGGGCAACAGGTGGAACTGATATTGTCAAATCTTATCTCTGTTCATTAATCTCAAATAGCAATATGCTACAATATCTGTACAAAGACAATTATCATAACCTGTCTTTCTAAATCTGTATGCCACAGCTAATGTTTTGGCCTCCTTCCCTCAGATGCTGTCATGCTCTGGTGCATCCTGTGTTTTTGCCTTGTAAGTCTTCATTCCAGGAGAAAACTCCTGAGGGTATTTTGTTTTCTTTTTATACCCCAT
>WEKX01007982.1:0-79308 GCA_013390025.1 Pitta sordida
AGCCAAATGTGGCTTGTTCCTACACATGAGAATCCATAAAAAGGGAAAAATCAAGTGTTTAAAACTATTGAATTAATGAAAGGTGTTGACATTAGATATATTTGAAAGGTGTTGACATTAGATATATTTGAGGTTAAAGTACACTTTGTCGGTAAAACTAAGAATCTTTAAGTTCCCTGAAGAACATGAACATTTTAACATCAATAACACTGCTTATTGTGTCTCCAGAAATGGACTTAACAATTTTGTCAGATACAGTTTAGTCTGAGAAACACGAAAAATGTATCTGAGTTTGATAACTTAGGTCTTTGGACTCCTAGTAGAATGAGGCAAACCCTTGGTGTTTTGCAAACACAGAATTTTAGTTAGTGTGGCTGTTAAAGTTTTAGAATGATCATTTAATCTTAAAACATGGACAATAAAACATTCTTGTTTATCCTATTGTAAGTCTTCCTCAAAATGTTATATCTGTTTTTATAATTCCTGAAGGACATGCTTTTCTGGTAATTTAAAAGTTAAATAAGACTGAATAATTTCAAAGGAATTCTACATTATACTGAAAATAGTGAAAAATTGCATGTACTACTAAATTCCACTGGTGTGCACTGTTGGCTTAACCATGCCACTATAGGCAGTGACTTCTGTGTAGTTTAAAATAATTTGCTGCTAGCTGAAGTACAGAATGTGCTCTTAATATACATCGTCTAGTGTTTCAGTGATTAATGAGGGAAATTCATACCCCTGCGTGTGGGATATTTGTCCAAAATTGCTCTAATTGGTACTTAAATCTTATCAGAACATCAGTAGTAAAAGAAATAACCCTTAATAATAAGGAAAACAGGCTAAATTAATGTTTTTTAGGCAGAGACATTTCGGTCTATCTTTTTAGCACAGTTGAAAGTATGTCACTAGCTATTGATTTTACATTAAAGTGAAAAAATCTTCAAATGTCTTTTAAAACAAATGTTTTCTATTCTCTCTATCAGTATATAGATGTTTTACACTGTATATTAGAGCAAGATGTGTATTGTTACTTAGAAGCATTACTTTCTTTAAGAGATCATTAATGGTTCCCTTCCTCTTGTTTCCCTGCTGCAGGAAGCTTCACTGATGTGAGTGAGGCTTCTGGATAAATCAAGTCTTCTACTATCACTGCAAATATTTAAATGCTCTTTAAACGGGAATGGTCTTTGTAGAGGCTCAGTTTGCTAACAGACATTTCTTGTTGAAGATTCTATGTGATTTCTACCTTCTCCAGAAATCTTTATTCTGAAATTACCTTATAGTGTGAAGATATTACAAAGCTGCTTACCTATTTTCATTCACTTAGTATATAATAGAAATAGAAATAGTGATACTTTGATAATCTTACAGGAAATTTAGATACATGTAGTGCAATCATCTATTCTGTCCCATACTCTTCACCTGATTGTCCCCTGAATCTTAAAGAAAACATAAGAATTATCAGACATAAGCCAGTAGCCTGAATGGCTCTACTGGCTGCTCTGAAATTTTCTATTTTAATTTCTTACATAAGATGCACAGAAGTATTGTGCATTTTGCATGACTATCATTGGATGCCCGAAAAATTAAGGTTGTGATGCTTTGTTCTGCAGAGTAGCCAATAATCTGTTTTAGTGTGTTAAACGAATTTGATATCAGAAGCCTCAAGGCTCAGTTTTAAAGTATCATTAAACTATTTTCTGAAAACTGCATCTGAATTATCTGAGAACTCACATGACTTTATAGAATGGAATTCAGTGCAGTTAATTTTCCTGTGATAAAATCTCCTTATTTTTAGACTAAATCTAGAATTTGTAGTGTTCCTTACTGGTCTCAATCATTCATTTGTTTAGGAGGCTGGTGCAGATTTTAGAGTAAGTGAAATGGGATGATAATGGTGTCACACATCTGATTTGTACCTTGATAACAGTACTTTAAAAATTACTTTTGATATGTGTACAGATTTTTTTTCTGTCTAAATTACAATTGACAGGTAGTTAGAGAGTAAGAAAAGAATTCTGCATAGTCACTTGAGCAGCAATTGTCGTAAAGCATTAACTACTATTTTTACTCTTTTCATAAATGAAGTCCCTGTTGGTATTTAGTCTTATCTCTAGAAATGGCTACTTAATGTGAATGTTCTTACTGTCCAATATGAAATATACTTTGTCACGCTGCATGACATCAGGTTCCATTTGGTGTTTATAATCTGGTGAGGACATGNTTCACAGTTGCACTTATATATTTGTATTTATATATTTGTGTGTTTATATACACGAAGCATCCTAGAAATTAGCAAAGGTGCCCATACCAATGATAGAGAGATTTGATCTATGTGATCTTTAAGGTTGCTTCCAATGCTTCTATGATTACATATTGAAAAAAAAAATCAATGTTCAGATTAATATCTCTCAGATTTTTTTTTCTTCCCATGGAAACTAGCCCTGACACCTTGCAAGCTTTTGTCACATGGTTAATGAGAAATGCATTAAGTGGTGTTCTATTTACCCAGGATATAATATGTTTTTACTTATGAACAGTTTCCACTGTGGACTTAACAAGACTGTTGGGAATCACTGCCTGTAATAAGACAGAAGTCTGTACAAGCCTTGAAGGCTTGTGAAATCCAATGCTGTGTAATGATCTAATTTCACTTTGATTATATGGTAATTGGTTTGAGTAATTTTTTGCATGTATTTGAAGGGAAAACACATGAGGAACTGGAATGAAGTTTCTGGGCTTTAAAAGGTCTTGTCACGTTCTATGAAAAATAGGAGGCACCTAAACATTTAATGTTAGAATTAATGTGTCCTCAGACCTGTTTTCTAGCATACAGTTATACATATTGATATAGCTTGCAGGATGATTAGGTGTTTTTGCTTCCTAACTTATGTGTGTGAAATAAAACATCAGACTTATTACATTGTGGTTGCTGAGATGGAATTTTCTTTTTGACTCAGCTACAAGATGTGAAAGACAGGTATATTACCTCTGTAACAAATAAGTAATTTTTCATTACAAATAAGTAATGTTTTCATGGGAGCTAGGAAACAAAGAGAACACAAAATGCTTTCCCCCACTCCCTTTACATTTCCCCCCCTCCTTGTTTTCTTTTTTTCTGTTGAATGTGTAACAGGAATTTCTTCTCTGTTTTCTTACTTAGAGAGAACCATCTGGCACTGAAGTAAATGCTGTACCACTGAAGCTTTAAATTTTCAGATTACTTTCAAAGAAAGAATTCAACCTTGGGAAAAAAATGAGTGTCTTATTTGGATACAGTCAGAAAAATTTCCTTGCTTACATCAATGAAGTACTGCATACTTCTTTGAGTAACAGCATGAGTGATATTTTGAAGTCAAAGAGAAATCTGTTGATGCCAAGGAACTTTAGATCAGTTCCTAATTTAAACTGCGTAGTAACAGGTGATTCAGAATTGTGTCAGAAGATTCTTCAAGGACATTTGTAACTTCAAAATACCAAGATAATGTGTTATTTTGGATATGGCTCAGATAAAACACAAGAGGTGCCGTGTAAACGGTACTGCAAGCAATGGAACTATTGCCACAGGCACTTGTCACAACCATTGCCCTATAGAAGGTATCTGACATAATTCCTCACCTGGATTAAGTCAGTAGAGATGCATATTTCAGGTTCTTACTCTGAAAAGAGAGCTGTACGGACACATGTACGTATGCTCTATAATATATTTACCCAAAGTCTAAGCATCACAACACATTTAAATTTCTTCCACTTTTAAATTGTTGTGGATCATTTTCCCTACAGGAAAGTAATGATTGCAAAATCTAGTGTGGTTTCACACTATTTAGTATTCTAGTAATCTGAGATTATTGACTTTAGTGTAGTGGTGAGTGTCCTCGCCTCTCACGCGGGAGATCAGGGTTCGATTCCTACTGGGGAGGCAGTGGTGCCATTTAAGAGTTGGATTCGATGATCCTTGTGGGTCCCTTCCAACTCAGAATATTCTGTGATTTTGTGATTTCTAGAGACCTACAGTTACAGAAAACATCCTGTTCCCAGAATCTCTTGACTATTAATCTGAAAAGTCAACAGCCTTCATCTGTAAGATACATGAACTCGCGTAGTTCCTAAGTTAAATGCAAAGGGCTTTGACTGCTGCTGAGAGTTTTGATGGCATTACTCTAGCAGTTACATAAAAAAATTTACTCTAAATTGAAACAATTTTAGTATTTTATTTTCCAATCTATCAATTAGCACTCGTGTCATATCTTTAATACTATTAATTAAAAAAATTGTTGTCAATTAGGTTGAACAGTGTTCTTATCTGCAGCAGGTAATAACAATACAATCCAGGAAATTCTTGAGTCTGATGATGATATGAACTTTCTTTGAGTGCTTCCAATCATGCTGACCACTATTGATTTTTCTCTTTCCTGACAGTTCTTTATTTAGATATATAGGTGGTTCAAGTCAACAATATAAAGTGAAGATGGAAAATTAGCTTAGAAATTGGATGGAAACAAGAGAATTATTGACCTTCTGTATGAGAAATAAAGCTACAAATATAATAATAAGAAAGAGAGATTATCCACTGCACTGTTTGCTTTTTTCTTCCCCAGATGATTTTCTTCATGTCTCTATTGATATTCTTGCGGCAAATCCCTGTATCTTTGAGGAAACGTTATAATCTTCCTTTTAAAGTGCTTATTATAAAGGCTAATGGCTTATTCTAGACCCTGAATTAATTACTGATAGTAACTAGCAACATCATTAAATACACAGCAATAGATTACTTGAAATAAAGAGAGGCAAATTACTATAGTCTGGACTACAATTAAGTTTGCATGCTCTTTATCTGTAAAAATATCAAGTTTAAAATTATCTGTGAATTATGTTAAATTCATAAATTGAGAGTTAAGGAAAAAATTAAATTTTATTCTTTTCCATGGAATAGAAGTTTGTTTCTGCTTCCAACAGTCTCTGTGTGTGTTTCTGCTCATAGGCATACAAGCTTATGAATCTTCTTTTTATCTTAAAAGAAGTTTTTCATTATTCAGTCTCAGTTCTCTCAGGGCATAGTCTGTATTCCTTATTTTGGGAAGAAGATTGTTGGTTTAGGTTTGGATAGGGCTAAAAAACAACACCCCCACCACACACACAGAGATGTACCCTCCCTCAGATAAGAGCAGTTAGAAGTAAATTAACTTCAGATCATAAAATCTCTTAAACTTAGCAACTTCAGTCTTGAAACAATATTTGGATAAAAAGGGAATCAGGCAGAGCTTAGTTAGAATTTTGAAGTGTGATTTAAAAAAAATAAAAGTATTCTTAGCAGGGGCCTATTATACTTTTTTTTTTTTTTTTTATATATAACCCAAAACCTCTAGAATTAAACTTTTAAGCCCACAGTGAGCAGTCTTTTTTCTTTTTCTTCTATAAAACGAAGATGTCATTGAGGCAAATTAAGGGATGAAAGTTCATGCTTTCCTTCAGATCATTTTGTTTAAGAATGCTCCAAGCCATCTGTCCTTTGAGATTTCAGATTAAATTAGGGAAATTAATTGTTGTCCCTATGTCTAAAACTATCTTTGCCATTTACTTAGGTTTTTTAGGAGTTTGTTTAATCTATTACCACCGTCACCCCTGCTGTGTTCTGTCATAATCCAATCAACTGCAAGAAAAGCATGATACTATGATACTGTTTGTAAAGCAGACAAAGAAAACTGCTTCTGTGTAAATGTCAAGAGCTCTAGTTATCCCTTATTAGACAAAAATATTGATGTGTTGGCTTGGGTTTTTTTGTTTTGTGGGTTTTTTTTAAATAAATTGATCTGAACTACATCTCTTAGATCCGTTGATTGTTAGGTAATATGGAAATTTTTACTTGTTCATTTCCTGGATTAAAAATGCAACCTCTCTGTTCATAGTAACAAAAGCAACTGGACATTTGTTAGCTCATTAGAATTCTCATTCTACACATGAGTGATGACTTGTCGAATTTTGAGAGTTTTGGTTGATGTGTGTCCCTCATAAATTTCAAGAAGAAATCTCTATGGTTTTACTTGAAATGTGAATTCTTTCCTTGACTAAGATTAGAGAACACTTTAAATTCACCTAAACTATTGTATAATGTTCATTTAGATTAATCTTGGTTGGAACTCTAATTACTATATTTATCTCTGAGAAAAAAAGGAAATGCAAGTTGAGAAGTCATAATATTTCCATCTCAAATATCACTTACCTTTAGGAACATAACAAATGGGCATATTGTACATGCCATTTTTATGTGCTTATCTTGGCACCAATATTTTGCTAAACATTACAAAATATAGTAATTTAAAGAGTTTACAATAAGAAGGGTGTTGCAGAAAGAAGCCCAGTGGACTCAAATTAGTTTACATTCAGTCTCTTTTTCTAATTACTGAATTACAGAATCACAGAATATTCTGAACAGGAAAAACACTTGAATTTAAGTGGTATTGTCATTATGGAAAAAGTAGACTTCATGTCTAAGGCTACTTAAAAGATGCCTAATATTAAAGTAAAAAGTAGTTGTTGAATTAAGTTGTAAACAATGCCTCAACTTTTCTTTCTATGGTCAGGATTTTGACAATCACTCTCTTCAGATACTTAGAAGGAAGAATGAAAAGTACTTGACCTATGAGCAATTTCAAGAAACTGGGAAACTTTTGGAAATGGTCAGTATGAAGAAGTTGGCTAGAATGGAACCCAAATGGAAATCTGGTACTGGATAGTCAGAAAGACCACAGCAAAAGGGACTTTCTTATGCCATATAGTAAATTTGCAAAGTCAAATTACTGAAGTAAAACATCTATTTGTTGCAGCTGGGTAAGTGACCTTTGATGTGGTTGCTGGTATATTTTATATTGCTTCTGAAATACAGGAAAAGACATAGAAGTCAGAGGGCAATACAGTGATCCCCCATTACTCGCGGGCTGTTGGGTCTGGTCCTCCTCACGCGAGTCGTGGAATCCGCAAAGAGAGTGACCCCACTATGTAGTCAAGTACACCACACCCGTAGCCACGCCCCCCTCCCCTAATAAGGTCTGGAGGATGGTCCTGAGGGCGGGGCTTGTTTCAGATGTCCGGCAGGGAGGGGACCAGGGATGGGACTGGCTGTGCTCGCTGTGTGAACAGCAGGGGGGAGCCAGGGATGGGGGTGGATGTGCTTGCCATGTAAGCGGGGGAGGGCGGGTTGGGCAGGGCTGGTGCTGAGCAGACTGGGGTGTTGCGGTAACTTCTGCACATGCGCCAGGTCCCACATCTCGCTGGAAAATCAACAGTGAGTATGGGATCTCACAAATTATGGAACGCGACTATGCAGAGGATCACTGTATATCTGAGCCACTTCTGAAATATGAAACACAGAGCAGGTGAGGTTGTGAGAGATGCTGACAGAAATTCTACATGTGAAATTCTTTGTCCCAGCCTGAGACAGGAGTTTGAGGAAGAGTTAAGCAAAGAAGAAAGCTTAGAGGTGCTGTTGGAGTGGGGTTAGAATTAGGGGCATCCTGGAAACTTGGAAGAGCAGAGAGATCTGTATTGAAAGGGCCTTTATAGTGTGAGCTAGAGGTGAGGGTCTTAGTTCCAGTCAGAGCTGGGAAATATGGGTCTTTTGCTCATACAATAATATAGGTATAAGGTCTGCGTAGAATTATCTGTGTGTCTATGTGTTGAGTATATATAAAATGAGAGAATATGAGCATTTCTAAACAACAGTAAGAGTTTTAAAGGAATAACTATTTGATGGACCATTTATTATTGGTAATTTATTTGTAATTAATTTTTTTCAGTATGTAAGTTAAGTAATTAGCTCTCACTTATCACATTCTTCTTATGTGGAAAGAGGAAAATTTTAGGATGTTTCTCAGTATCTTGATAGGATATTTGCAACTGAGATATATTCTTAAATATCTTTTAAAAAGACAAATTAGTTTGATAAATTTGTCAAAAGGTTTTGTAGGAGGAAGAGATCATAGATTTGATGTCTTTTTTCCTAATTTAGAAATCTTCTGGGGGCATTCATTCTATCTAAAATGAAGCAAACAGCAAACTTTCCTCTGGCAATTCACATAAGCAGATGGATGTCCCCATTCCCCGCAGTAGGAAGTTTCCTTTTTGTTTTTTTTTTCCTTTTACTGATCCTGAGCGGCTCAGCCTCACCCATCAGAGAGGCTTCTCATCAAACTGCAAGGGCAGTGAATCTGTTCTGAAACTATACGACATCAGGTGGGGGGCATAAACTTAGTGCAAGAAGCCACCAGTTTCCAATCTTCAGCATCATGGGGTTTTCCACTTTCAATAAACATACGTTCTTCCTTCCCCTCCCCTGGAACTGAACTGCTGACAGTTCAGGCTCTTGAATCACAGAATCAGAGAATCACAGAAAGTTATGAGTTGGAAGGGACCCACAAGGATCATCTAGTCCAACTCACCATCTAATACCCGTACAGCGACCGAGAGCACATCCCAGAGCGTAATACCAACCTAGATGCCTCACAGTCTAGCAGGCCACTCCGAGCCGGAAGGGGCCCAGGGTCATCCAGCCCTACACCCCCCAGCTAGACCATGTCACTAAGCTCCTCGTCCAGTCTTCTCTTAAACACTTCCAGGGATGGCGACTCCACCACCTCCCTGGGCAGCCCATTCCAATATGCAATTACTCTCTCCGTGAAAAACCACTTCCTAACGTTAAGATTAAACCTCCCCTGGCGTAGCTTGAGGCTGTGCCCTCTCGTTCTGGTGTCGTCAGCCTGGAAGAAGAGGTCTACACCCATCTGGCTGCAACCTCCCCGCAGGTAGCTGTAAACAGCAATGAGGTCCCCTCTGAGCCTCCTCTTCTCCAGACTGAACAGTCCCAGTTCCTGTAGTCGCTCCTCGTAGGGCCTGCCCTCCAGTCCCTTCACCATCCTCGTTGCCCTTCTCTGCACCCTCTCAAGCAGCTCAACATCCCTTTTAAACTGGGGAGCCCAGAACTGCACGCAGTACTCAAGATGGGGTCTGACCAGCGCTGTGTACAGGGGGAGGACAACCTCCCTGGACCGACTGACCTCACTGTTCCTGATGCAGGCCGGGATGCCATTGGCCTTCTTAGAAGCTACAAGATCTCAGAGGTGTACTCCATCTGTTTCTCATCCTCTCTGGTGCTGTGCAGTCTGGTGGCCCCTTCCTACACAGCTTTCAAAAGGAAGCACACACCCTTGACAGATAACACACCTCATTCTGAATCACAGAATTAGAGAATATTCCGAGTTGAAAGGGACCCACAAGGATCATCGAGTTCAAGTTCTGTCTGGATACAAGACTCTGGTAGTGAAGAGGCTGTTACTTCAGTCATTCATTGCATGCCAGCAGCAGATATCCACAATTACCCCATAGAATACCACTGAGCCCCTCAATGATCTCTGAGAAAATGCCCAGAAAGTCAAGAAGATACTTAAACCAGAATACTTTCAACTTCAACTTGGAGAATGTACTCACAGTGATTAGGCTGCTTAGAAATTCACAGGTTCACAGGTTATTCTGATTTGAAAGGGACCCACAAGGATCATCTAGTCCAACTCCCAAGAGAATGCCCACACAGGGATCGAACCCACAACCATGGAACCATGGGCACCACGCTCCATCCATCGAACCTTCCATCATCTAAACTATGTCACTCTGCTCCTCATCAAGTGTTTTCTTCAACACCTCCAGGGATGGTGACTCCACCACCTCCCTGGGCACATCATTCCACTGAGGAATCACTCTCTCTGTGAAAAACCTTTTCATAACATCCAGTCTAAACCTCCCCTGACGTAGCTTGAGATCATGTCATCTTGTCTGGTGCTGGCAGCCTGAGAGAAGAGATTTATACCCACCCAACTACAACTTCCCCTCAAGTATTTGTAAACAGCAATGAGGTCACATCTGAGCCTCCTCTTCTCCAGGCAGAACAACCCCAGCTCCCGCAGCTGGTGAATTATGGAGAGTGGCAAACTCAGTCAACATCATAAGACAGTTGGCCCTCTTCCACACCCGCCATATTGTGGCTTCATGTCTTAGTGGCATGATTTTTTAGCAATGAAGGAGGCCCCTTTTCGCAACTGCAGATGCGCAACCTGGCACGCATGAATATTCAATTAAGCAGTTATTATATGCAAATCAACCCCCATGCCGTGCCGCATGGACCATGGGTACACTGCTCAGCCTGTGACAAGGCACGCTGGTCCCGCTCTGCCNGGACCATGGGTACACTGCCCAGCCTGTGACAAGGCACGCTGGTCCCGCTCTGCCCCTCCACTCAGAGCCACACCAGTCCTGCTCTGCCCCTCCCCTTCGTGCTGCAGTGGCCCCACTCCCTTCCCCTCCACTCTGCTCCGGGTCATGCTGGCTCCCCCCTCACCCCTCAGGACTGCTCAGGGCTGCCGGGACAGCAGCATGGGTGGTTGCCCCACACCAGTGTCCTGACTGAGCAGAAAAGGGTTTTTTCCCAGCATGGGATGGCTGCAGGCACCAGGAAGCACCAACACAAACATCAATACACAGCAAGGCAGTTCCAAAACAGCGCCAGAGCGCCGGGGGAGCTGTGCGAGGGTGCAAGGCAAATTTGCATATTAATGAGCTACCAATCAAGGTGGAAGGTGTACTACATGCGAGACAAATAACACCACGGTCCTATGGTATAGGAGATCCAACTGTAATGACAAAATTGAGGAATGGTTCTTATGCAAATATTTTATGTTGAGGTCTGATAATATATGGGCCACTACCTTTTAGATTATATGAGAGCTCCCCAACCAGAAATCATAGTAAAATATTGATAAATTTATGTTAGCAAACATGAGATGAAGCTGCATCAAAAGTGGACACTGAAATGAGGCTAATAGCCTCTTTTATTTTGTAAAGTACATGAAGATGGGCTTGTTTAGGGTTTTTTGGTTTTATTTTTCCCCCAATTTTTATTGTTTTCCCTAATTAAATTTACATACAGAAGATGAATTAATTTGATTTGTTTGATTTGATTGTTCATTTCTATTCTGAAACATAATAAGGTATATTGTTCATTTTTCATGTACATTAGCATCTTGGTCGATCAGGACAAATTGACATGTTTGATATATTGTGTGGCTATAAAAATTAATAAAGCATTTATGTATTCTTTGTCTTCAAACCATGAGTGAAAGCCCCTCAGTTTCCAAGAGAGCCCACACAGCCTACAAGTTTTGGCTTGTATCTCGATAGAATTGTTCATTCTTCAGTATTCTTGTCTGGAAAAAGTCCTTATTGTTATTTAACTATCAGAACATATGTTATCATCCCTTTTACTCATATAAACTCACTAAGATAAATGACATGAGGTGCATGATTTTTTCCACAAAGCATGAATGTGAATATTAATTTCAGTATTTCAATAATTTCTTATATCTGATTGCTTATATAAAAATATATATACGTATATACAGTCGACCTTCTTTTATCACAGTACCGTGGGACTGCTCCTCCCCCTGTGAAGCTCTCTGTCCCCATATATAGGCAGTTCATTAAATGCAAATTTGCCCTGCCAATTGCCCTGCCCCCTCAGCTCCAGAGGGACTGTGAGGCATTCCCGGAAGCTCTCTGTGCAATGTGAGCAGTCAGAGGAGCAAAAGGGGTCTCCTCTGCATCATCCTCGCCTGGGGAGTCCCCAGGAATCATGACAATGGGGTCCCTGAGCCCACGCCACTGCCACGGTGAGTCCCAGGCTTTGGCTGCCACTGCTGTGGCAGTTGCAGGGGGCAGAGAAGGCACCACCGGGCTCTGTGTACTTCTGACCCCTCCCGACCGTGTTCACTCCCACAGTGGTCGGCAGTGTAGAGCTGTGCTGACCTACCAGTGCTGGCAAAGCTTCCGCTGCCATCCCACTTGCATGTTTCAATGCTGAGTGCCTCCAGATAAAAAAAAAATACAAAATTTGTTCAAACATGGGAACCTGGGAATTTTTTTTAATACAGGAGATATTTGTGTAGATATCTCCTCTGCTATGTGGGGATGGGCGAGGGGAAGGGAGAGAAGGGGAGATCTGAACAGAGCAGGCAGGGGTAGAAGTCAGAGCTGTAGAGGGGCAGGCAGGGAAGAGCAGGGCAGCGGGAGCCATGCTTGGGACCCTGGAAAGCATTCTTTACATGCACTGCATAAGGTGTCTACCACATGGGTCAAATGGCACCACTTCGTTCACAACTGAGGACGACTCCCTCCCTCCAGCAGGCAGCCCAAGGCCACCACAGGACCCTGCGGGATCATGCCAAGCCATGCAGCAGCACTGGAACAAAGCTTGTGCCGGCGCAGCCTGACAGAAGCACTGGGACTTAGCACCGGTCCCCGAGGTGGGAGGAGGGTGGCGGCGCAGCAATCGGGTGGGGGCATTCAGCCCAGCTCCATCTCTTCAGAGCTGCCGCCTCACTTTTATATGTGCTGCTGCAGCCCACATGTTCAAAGTGGAGTTTCAAAGGCTGTACTCCATGCTCGTGGCCTTGTGCTGGCATCCCAGGAACACTGTGAGCACTGGGACTGGCTACAGAACAGTCCGGTCCCGTTGCCAAGGCAACGGTTGCAAGGCAGCATTCTATCCACTGGCCCTGCTTCCATTGGAGCCATGGTGTCCTGGAACCCCTGGGGATGTTAACATGGATAGTACAAGTGTTTCTGTTCACAGTGCAACCCCATGCCACGTCCCTTTCAGCACTGTTAGCATCGTGGTGGACTCAACAACAAAGCAGCCAGCACAACTTGTAGATTTGCATGTTAATCAGTGTACTTGTCTTAGTTTACATATGTTAGGAAAAGGCAAGAAAGGTGCATAGTTTGCATTACTACTTTATTTACAACTGCTGTAATGTTTTGACTCAATAACTGCATGGTGGAGAAGCAGAGAAGATCAGGGACTTAGAGGAAAAAAAGGCTTACAAGTAGTGGTGCCTTTGTCCCCCTGCATTCCCTGCCGCCATGCCTTGCACAGACACCCATGCCAGGGAAGGGAACACAATATGGAGGGGTCAGAAGTACAGCCCTGGGCTGGACTCACTGCCACAGCTTATGCATGCTTTTGGGGAGCCTCCATCCAGCTTCCTGGGAACTGGCCAGGTGGGACAGGGGCTATTTCTGCTGAGTTCCCTGCCACAGCGCCGCAACTACCCATGCATGAGCAGAGTGCTCATTCTCTGCTTCAAGCGCCACAGTGCAGGGTGGGCAGCATGGGCAGAGCAGTGTGCCAGCGGTCCGCCAGTGAATGGGACTAATCTGTATATTCATGACTGTCTATCTTTGAATATTCATGAGCGTCAGTTTGCATAGGCGCAGTGGTGAATGCCCTGCAAAATGGACCACCTCTATCGCCGGAAAACCAGCCCATGAAGAAGTGAATCTGTGAGAGGGGAAGCACAAAGTAGAGACAATTGACTGTATTTATAAAAAAAAGGAAAAAAAACCCTCAGAAATCTATATAGCTTGATAGTCTTTTTATTTGTTTTTTAATTTAATATATGATTGATATCTCCTTTTGATACCATTTGGTCTTCTGAAATACGGATTTTCATATTAATTTAGGGTTAAGTACACAAGTGCTTTGTATAATTCTTTGTTAGTCTGTAGCTTCTGAATATGTACACTAATGAATTGACAACAGCACTTCATAAAGCCTATATGTGTCAGAAAACAAGTATATTATTTTTGCATTTTAAAAACAGCTTATGTTCTTCCCATACTGTGTTACATACGGTTTATTCCTATTCTGAGCACCATCTACTAGACAAAAAATAAATAACTATTACTAAATAGATAATGCTTGATAAAAGACAGTAATAGATTTCAGGATAATTCCTTTCAGACTCTTTTAAGTAGGGCTGTAGAACTGAGAACCATGGTATTGCAAGGATACCACGTCTTGAAGAGGTTGTAGATGTTTTTCAGTGGATTTAGTTTTGTTGAGGCTCACTGAGTTTAGTTGCAAAACAAAATATACTTGTAGCAAGCCTCTTAACCATTAATTGACAGAAAATGTGTTTTCCTTGAATACATGGTAGGTTCTCCTGAATCAGAGGTGTTACTTTTAATGTAAGACATAGTCCATATGAAATTGAACTTAGAAGAAACTGATAAAAACAATACCAGAATCTACATGTAAAGAAAGATCTGTGAGATCAAATGTAGTTTCCTCACTCCCAGCATTTTCTAATTTTTAAAAACATTTATGGCTCTCTGCATATATTACTCATGATTGTTGTAAAATTTCAGGCTTAAAGTTTTTTATGTATATGTGGACAACTTATATTCTTGCATAAATCACTTCTGTTGAATTCGTCATACACACAAAAAAGTTTTCTCTGTGTGCAGATGGAGGAAAGGGATGTAAGTGCAGATAAAGCAGTAAGATTTCTTTTAATGTCAGCATAGTGCAATGATATCAGCTTGCAGCAGACTTAACCATTTGAGTACCACCAGAAGGAAGAAATATTTGATTACTAAATATTGTGCTCAGCATTGTTATGAATGTAAGCATTCATTAAAAAGGTCCATGGTGAAACAAATAGCCATGTTGCAACCCATGGAGGAGCCTATGATGGAGCAAGTGTACTTGTTCTGAAGCAAGGGGCACCCTTTGGAAAGCATACACAGAAGCAGGCTCCTGGAAGGAGTTGCACTCCATGGCAGACCCACTCAGGAACTGTTTGGGCCTAAAAGACTTGCTGCAAGGAAAGGCTGAATTTTTGACCAACTCGAAGAATTGTGGCCTGTGGGAAAAACCCATGCTTGAGTGGCTGCCAAAAGACTGTATCCCATGGGAGTTACAGCCCTCCCTCTGGAGCAGTGAAACAGTGTGAGGAGGAAGAAGAAGCGGAAGCAGAGAGAAGCTGTTGTAGACTGACACATATCCCAACATTTCACTTTTGTGCATAGTGTGAAAGGCATAGGGTAGTGGAGGCAATGAGTGAAGAAGTGAAGTTTAGCCTGGGAAGAACACTAAAAGGGAATGAAGATGGTTTTAATCTTTTTTTTCACTATCCTACTTTATTTTTAACTAGCAAAATATTTAATTTTCCCAAAGTCAAGTATATTTTACCTTGTGAAATACTTTATCTCAATCCATAGAAACTTCTATCTTCTAAACTTATCTGCCCCTGTCCTGCAGAGGAGAGGGATGAGAGAGCAGCTGGTTGACCCTCTGGAAACCAGCCAAGGTCATCCCATCATAATGTCAGAATAGTTTTTATAATTTCTGCAAGTTGTTCCTCATGTCCTCTTTGTCTTACCTTAGTTATATTTACAAAATTACTTCCAGATATTAAGATCTATTTCCCCCTTTGTAAACAGATAGTTACACTATTCACGATACAATATTTTGTCTAGTTCCCTTTATGAAATTAGTACAGTAGACCTCACCACAGAATTTATGTTTGAGAAACTGCCTTTCTTCTGCCCTGTTCTCAGACTTGAATGTGTTTTCAGACTGTTTTCAAAATGTGTAGTACAATAAAATTCAGATATTTAATTCCTGAAATATGCATTTTACATTTTTGCTTTTGATGCAAAGTCAGGAATTTTTCCTTTGGTTTTGTTCTTTTTGGTTTTTTTTCTGTCTCATGATGAAGTTATCAGTTGGTAAAGGGGGAATATATGCATCAAAGTGTGTTGATGTTCAGTTCCAGTTTCGTTCCTTAAAATTTATCCTGTCAAATGTGACAGTTTCAGTGATTAATCTTTTCTGTTAGACAGTAACTTTGTCCCTATGTGGAATATCTGCAAACTTGTCTTAGTTGGTAAGGTTACTTCTTGCAGTTACTGAATATTTGAGAAGAGTTCTTCTGATTAATATCTGACTTCTTTGAAGCAGCAGACTTTCAAATTCACTTATTGCAGGAACTCAAGTTGGACTTTGATGATCCTTGTGGGTGCCTTCCAACTCAGGATATCCTATGATTCAAGTTCCTTTTTAATAAAAATAAAAGAAAATAAATAAAATAAAATAATTTTAAAAAGAGGGGCTAATTCAGCCTTCAGTTTTTAGGGATCTTTTAGTAGTCTTGGAAAAAGCACAGGATGAACTTTCTTCAGCAGTATCTCTCTCAGAAATGCATGCTAATGGATTTGAAGTCTCTTTGAGGATATTTTTAATAAACTTTGGGAATTTCAGTCCTTTAAACAGTCAGCAGTAGATGCTTGGAATATCTTGTGCTTTGCCTTGCTGTCCAAGCACACCACATTGCTTTCAGAACAGCTATTTTGGGTTATTATGTTCACTGATGAGACCACATAGGGACACAAGGTAGAGGATTCTGCCCCTCTACTCTTCAGTGGTAAGATTCCATCTGGAGTACTCTGTCCAGGCCTTGGATCCCTAGCACAGGAATGGGATAGATCTGTTGCAGCAAGTCCAGAGGAGGACCATCAAGATGATCAAAGAAAGAGAATACTTCTCCTATGAGGAAAGATTTAGAGAAATAGGGTTTTTCAGCCTCGAGAAGAGAAGGCTTGGGGGGAAGGGGAGTGTCCCATACTGGAAGGGAATTTATATGAGAGACAAAGAGGGACTTTTTAAAAGGGTGTGTAGCAACAAAACAAGAGGGAATGGCTTCAAACTGTAAGACAGTAGGTTTAGATTAGATACTAGGAAAAAATTCTTTATGAAGAAGTTAATGAGACACTTATACAAATTTCCCAGCAAACTTGTGGATGCCTGTCATGGTTTGACTCTGGCTGGGTGCCAGAGATTCACCCACAACTTCTCCTGGAGGAAAAAAACTGAAAAAAACCCCTTATGACAGGCAAAACAAGGCAAGCTACAAGTGAGGAATATAAAGGATTTATTTATTAACTAACAAGATCAGAGCTTAATGTGAGAAGCATAATTTCAAAGGCAACATTTTCCTCCCCACCCCTCCTTCTCTTACAGCAGATCTCATATTTCCTTTTTCAACCAGGAGACAAAGGGGGAACAGGGATAGGGGTAAATCCAGGCACATTGGTATTTCTGACCAGATTTGGGGTAGGAACCATCTCTCTGCCTTTCCATAAAGTTCTCTCTCTCTCATGAGAGGAAAAGTCTTTCATGACCCTTTCCCATGTGAGATCTCGACCCAGGGACAACAGCTCTTCCATTCCCTGTTGTCCAAGAGTCATAGCACAGAATGCAGTTTTTTAAGTACTGGCTTTTTGCCACGTCATGAGCCCATCCCAAAGCACATAGTTCAGATCCTACCACAATGCAATTCTATCACAAAACGTCTGTGCAAAGGATCTCTGTTGAGCTCAGCTCCGGTGGCCAAGTGTTTCTGGGCTCCCAAAACGTCTGCAGCCGTTGCAGCATGATTCTCCATCTTCAGTGGTGGCCTCAGGTGGATTCTGCATCACTGGTTTCTCTCTCTCTATTCCATAGTTTTACACCATGGTCGATTCCACAAGAAACAGTGGGACACCTGGAATCCTTCCTACCCCTTTTCTGGCAAGCCTAGTCTTGCCTTCATAGCTTTCAGCTTCTCTACACGGGCCCTGCTCTGGTAATATACATCTTGCTTCTAAACTTTTTTTTTTCCTTTCTCAAATACATTTTTCACAGAGACGTCTCTATCTCCTTCTGCTCGTGACCTTGATCTCCATGGCAGTGACGGGGCCCAGTAAGAAGTTATTAACCCACTCGCTACCAGAGGAAAAAAAAACCCAAACCATGACAATGCCCCATCCCTGGAAGCATTCAATGACAAATTGGATCAGGCCTTGAGCAACCTGGCCTAATTGTAGGTGTCCATGCCCATGGAACCAAATGACCTCTAAAGACCTTCCAACCTAAATCATTCTATGACTCTATATGGAAAGAGTAATCTACTTTGAAATAGTCTGGGTTTCCTTCCTTAGACCTTATTAAAAAATTAAAAAAAAGGCAACACAACACCTCAAAGCTTAAGAATTGCATAAAAGTTAAGACCTGTGTCAAAGTAGATAACAACAATAACAATCTTTATTTTCCTTTTAAAGTAATTTTGAGATATTTCTTTAAAACAACACCTATTGTTTGTACACTTAAAAGACAGACAGTTCCCAAATGGCCTAAATATTTATCTATAGATTTGAACACCTCTTGTCTGACCCCGTCTGTTCTCATATGCTTTGCTTTTCTCAATTTAGAAATATTGACCTCTCTGTCTTTCTTTGTTCCAGAAAATTTGTGACAAAGAAAAATAATAGCTTATGTGAGAGAGGAAAAGTTATTTCTTTATCTGAAGTTTAAATCCTTTTTTTATTGTTTGTTTTTAATTTTTTTGTAACGTGCTTTCTTCGTAGTTTTATTTATTCTTGATGATGGCAAAGATGTTTCTTAAAAGACAGTGGTACCCTACAACTGTCCTTCTTAATGCAGAAACATTGTGAAAGAAACAGTTCATTTTTTTGTAATTGAAGAATAGTTAGTATTTCTAGTGTCTTTGTTTAAATATAGTCGAAAAGTGAATCTGTTAAAAAAAAATTAAAGATATTCTCAATCTGTTTTATAATGTAACAGACAAAGGAAAGGAAAAAAATTGCAAAGAAAAACAAATAATCTTCAATGTTATTTTACCTTTGATCTACAAAGAGAAATGTCAGTCATGAAGTCATGTAGCAGGAACTCTTAGATACCATAATAAATCCTTACTTCAAACTATACATCTTATCAGGAATATTTCTTTTCATATTACGAAATGTGTAATACAAATGAGTGGCAACCATATTGGAAGATGTAATTTCCGTAGTACCAAATACTGTAATGTATTTAATACACTATTGTACACCTTGATTAAGCAAGGTTGTAGGAACCTTTCCAAATGCTGACAAATGCTATTTCTCAATGTAGAGTTTGAGAGGGGTTCTTGTAACTTTGCAGGTGATTAGTATGTGAAGACTGCTTTTTTTTGGCCAATGTTGCGGCTGCATGTATCTGTAATCCTGAATTCCTATAATATTGTATTACTGTAATTTTGGTATCAGTGTCAAAACCAGTACATTAATCTCTACCCCAGTATGTCAGAGGGGCACTTGTTCCCTAAGAGACAGGAAGCCAAGAGCAGAGCAGCACTTGCTTCTGGTTTCCAGCAGAGCTTTTGGAAGAGCTTTACTTAAGGTCCTTTCTAAAGGAGGGAAGAAGACGCATGCACTCAGCTATAGTGTCTCTAAATTGTCTCAGAGCCTAGGTAGCCAAATCTCTACCTTTAGAGCCCTACTGTTCCTCAGTATCAAATGACTGTATCTGCATTAAAGCATGGCTAGGAGGTTACAAAACAAGAGAACAGGGAGAGTGTCAGCCCAATCTAGCCTAATTCATAGAAATATTAATTCCTTCTGTGCAGGTTAATTAAATATGAGCTAGGGTTTTTTTTTTTGTTTGTTTGTTTGGTTTAGGTTTTTTACGGGGGTTATTTGTTTGGGGGTTTGAGAGTTTTTTGGGTTGTTTGGCTTGGGTGTTTGGGGTTTTTTTGAGGGGAGTGGGGTAGTATTGTTTTGTGATTGTTGTTTGCTCTAGTAAATTAATCAATTAACAGTTTTTATGTAATCTTGAATGTCAATACTGGTGATTGCTGACTTTCAAATTGAAATTACTATAGTGGGCTCCTGTTAGAGTTGAGTGGAAATACCTTTTACCAAGTCTAATGGCCTAGAACTGATAAGTTTAAATCAATTACTCTACATTCACACTCTTGTGGTTTTATGATTACTAGGTGTAAAGATGTCTGCAGCTCTGGATTACCTTAGACATTTACAACTCATCACACGACATAGAGAAACCATATACTATGACTGAAGAAGGTGCTTTTCCATGAGAAGCTGTATTTCCTGCTAAGTGGAAGTGAATGCTTTTCCGCAGTTCTGCATCCCTAGCTTCCAGGGTATAAGGTGGATCAATTTACATGACGAATATTGTTGATAAAATCTGAAAGGTCACAGTACTCAGACATACATAATAGTCTGCTTTCTGAAAAATCAATCTGTCTGCATTGATTAGGTGAAGAAAGCTATTGATGTTTCTGTTTGTTTCAGAAACTGATGGTTGTGTTGAGAGTAAACTTATTTTCGTTGGCCCTATTGGGACTTTTTAAACCTAATAAATAATTTTACTTTTTTTTTACATACAATAATAATCTTTATGATTTAGAAAATATCAGTTCCATAAATCCAAAATTTTCAGGCAAATGCGTTAAAAAATGAAAGAACATACAGTCCTAAAATGAAATAACGACAAATAAGAAAACTGAGCTATGATCTACTCTGAGGTAGATCCTCTTAAGACTATTTCCATTATGTTCTTTCACATGTAATAAACCACTGCAGCTGTGATGGAAGTGCTCAGTTCTTATCCAGCCTGAACATTTAAGCTGTAATGAAGACTGTGTGTATCTTGGTTTTGTTCCACTTTCTTTCTGTAGTTTTTCATAATGAAAAGTATATAAGCAAAACCCCATTTAAATCCCTGGACTTATTCCAGCATAAGTGGGAAATTTTTGTCTTTCAGTTCCATGGGTAGAAACATTGTTGATGTTTAATTCCTACACAGCCGAGCCTCTCAAAGAAATAGCTTCATGTGATAGAGACTACACCTACTGTTCTTATTTGGAGCATTTACATATTTGAAAAATTAGTGTGTATTCATATGGATATAAATAACTGCAACAATACTATTATAGTCAGCTCTGTTAGATGAAGACTTGATCATATCAGGTCTTTGAATCACTAGTTTTCTATCATAGCTGCTGCCTCTGTGCATCACTTCGGTTTGATTGTTAAACTGCATATAAAAAAGTCTGTAGAGATATATTGTAACACTAGCATGCTACTAAAAAAAAAAATTACAATGTTCTGTAGCAAGGGACTCCAAGAATAAAAGTCTTTTTAGCACTGTACAGAGCATAAAAGCAACGTGGACATTTTGGTTTTGATGTTCATCGATAGTTCCAAATTTCCCTTTTTTGAAATAAAGTATTGATTGATGAATTCTGTGAAAACTCTGAAACACTGCTAGAATACTCAGTATTACACTTGTTGATATGAACTGAGAATAGGCTGAAAGAAGGCTGTATTTTCTTATATATTTTTCTTATGTCTCTACATCTCTGCTGTCCCAATTTCTTCAGATTTTTGTGTTGGTAGTAATTGCACTTTCAAATATTAACATCACATGCTTCTAATGGCAAGATGCAGATATGTTTAAGTCTCTATGCAAAGCATGTATTTCTGCTCTTCTGTATATTTATATCAAAATATGGGCCATGTACTGTCAGTTTAAACCATAAATCATAACTAGCTTTCTTGTCCCTGGAAGGAAATAAGTACAGTTTAGCATTTTACACATTGTCTATATGGAAAGAATTTTTTTATTTCATTACCACGTGAGTGCAGTGAATGCAGACTTCAAAAATCAAATCAGAGGCAGCATTCAGATATATTGTATTTAAAGATTTATAGGTTTTTACCAAGTCTTAATCTAATCTTCAATAGGGAACAGTCTTTTTTCGTCATTTTCAGCAATGAAAGAGGTAGAGGAGGCATATTGGAGGTATTAAATTCTTTGAATTTTATGGGTTTTTTTAGAAACAACAGCATTGTGAAACATAAGTTTCAAACTTATCATAATACAGTGATATGACAGAAGTAACACAATTGACATGCTCTGCTCTGGAATAAAATATTTCAAGTAATCTTTCTTAGAAATGGTTCATTGCATGACAGCAAAATCCAATGGTTTTGTTGGTGTAAGAAAAATGGAACTATAATTTTGTAAAAATCTTTGTGATTCTGTTACTATTTTGCAGGAGAGTGGTGCAAATCTGAACTGATGACTACAATGCTTTAGAAATTTTTGGGTTTGGAACATAAGTCGGTTTTATTTTTAAAGAAAAACAAGTGAAAGAAAAGATGCTTCACTTTTAGATGTGGGGGTAAAAATCTCATCATTTCCAACAAAATTTAATTTGACTCTAGTCATCTTTTTTCTTTTCAAAACATTTCACAAAACACATGCATCTTATAAACCATTTAGTTTCTTTCCATCAGGAAATAATGAATGCTTCAATACAGTAAAAAAAAAAAAGTGGTGTTAGCACTGAAAGATGAAGGATATTGAAGATAATTAAAAGCCTTGGATGTTTACAGGTTTTTATGAATGTATGCATTTTCTGAAATAGGAAGAAAGAAATGTCAGTGAAATTAGATGACTCAATACCATTGTAACTATATTTTAATAATCTATTACAAATTGCTTACATAACAAAGGATTAGAAATCCCATTTCCTGAAGTTTCACCTGAAGTTTCAGGCCTGTTTTTCACTAATCTAGTTACTTATCCAAGAATCCAAGAACACCTTTTTTTTTTTTTTCAAGCACTTACTTTTTCTGAAATGTTTCAGGTCATGAAATTCAGTTTAAGACTTATATATAAGGAATTTATTATTAGTGTCCCAAATATATGATGACAACTGACAAGAGGTTTGCAACAAGACCTTTCACAGTGTGTGGTGCCTACTAGCTTCTAAATGCAAATGGGTTAATTTCATTGAACAGTGGACACAAGACACACAGAAATGTTAAATCAAATGCTTCAGGATATGCCTATATTAAATTTCATAAGAACAAATTAGGCTTGTGTGCATGGAGCAGAAGTTTTGCACTCTGAAATACTGAAGGTCATATGCCAATTAACAAAAGTTGCGAAAACTGGAGTTTATGAGAAGCAATGACTAGAAATGTTTAAATTCCACTTATTCCCACTATGGAGAAAAAATTGTTTTTCTTTTTAATAAAACCAACATTTTTCTCCAAGTCTTGGATTTAGGATCATTTTAGAATGATTTCCTAGCTTGAATATAGTAGTTTGAGATATTAGGATATGTTCTATATCATCTTTTATAATTTTCTGAATAGGTGTATTCATGCCATGCATTTGGTTTTTGTCCATTAAAAACGTGTTCACATAAGGAAATATAAAATAGAATCAGTTGGTGAAAAAATCCAACATATCTATAATCAAAACAATGTGATACAGTCGGGTCTCCTATATCACGCGCCCGCGGTCTTATCTGGGACCTGCACAGCCCAACTTCCGTGTTGAATGGCAGCCGTGCTGCCGCTGCCGCTGTGGCCGCCCTTGCTAAAGCCGCGGCTGCCGCCACCACCCCTGCCTCCGTCACCCATGCCACAGCCACCAACCGTGCTGCCCCTGCTGATGCCCATACCCCCACTGCTGCCTGGGCTGCGGTCACCGCCGTGACGGCGGCAAGCCGCACATGCTCAGTTGAGAAATGGGTCTCCTACATCGCTAAAAAATCATGCTGCTAAGATCTGAAGTTGCCATATGGGAGGCGAGAAGTGCAAGAGGACCGACTCTATTTGAAAAGAGGTTTTAAAAATATTGGTGTTCAATACTGTAAGCTAAGATTTTTCTTGTTCTTTATGTTAAATACAGTGTATTAATGAGTTTGTCCTTATCCTGAAAATTATATAAAAATAAATTAATTATGTTAAGATCACTTCTAATTTACATACTGAGCAAACCTAATTCTCTCAACCTTTCCTCTTAGAAGAGGTGCTCCATCCCTCTAATCATCTTGGATTTACTGCAACAGATTTATGTCCTTCCTGTGCTGGGGACCCCAAACCTGAATGCAGTTCTCCAGAGTGCAATATAGGGACAAAATACTTCCCTCGACCTCTCCTTTTGATTCATTGCAGGACATGATTGGCTTTCAGAGCTGCGAGTGCACACTGCTGTCTTGTGTCCAGCCTCTCATCCACCAGCACTCCCAAGTCCTTTTTGGCAGTGCTGCTCTCAATCTGTTTATCCCCCAGCTTTTATACCAGGATACCCCAACCCTGCTACAGCCCTTTGCACTTGGTCTTCTTGAACCTTATGGAGTTCCCATGGGCCCACTTCTCAAGCTTCTCCAGGTCCCTCTGGATGGCATCCCATTCTTCAGATGTGTCAATGGCACCACTCAGCTTGATGTCATTTTCTAATCATTTGATCCCTTTGTCTATGTCATTAATGAAAATATTAAATAACACTGGTCTGAATGCAGACTGATACATAAATTATAGTTTGGTTATATAAATGAAAATTTAAAATAAATATAAACAACTTCAAAAATATAAATAATATAAACATAAACATCAACAAGCATATTTGAAAATTGTGAATCATCCAATTCATGGCATGTTCCAAAACTCAGGCAGATGGATGTGAGCTCACTTTTTTTATACCTTCAAGCCGTAAATCAGCATAATAGCAGAACCAGAAATGCTTGACAGAGGCTATTTATGAACTCTAAAATAAATAGTGTGCAATCTTTTATTCTACATGGTGTATATTTCTCTTAACACAAGAATTATTATAAATGGTATTATTCAGTATCTGAAATTAAATGCATGCACTCTTCATAAACTACAAATCTGTGAGTTTAGACTAGTGAAGGTAGGCTGATAGAGTCCTGCTGGGATGTGCATGTAGGCTGGAATATTTCATGTCCATCTTTGAACTGTGGCCAAAATGATAAGGCTTTGCATTTTTCTTATTCTTAAAGAGTGCTGCAGGGCTAAGGAACTTCTCTTGCAGTGGAGTATTTGTCAGCTAAATTGATATTTAGAAATGTCACACATGATATGGTGGCCTTTTCTAATATATCCCAAAGTAAATATAACCTTTTACTCAAAAATGTTGTTATGGAAATCGTATGGTCATATAACCTGTTTCTTATTTGGAGTGTGTAATATTTAAATGGTATCAAAAACAGTTCATTGGATTTATAAGCACATTTGACCTTTTTCTTTTCTTCTCAAGATCACTGATTTCCACTGTTTCTACATATGGTAGAAAACATGCCATTAGCATGGTAGGAAATTGTTGCGCACAAGTTAAATGTTTGACCAAAGATCACCTACTGAGAAGGGGAAAATGGACCTTGTTAGACTGATCAAAAAAGAATTTTTGGTATAAGAAACATGCCAACTAATTTTTTTTATGGAATGGTGATATCTTTCTACGCATAACCTTAAAAAGACAAGAAAAATGCTTTAATAATATAATCTTTAAACTATTTTACTTTTTTCTGTTAATTGTGTCCTCTCACCCTTTTGCCACAGCCTAATACAACACTAGGCATAATTCCCCTGATGACACCAGAAAATGTTGACAGAAAAATATAGTCCTCAAGTAAACTTCTAAGGAGACCTGTCAGAAATGCCTTACTGCTCTCCTAGCACATACATTAGACTTACTTTCTGGATAATCTGAGGGAAGAATAGTGTTACATACTTTCTTTTCAAGATCGGAAATAGCAATATTATCCTACAAGGCTTTAGATGTGCTCTGAAAATTGCTTACCGTGAATTCTTTCCACCACACTGTACTACCTCTATGGCTTGTACGAACAAAACAAAATTATATAGTTTTAAAGTGGTTTTTTTAACCTTTATGTCAGGTAGCGTTTCCATGTGGTTACTGAAGCGATCAATTGTTCAGAAAAAAATCCCAAAAAACAAGTTAAAACAAAAAGATAACCACTCTGCCAGAATTATTATATTGCTATGACATGGGCAGTCACAACTTACAAATTTAGTCAAGTACAGTGGATCATTTAGACAGAAAATATTAACTATAAAGTATGAATAAATTAATATTGTACTAACACAGTGTGCTAATGTTTATTTAGGACAATGGTATGAAATTGTTTACACAAGGTAGTAAGATAATATAGGTGAGAATGTGGGTTTTTGACTTTTCAATATATATATTAAAAATGCATCAGCTGTGTGGAATTGGTAAAACAAACTAAACTATAGTATGCATGAAATATATAACATATTATACAAAAGGAATTTAATCTGACTGATATCTGCTGGGAACTCAACACAGCAGAGAGGAGACAGTCCAGAAGGTCCCTAGAGATAGTCGATGACTGTTTCTTGACACAGATAGTGAGTGAGCCTACCAGGGGCGAAGCAGTGCTCAACCTATTATTTACAAATAAGGAGGGGTTGGTTGGCAATATTGTGGTTGGAGGAAATCTAGGATGCAGTGACCACGAGATCATAGAGTTTTCGGTTGACAGTGTGACAAGAAAAGGCAGGAAGCAAACCTCCATGCAGGACTTCCAGAGGGGAGATTTCAGACTTTTTAAGGACTTAATTAGGAGGGAAACAACCCCTAATGGCAATGGGGCCCAGGAAGTCTGGACATACTTTAAGAAGGAAGCTCATGAAGGCGGCATGCAGTCCCAATGTGCCGGAAGGCAAGTCGGAGGGGTAGAAGACCAACCTGGATGATCAAGGAGGTCATGAAAGAACTAGGAGAAAAAAGGAGGACATACAGCCTTTGGAAAAAAGGGGAGGTAAGTCAGGGTGTGTAAGGAAGTTGTCAAGTCATGCAGGTGAATAATTAGAGGCAAAAGCCCAGGTGGAACTCAAACTAGCCATTTATGTTAAGGACAATAAGAAATGTTTCTATAAATACATCAGCAGTAAAAAGAGAGGCTGCAACAACCTTCACTTCTTACTGGATGCAAAGGGGAATACAGTAACTATAGATGAGGAAAAGACAGAAATACTTAATACATTCTTTGCCTATTTCTTAACAGTAAGACTGATGATCTGTAGGGCAATTGGAATTCTGGACTAAAGGAAGGAGTAGGAGTGCAGTATAAATCCCCTGTAACACAGGAGGAGGTAGTTAGATACTTGCTGAGTGGCTTGGATCCTCACAAGTCCATGGGACCAGATGGCATCCATTGTAGGGTGATGAAAGAATTAGCAGATGAACTCGCTAAGCCACTCTCCATAATTTACCAACANCAGCTGGTGGCCGGTCACTAGTGGATTCCCACAGGGATCAGTTCTTGGCCTGGCACTGTTCAACACCTTATTGATGATATGGACGAGGAACTTGAGTCCACCATTAGGAACTTTGCAAATGATACCAAGCAGGGGGCAAATGTTGAACTGCCAGAGGGTAGGAGAGCCCTTCAGAGGGACCTTGATAGGATAGAGAAATGGTCAGATTCCAATAAGACTTAACAAGACTAAGTGCCGGGTTTTTCACTTTGGACATAAGAACCCCATGCATCACTGACGACTGGGAAATGAGTGGCCAGAGATTGGTGGAGAGGGATTTAGGAGTAATAGTTGACAGAAAACTTAATATGAGCCAGCAGTGTGCCCTGGTGGCTAAGAAGGCCAATGTCATCCTGGCCTGTACGAGGAACAGTGTGATCAGTCAGACTAGGAAAGTTATTCTTCCCCTGTACTCGGCACTGGTCAGGCCACATCTTGAGTGCTGTGTGCAGTTCTGCTCTGCCCAGTTTAAGAAGGATGTTGAGCTGGTTGAGAGCATCTATAGAAGGGGAAAAAGGATGGTGAATGGACTGGAGGACAAGCCCTATGGGGAGCAACTGCGGGAGCTGGGGTTGTTCAGCCTGGAGAAGAGGAAACTGTGAGGTTACCTCATTGATGTTTACAACTACCTGAAGGGAGATTGCAGTCAGGTGGGTGTGAATCTCTTCTCTCAGGCTGTTGACACCAGACTAAGAGGACATGGCCTCAAGCTATGCCAGGGGAGGTTTAGGCTGGATGTTAGGAAGAGGTTTTTCACAGAGAGTGATCTCTCAGTGGAATGGTCTGCCCAGGGAGGTAGAGGAGTCACCATCCCTGGAGGTGTTTAAGAGAAGACTGGATGAGGAGCTCAGTGATATGGCCTAGATGATGGGAGGCTTGGATATATGAAGCGTGGTTCCCATGACACCCGTTCTCAAACTTCTTCCACCTAAGTAACTTAAGTAATTTTATTTTTTGAATAAAAATTTTTGCTATAATGCTGTAAACCTCTATAACTGAATGGCCTGGGGTCTGTGAGTTCTTTTGAAGGTGACTTATTTAAACCCATGCATAACTGTTTATATCACATCTTAGCAGAGTCCAATCACATGGTGACCTATAAAAACTGTGAAGTGGTTCAGCTGATACCTGGAAGAGAAAGTAATTTATTTGGAAGTATAAAGAAAGGCTCATATGGTCACAAATAACTTCTTTTCTAAGATATTGTGAAAACACTACCTATAAAAGAATTTGCTAAGATTTAGGCTGAAGAAAATAGTCAAAAGGAAAGGTTTATCTTGAAAGCTCAATCTTAAGGGTGTTCATTGATAAATGAGGGAAAAACTAAAAATGTTTAGCAAGAAACATTGCTTAGTAATTTTGTCTCTATTCTCATGGCTTTGAATTGATTTAAAACTTTGAAAAATATTTACTGGTTTTTAAGGAAGAAATACGAGGGGGAAAAAAGAAAATAATGATGTTATACCAGTACATATGTATTATTAGCTTTCAAAATTATCTTTGAATTGCATTTTTGCACTAGTAAGTATTTTGTTGCTGATGGTAGTGCAATTGCCAATTTTCCCCCAGTTTCTCTTTCCAACTCAGTAAAATTCAAGAAATTTTGTACTCAATAAGTGACACTTTATGGGAACAGAGAAGACAATAAATCTTTTACCTTGAAAATCTAGGTGTTTGATGCACCAAATTCCTGTGGATGGAAAAATTAAGGTGCTGCTGTGGCTTACATCATATATGGTGGATTCTCCCTGTTCAAATTTGCAGATATGGATGACTGTACACCATAGGTGATTTGAAGAAAATCAGTTAAGACTCAAGACACTTGTTTGCACGCTACAGAAAAATTTATTTTTGGCCTAAGAGCCGGGGGAAAGAGCCAGCAGTGCCCCCTGCCACTGCCAGGTGCCCTTCTTAATCCCTTGCCTCATCCATATGCAAATTGCCTAATGAACATTCATTTTTACAGCATTATGTCACTTGCTATGGATCCTTCAACCAATTGGCTCCAATGTTGTTAATTCCTTTCCCCTTGTTTTGGCTAACTTTCGATTTTGTTTACCTTCAGAGGGCACAGAACTGGTCTTTTCACCTTTAATATTCAGCCTTAGTTCTCAGGCCCTCTGAAGGATTCTAAAGTTACCCAATCTTTCTAAAATTCCCTAGAAATTTACTAAATTTCCACTAATCCAATAAAATTCCTAAATCTCTATGCTATACACTTCTATACACTAAATTTATAATTTCTAAATCTTCAAATCATAGGTGTCTGTACTGCAGTCTTAAAAGCTACACTTACTGTTGAGTCTTATTTTCTATTTCTGTGAATCAGATGATTGTATAAGAATTTTTGTTCTTTCTTGCACTGACAATTGTTGCAAACAGAACAGAAGAAATTCTAAATGAAACATAATGCTCAGTTTTGTAATTTCTAACAGGAAAAAAGGCTCATAATTTTGCCATCTTTGCATAAGTAAATATGATAGTGATGTAATGTTGTTGTCAGGATATGCTTCATGCCTGCTAAGCAGAATTTCTCCTGTATCATTTTAAATCTGTGGAGACCTGTCCCTATTTAATACAAGTAAACTATAGTCAGGAGTGTCTTGGCTTGAATTCAATCTCCATGTAGCCATATTTGCTAAAATATAAGTATGGCAGGCATCTGCTTTTTTACCCAGTTTAAAGGTATATGGATCTACACATAGATTTTATTTTCTGCAAAGAAGTTTGGCAACATCCATTTCTTGTACTTTTTTTTGCAAATTTGTGAATAGATAGTTATGTTGAGTAAATAATTTTCCTGCTTATTGATCTATGTTGGTCTTTTTGATATATCTATTAATTATATTGAAAATATCACTGGGAATTAAAAAAAGTCATTATTAGAAATAGTTTTTGTTTGCTGTGTCTACCAAAGTGACAATTGCTATAGATGGAAGGTTTTGATGTACAATGTATTTTATGCCCTTTATGCCTGCTCTGGAGAATTCTCAGTCTTTGTGAGAAGAATGTACATAGGTTACATCAATAAATAGACTATTTATGATGTGAGATTTTTCACTCCAGTGCTTTAAAATTCTCTATTTTTCATTCGCTTCTGACCAAGTATGAAAGCAATGACAGACCTCAACAGGTGGCAATAGTATGAGGTTACAACTGTATTTACCACAAGTATCTGCATGGCATCAATGTAATATATTTTTTACGTATACATTTGGAAGACAGAGCCATATTGCAGAGGTGTTTCCAAACTTCTGAAACTACATGAAATTAAAGAGGGCAACTCCTGGCTGAGCTCTGTAATCATATGTCTTCTCTGTCTTCCCAACATAATGATCTTATTAAGGGAATTGCTCCTTGAAGCTGTTGCCTGTTTAATATCATTCCTTGTCAAACTTCAGTGAAGTGGCCGTTTAGGAAAAAGTGCTGGCTTAAGCCTTAAGAACATGTAAATCCTACTTATACACCTTTCTGTAAATGTTCATGAATGACCTAAGGGATCAACAGAACTGTTTGCTCTATCTCATGCACATAATTCATTCAGCACAACTTCATCTTTTGTAATGACTCAAATTCTTGTGATTGAATATTTGTATCTCATAAAATTGACTGCAAAGTCAAATTTAACTCTTCCCAAATTTGTGTATGAATTCAGAAGACCTAAGAAAACCACTTAGAAGGTAAAATATTTAGTTAATTGTTGCTCAGTAGTTGATCTTAATCAATAATTATTATTAGCCAACATTAGTATACTAGATTAGTAGTGTTAAATAATTTGCAATGCTTCCTTTATCTACAGTAGTTCCAAGACACAATATCTGAATAAAGAGTTTTAAAAACTTACACACTAATAAAGCTTAGCTTTGAGATGTCCTCCCCCTGTACACAGCGCTGGTCAGACCTCATCTTGAGTACTGCGTGCAGTTCTGGGCTCCCCAGTTTAAAAGGGATGTTGAGCTGCTTGAGAGGGTGCAGAGAAGGGCAACGAGGATGGTGAAGGGACTGGAGGGCAGGCCCTATGAGGAGCNTTTCTCTGTGTTTTATGGGTATTGATTTTTATTTACATTTACACAAACTGTCAATTATAGCTGAGAAATTATTCAAAGGTTAAAAGTTGCAAAGAAGAGATGACTTGAATGCAGTATGAATAAAAGTGAAAAGAAGATTCTTGGCTTGATTTAGTGTTTATATACCATGCTGTAAGTGTCTGTCATAAAAGCAGGTCTCTCATAGTATTGGGTTTTTAAGCACTAAACTTCTAGTTGAGTAGGTAATTTTAGCTACTACTACAATTCCTTTAATGGCAGAGAGTTTTCTTAATCTCTGTGATTTTTATCTGAGTGCTGTTATAAAAACTCATAGACAAACATGGTAAAAGAATAGAGGATCTTTCAGTGTAACTGCCGAAACTGCCAAAATATATACAGTCAGGTCTCCTGTATCGCGCACCCACAGTCTTAATTGGGACCTGTGTAGCCTGACTTCCACGTTGAATGGCAGGTCATTAATATGCAAATTTTATCCACATCCTCACGTGGCCCTGGCGCAATTTTGGCACTGTGCTATTGTGTATCAGTGTTTGTATCGGCCCTTCCCGGTGCTTGCAGCCACCCCACACTGGGAAAAAGTCCTTTTCAGCTCAGCCAGGGGCACAGGTGTGGGGAGCTACCTGCACCGGTGTCCCAGTGTCTCTCGGGGTGGGTAGATCTGGTCTCTGCATACTTGGGGTAGGCGAGTATGCGTTGGAGAGTCACTCAAGAAAGTGTCAGACACCTGAGAGTGTGTAAATCTTTCATAACTGCATGGTGGCAACTCCAGGCGAGTGGCCCCAATGCCGCCATGCTATGCCGGGATGGGGAGCGGGGGAGAAACAGCCCCAGTGTGGCGGTGGCCGCAGCGGGGCCAGGAAAACCAGCAGTGATGCCACGCTGCGCCGAGGGGGTGAAGGAGGAGGAGTGGCCCCACCACGAGTTGAGTTGCAAATTCATGCTACCTAATTGAATATTCATGCGTGCCTGGTCACGCATACACAGTTACGAAAACGAGCGTCCTTCATCACTAAAAAATTATGCCACTAAGATCTGAAACCACAATATAGGGGGCGCAAAGTGCAAGAGGGCAAACTGTACGGTAATATGTATATACAGTGAATCCCCTCTGTATCGCGGCTTCTCCTTTAGGACCCCGCCCATTTATGAAGCAATTTTTTCGCGGTCCGGCTCCACGGATCTGCGATATTTCATAGCCAGTGCATGCACTCTGCTTCTGCTTTGCCGAGGGGCGGTGCTGGCTCTCCCTGTGAGGTGGGACAGGCCCGCCCCATGCCCGGCTACCCCGGGAAGGGCACGCAGGGAGGGTTCGAGGTTTCTCCAGCACAGCCTCGTGTTTACAGTCCTGCCGCACCATACCCAGGCCCTAAGTCGGTCCTGTGTGTCCCCGTGCCCAGTCTCTACANGCCCTGCCATAAGTGCACGGGGTGTCTCAATGTTGCAAAGTTAAGGTTTTTCCAGGCTCCAAGAATGCTGACCAGAGCTCAGGGACACCCATTCCCCGCCGCAGAGGCAGGGCGAGCGTGCACAGGCAGAGTGAGCACTGGGGCCGGGCCGGGCTGGGCTAGGGTGGGGAGCAGCGGCGTGGAGGTTGTGCTGGGAGCACACACAGTCACAGCAGCTGCTCAGAAACGGTTCCCTTTGTTCGCTTGTGCTGAGAGAAACAAGGGGAAGGAGCAGAGAATTGTCCATAGCCCTGCGGATTTCCAGGGGGTGGAGCAATGGGCATAGCCTGCATGCATATTAAAGACCTGCAGTTCTTTGTGAGTTTAGTGTTTTGCGATAGCCTTGGCCTGTCCCTTTCCTCACAATGGAGGGGGCATAACTGTATTTATGTTCTTCCTAGGTAAATAAGGGTGAATTTCCATTTCAAGAGTTTTAATCATACTGGGATATCAGTAATACTTCTATGCTCAGTTAAATATATCTTGATGTATTTCAGTAGAGGAATCTTAGATTTAGCATTTCTAGATCTTCAATGACTTTTTTTTCTGAAGTAATGTGGCTCTTAATAATCTCATAAGAAGGATAAACAGGAAGTCTCCCACCAACTGAATAGAATAGGCTCTGAAATCACTATATTTTAGGTTTTGTTAAAGTTTTGCTTTGCTAGCCTCCACTGATGGCTTTCCTAAGCAGACAGATACTTTTTAACAAAAAATCTTGATTCTCAAAGTAATTTTGTCAGGATGTCTATTTACTTTAATTGCTTTGCTTTAAAAACCATATTTATATAAAAGTTAAGTATTGATAAACCTGCACTTCTGTGGGTTTTAACTTGTAAGAACTACATGGTTCATTTGGTTTCCACATATTCATCATACTGAGAATATAAAAACCTTGGTAAAGCTGCAAAGATTGTGATTTGAACAAAAGGAGTTTAAGCTGAAAAATTAAGCAATGTTGGATTAACAATGTTGGTAAATTAAGTCTTAAAATTTATCCACATTCTGAATCTTTATTTCATATAAACCGTGAAACATTAAAGTCAGAAATCAATCTAATTTATTTTGAACATAAAGGATATACTGTTCATATTGAAGAATATTCTACACCAAAGTGCAGCTACTAAAATCAAAGAACCTGGACTGAATATCAACTTGTAATTTAAAAACAAGTGCAGAGGGTGTTGTGGTATACCATTTCTTTCTGTGGTATTTAACTTGGATGCAATTCAAAGACTGTAGATATTTGTCAGACCACATCTTGAATACTGTTTCCAGTTCTGGGCTCCCCAGTATAAGAAGGATGTTGAACTATTTGAGAGGGTCCAGAGAAGAGCTACAAGGATGGTGAAAGGACTGGAAAATAAGCCCTATGGGGAGTGGCTACAGGAACTGGGGTTGTTCAGACTGGAGAAGGGGAAGCTCAGAGGCTGAGCTGAACTACCTGACGGGAGGTTGCAGTTGAGTGGGTATAAATCTCTTCTCTCACGCTGCCAGCACCAGAACAAGAGGACATGGTCTTAAGCTATGCATGGGGAAGTTCAGACTGGATGTTAGGAAGAGTTTTTTCACAGAGAGAGTGATCTCTCAATGGAATGGTCTGCTCAGCGAGGTGGTGCAATTGTCATCCCTGGAGGTGTTTAAGAAAAGACTGGATGAGGAACTCATTGACGTGGTCTAGATAATGGGATGATGGGATAGGGAATTAGGTTAATATATTAAAAAAAAAAAAAAAAGACGTGACATGACCCTGAGATTAGCTCCAGGGTTGTGGGTTCAGCCCCTTTATGGGCATTCACTGAGGAGCTGGATTCGATGATTCTTCTGGGTCCCTTCCAACTCAAAATGTTCTGTGATTCAGAGCATTTGTACAACAAACTGTTGAACACATTAGAAAAGTGAAAGGTATAGTTGTTAGAGTTGAGAGAACTTGAAATACTGACCTATTAAGAGTTGACTCAGTTTAGACAAAAATGAGCTTTTGCGGTATATTGCCAAGTAGCAAGAGGGTTACTGCTAATTAGGTAGTGGCCATCGTGCAAAAAAGATAGTTTCATGCTGCTCTACCATTTCACCAACACCATTTTCATGATTTCCATGGAAATAATCAACTGTGAGATGTTACTGTCCAGACTGTAGCTGCAATCTTTAACTTCAGAAAAGCTTAGCTTCATGCTTGATCAGCCTGCCACTTAACAGTGGTCATTTTTATTGCATTTGGTTATCTGTTCTTTCTCAATGGGATAAGCAGAGACTTAAAAAAAGACTTAAATAAGGGTGGATTCTTAAGTGTTCTGGCTCTGGCTATAAGCTTATATCTCTTTTTTCTGCTGCTGCATTTATATTTGCATGTGGTCAGGTTTATTTGACAGAATCTCAATGGAATATAATGATGCAATACGTTTTATGTGAGAAGAAATGAAAATGAGATTTCATCATTGCTCTGATGATTGATGAGGTTTGTAAAATAAGAAGGAGTCCAATTACTAAATGGTGTTTCAGGCAAAAAGGATCACTGAGTTCCTCAGCCATTTCTGACTTCTAATCAATATGTTGAGTGATGATTAAAATGTTTTGCTTTGACCTAAAATGACTTCACAGTTTCACTTCTAGCTAAATGAGTCTTTCTGATAAGGAACTGTATTCATCTTCTGTATATAAGTTTTAGTTCCTTGTTTTAAGATGACAAATTATGAGTAGCTCTTTAAGGGTTTTAAAATTCCTTCAGTTTTTTTCCTATTCAAACAAGGAATTTTTTATCTTCAAAACGCTACATAAATTTTTGTTCATGAAGGTAGGGAAAAAAGATTAAATATATCAAAGATAAAGAAGATGCTCATGTTTTCAGACTACTTTTTAAGATCTTCCTTCTTTACGTTTTGACACACTCATTTCCTGTTTCATAAAGGGTTGTTGAGACAAGGGTGCAAAACAGTAAATATTATATAAAACTAAATTCAAGTCACTTCCAGTTCTATTCACAATAGCAAAATCAGCTTGCTCAGCTAAGTGAAAAGAATTAAAGCACACTAAATCATCATAAGAATCTTTGGGATTTTTTTTCTGTAAGAAATATTCAATGCAGGAGTTTATTTCAATGTTTTTGTCTACATTAGGATTTATTAAAAAGTATAAGATTGTAAAATGATAGTATTATTATATTATGAATGAAGAATTGCAACTTTCGGAAACAAAAAAAACCCTTCTAATAGAGCAGTATCCCATTTACAGATAGTCTAGATTTCAGTGCAAGCTCTTCATATGCGTTCAGGTGATGTATGGTTATGATCCAGATAAAATTTTGTAGAACAGAGCCATCACTCCTAATAGCCTCAGTAATCCTTTTGAAAAATTTATCTAAGTCAAATAGGATCATACTCAAGTTTAATTTGTTTGGTCTGGGAAAAAAAAAGCTGGTTCAGCAAAGAGTCAAGCAATTGATAACATTGAAAATAATACAATTTTCCCTGATAGTAACATATGAAACCCCAGAATGCACCATTTTCCAAAGTAGGTTTATGATATAAATACTTTGTACAGAAGGCAGGTATGATTCAAACACAGAATTCTGCCGAATCCCCAGATTAAACACTGTTTAAATCTGATTAAATCTGTTGCGAGCCTAAAATTCAGAACTCTTATAAGTGTCTATGCTGTTTATGAAGTGATTCAAAACCAAAAAAAGATCTTAATACTCTTAATCAGGTTTCTTTAGGTAAAAGTTAAATTTAATTTAGGTTTTATTTTTACTGCCTTAGCATAAAAAAATTAAGATACATGGTAATCAGAGAATTAATACATGTGAGTTTAGAGAAGTGAAGTTTCTTTGGAGAGCTGTAAAAAATTGATAATTTTGTACTGTTTTTTCTTTCACTATGAAAATTGCACAGAATGTAATTTTAAATTCATAGAATTATTTTTGCATTGATTTCTTGTTTTATTGATCATATTTAAAGGCTGAATACTCTAGTTCAGGGCATGTGGAAATCTATAATAATGTTACTTTCATAAATAAAGATGAAAAATCATATTCCATATGTAGGGCTTCTTTGTTTCACTCTTTCTGGATTTAACTGAAATCTTTAAACACCATAAATATTCCAATAAAAGAAAATACAGAAAGTTAAATGCAGAAAGCAGTATTGAGTCTAATTGTGTAGGGGCATCTATAAGAGCAGAACATATGATATACAAACTTTCTTGAAAAGTGCAAAGCAGGGGAAAAGCTGAATTAGCTTATCGACATCCTAGTAGCAGTCAAGCTGTTATTTGGAATTGTTTGTTTTGCCCATAGGCAGAAGTAGTGCCAGTGTTGCCTCTTCACATTTACTCTAGGTAGCAGAGCTTTTTTGGGAAAGCACTCTAAGCAGTGGTAAGCAGGAAGCTGGAAATGCAGAGCAAGCTTATTTCTTGTGGGGAAAAGACAATCTGTCTGTGCTCAGAGGAGTAACATCTCACTTTAGCAAGATTTATTGCAGCTTCAAGCTGAAACAAGCTTCTTGATTTATAAGAACTTGATGAAAGTACTGTCCTAATGATGAATTGAGCTTTGCTGTATGTTCAGTTTTATACAGACTTGAAGAAGACAGGTAGTAGTTCTCTGCTTCAAATTTCTCATCAGCTAAAATGGATGATACTTGCCTACTTTGTCAGTTGAGATGAACAAAAACTATTGCTCATAGAGTTGCTAGTATTGTGGGTGCACAGTTCTCTAGAGAAACTTAAAATACTAATATTCATTATCTCTACATGTTTCATACTAATAGTTTGTCATTGCGTTTTGATCTCTGCCCATTGGTTGACCCACTGTTTTGTTTGGATTTAGAGCAATTTACATGTATGGCATTAATCAGCTCTGAATAACTTTACCTTTCCTTTTCTATGTATATACATAGAAATTATCTTTTCAGCTTAATTTTAGATATACATGATTCATATATGTAATTAAATGAAAACTGTTGCTTTTTTAAAGCTATAAATTCTTTGAAAAAACCCAGAAAAAAATTATATAGGCTTTGTTGACCATATATATATACAGTCATACCTCCTTATTTCACAGATTGCGGGTCTCTGACAGGTCCCACAAAACCTTTAATCCGTGGCTACTGGCACGGCATTATTATGCACATAGGCCACAACCATCGCTCCACCCCCCAACAATCTGGAGCACTGAGGAGCATTTTCGGAACCTCCCACAGCCTCTCACAGCACAGGAGAGCCAAAAGAACCATTTCTGAGCCCTCTCTGACTGGAGAGACCCCCAGGGAATCCCTGGGCTTCACTTTGGCCATGGTACCACTTTCACCACTACTGCTGCTGGGCCACAGCAGCAATGCTTGCATTGCCACCGCAGTAGGGAAGCTTGCCTCGGGGCTGCGGCAGGGCAGAGGGTTGGGGCATGCTTGGACTGTGCCCCCAGAGGAGCCTACAGTCCACCAGGATGACCCCTGTGTCCACTGGTTCAGTTTGCTGCGGGTCAATGCCACAGGCAGTCTTGGAGCTCAGGAACACTTGTAATTGCAACACTGCAACACCCTGAGGCCCCTTACAAGGGTGGGTGGCATCAGTGGCGTCGTTTTTTTCCCTTTACCTGTGGTGGCTATGATACATCCGCCTGTTGGTATTGCCTCCCCCGCTGGTAGCCATGGGGACAGTAACACACAAACACACAGATGCGTATGCACTCAGGCAGTCCCCACTCACAGTTTGCAGGTGCTTCCCGGAAAGACGCTGGCGGGGACAAAGGGACAATGGCTTGAGAGCACACAGGGGTGGGTGGAGCAGAGGGGGAAAGCGGATGGTAGCTCTAGCCACAATCCATGTGGAGGACAGTACAGTGCTGCAGGAGCACTTTCCTTAGAGCTATGTATCAACAGGGACCCCGGCTAGGCTTAGAATAACAGAGGAGAGCATGAGTTTTTGGGTTTTTTTCACTCTGCTTTCATATTCTTTATTTTCCTGGTGAAACTGAAGGCTTGTGGCTTGGATGGGTTTACAGTGGACTGGATCCGGAGTTGGTTGGATAACAGAGCTCAGAGAGTGGTGGCTAATGGTGCTGTGTCCGGTTGGAGGCTGGTCACTAGTGGGGTGCCGCAGGGTTCAGTGTTGGAACCTGTTCTGTTCAATATCTTTATTGATGACCTGGACGAAGGGATGGAGTCTACTATTAGCAAGTTTGCAGATGACACCAAGCTGGGGATAAATGTCGATCTGGAGGAAGGTAGGAGGGCTCTNCACCGTCCCTAGAGGTCTTTAAGAAAAGGTTGGATGATGTACTTGGTGACATGACCTAGATATTAGGGTAGTGTGTTATAGGTAGGATGGTGTGTTGGTAGTAGGATGACAACAGGTTAGGTTAGGTTAGGTAACAGGTTTGACTAGATTAGATTAGGTAATAGGTGATAGGTTGGACGTGATGATCTCTAAGGTCTTTTCCAACCTTACTGATTCTGTGATTCTGTGATTCCGTGACTTCTCATGAACCCACTGGGTCTCAGTTCCTGCTCATGGCCTGGGGCAGCCAGGGCAGCCAGCACTGATGCATCCCTGTGTGGGACTATAAACACCACAGAACCTCTGTAACAGTCATCTGTGGCTATCTCCAATGAGTGAGAGGCGCCGCTATTCCCACCCCACAGGGAGTGCCAGTGCTGCCCCTCTGCAAAACAGAGAAACCACACATACATCAAACAGAAATATTTATGAATAACTAATTAATGAATTTTTCATGAATGGGTGAAGCAGCGAATAAGTATGCATGGATATTTGAGAACTACACATAATAAGGATTATGAATTAATCTGTAATGTAAGATCATATAGGAAAAATAAAAATTCTCTATATTTGCTCCATGATAAAGCATGTCACTATGTATTACCTAATATTTATAATTTTTCAGTTTTCCATGCTAGTCTTTTTCAGAGAAATGCTCTAGCTTGAATATGTTGAGAAAAACCCCTGTGATATACCAGCAGAGAAGTATCTCCTTAATGAATAAGCCCTTTAATTATATTCTTGTTATGCTATATGCTCAAGGTTGTAAAATTGCTGAAGAATAAGTAATTGAAGAGCAATTTAAGTGAAAATTTATTAAATCAATTAGATTTACAAAAATAATTTGAGACACAGTGCTACTATGTTATGTACACCAAGTACATAAAAAATTTAACATAGATGCTTGTAAGTGTAGCATATTTTCTAATGGGAATTTGTCTCGCTTATAGTAGTAAAAATGATTGATTCTACATGTCTTGTAAAGCTTATTCCATCAGTTATTCTTATCCTAATAGCACCTGAGAGGTAGGACATTTCATTTCAGGTTGCTGGGGAATCTCTAGGCATAATAAAAGATTTAATAAACTGATTAAAATTTATAACAGTGATTGAAATATTTCTGTACTTTTGTTTTCCTATAAAACAAATATATTTTCTGTATTAACTAGTTTGATAAAGCTATTAATTTCTCAGCACTCTGAATTTCCATGAACATTATGTTAAAATTCTACATGTAATGTAGTATGAAATACTTTATGTGGTACTTTAGAAAGCTAAAGGAAAATGAATTTATGCAATTTGCTGAATCTGTGTACTGTAACTAGCCAGACATAAAAATGTGACCAATTGTTACTTTAGCCTTCCTGAAGTCATGAATTCATACTATGGTGTTATGTGCATTACATCAGAGTCTGAGAGAAGTTACTGGGTATCAAAAATCACAAAGATTGTCTCACATGAGGAATGAGACTGTTACTTATTCTTATATTTTCAAGCTTTCCTTTGTGTGATAAAATAAGGTGTGATAAATGTAGAATTAATTTTATTTATAATTATTTATATTTGTTTATTATTTATTGTTCTCTTAATGGAAGCAAGATCTCCTGATGCACTCTTTCTTGTCCCTCGATTTTAGTGATGATCTACTTCTTCTTCCCATAAAATATCTCTGATCCTTTAGATCATCTTGACCACATCTCCTATCCCATGAGACACTGTTTCTCTGCTTGGTCTCCAGAGATACACAATACCTTTAAATAGTTTGGGGTTTTTTTCCCTCTCCACTTTCAAATGTTCTTTGACATCTGATAATTAAAGCTTCAATCACTGTTAGGTTCCCTTCTTCCTCCTGCTTTACCTCCGTTAGGTTGCTTGAATATTCAGTTAATTAATATTTTAGTTTCCAGATTCTCTATATTAATTTTTTCCTATTCTCCTCAGTCATTTGAATTCAGGAAATGTTCTGTCTGAAGAGGCAAGTTTCATATTTGATGAATATTTTTAATACAAATTTGTTCTTGATTATTCCACTGTGTACAAAGTCAATGTGTGGTCTGTATATTAGTATTAACATCAAAATGGGATAGGAGAGGGAAATCAATAATATTATTTGCTAAAGACTAGGATATCCTTCCCATGACATTGACTAAAGTGATTTGAAGAAAATCAGTCAGGNATTAATGTGTTGAACATTAAGCAGATAGATTGATCATTTATTTAAATAAAGTGAGACTTGAAAAACTTTTGGTTTAAAATACATGAGTGCATAGTGAAATATTATTAAGATTATCAACAGTTAATGTTGTCCACAGAAGGTGGTCTCAGAATATTAGTATAGGCGAATTCATCTACTATCTGTTTTAAAAACAATAAATGAGGAGTGTTTGTAGACTAGCACTCTCTATATCTGCTTGGGTACTTTTTGAATGGCGTTTTTGGGTATTAAGTAATCATTTTTGGAAATAAAGTAATAAACCCCTGGTCTTAAAATATTACAGCTCAATGAGCTTGAAAATATCCTAAAATTCATATCTTTATTTTGTAAGTTATGAAGTGTTGGAGACAGTAATGAAAAAAATGTAAACTTGGCCTGGTTTGCTTTATTATGGTTCCTGTATACTTTGAGTTTATAACTATAAAGAACAATGAAATGTGGAGAATGAAAGATTTATATTAAAAAAAATTGTAGTATCTTATTGATTGCTCGAACAGCCAATAGAAAATCTGATCTATGTTTTCTCTTGAAGAGATCATGGAGTCACAGAAAAGGTAAGGCTGGAAGGGAGCAAAGTGAAGTTATCTGGTCAAACCTTCCTGCTCAGTCAGGGTCATACCAGAGCACATGACACAGGATTGTATCCAAATGATTCTTGAATATCTCCATGGAGGGATACCCCACAACTTCTCTTGTCAACCTCTTCCAGTGCTCAGTCACCTGCACAGTAAAAAATAGTTCTTCGTGTTCAAGCAAACTTCTTGTATGTCAGTAATTTATGTTCAGCCATCAGTGGTTGGTTGGCTAATGCTTTCCAGTCTCAGGAAATATTATCAGAAGCAGGAGACACTGACACCTAAGAAATACAGCAATACCTGACTCTTTGCAACATTGGGGCAGCAACAGTCAGAGCCATGTCTCCAACATCTACAATCCCTATACTCTGTCGTTGTAAAACTCATGAGAGTGAAATGAGTTGTACACTAAACCCCCACTTATTTGTGGTTTTACTTTTTGTGGATTCAATCCTTTGTAGTTAATTTTTCAATGAAAAGCAGGGTCTGGGCATACTCAGAAAATGCTGTGAAGATAGACAGCTCATAATTATGTAACCGAGCTCAATAATATGTGAATGAGCCCAACCATCACCCCACCCCCCACAGCCCCTGACCACTGGGGGGGACATTCCTCGGGCAGCCATTGCAGAAGGAGCAGGGGCCCCCGGGGCTGCGACGCTGGTGGAGATGGAGCACACACCCAAATTAAAGCTCCCTTAAGGCAGCTCTACTTTGGTTTTAATCCAGAAGGGATCCCAGAGGGATGTAGGCAGTGCCCAGGCAGGGCACTTACTTGTAACACAATAAAGTTAACTGTTGCTCCTTTTAACAGAAAGTTTATGTACTTTGCAGCTTTATCAAAGTCTGAATGCTGTAGGAGACGCCTTCAATTCTAGAAATGAAGGGTTTAGAAGGAAAGCTCCTTTGTTAAGGAGACAATAACAATGTGATAAATCAAAAAGATTTAACATTTACATAATTTCTAAATATCTTTTCAGTTGTTTGCCACTACCTTATAAAAGAGCAGATCAGCTGGCTCTGTAAGTTTTTCTAATGTCAGTGCTGCCAGCCACATTACAGAAATTGATTACTACAAGTAAACAGGTAAGCTCTTAAATGTAACATTCTTCTTGCATTCTTGGTGTTATCTTCGCAGAATAGTTGAAGGCATACAGATCTAATAAACCCAGAAGATGTTAATAAATGTACTAAAACTGACTAACAATTTCGTGGGGTCTGAGTTGACTTTGGACAGAATCTGAAGGTATTGGAAAAGCTCCAAACCACATAGGAGACCTCTATATTCCTGTGAACAGATGGTATTGTGTTTGAAAATGCAGGGTTGCAATAAAAATTTGGGCTACTGCTGGAGTTGTTTGGTTCCATGAGCTTTTAATGACCAGCTGTTTTCTGTACCCATAGCTACTCTGAAGGTTAAAACATCCTTTTTCAAATGATTTATCTATATACAGTGAATCCCCACTGCATTGCGACTTCTCCATTACGTCCCTGCCCATTTGCGAAGCAAATTTTTCGCAATTATGATTCAGAGGTCCGCGAGCTGACAGCTGCCTGACACATGAGCAGTCAATCTGCTCTGCCAAGGGGCGGTGCCACGGTTCCTGTGGGGCGAGACTCATCCCGCCCTGCAGGGAGGGGGCTCGCAATGGCGGCACCGTGCCCCGTCCTTGACCCAAGAAACTGCCCTATGAAAGTGAGGCAAGCTGTGTGCTGGGAGGGTGTGGCTGTCGCTGCGTCAGGAAGAGGCTTCTGTCTGGGACTGTATGGGCAGCGCTGCCCCTCTCTCAGAGGACTGGTGGATGTTAAAGGCAAAGAAACTCGATGTCCCCACCCCCGCCACCCTGTNTGGGCACACTGCTGGCTCATATTGAGTTTCCTATCTCCAACCCCGGTGATTGTGCCCGTGCCGGCAGCCCCACAGCGGGGTCTGGAGCGCGCAGCGAGGTGGGGGCTGGCGCGCGCAGCTGAGGCTGGTGCACGCGATTTACTGCAGCTCATAGTGGTGTTTAGAGCCCTGCCCCAGTCCTGTGTGCTCCACTGAGACCCAGCGCAGTACCACCACAAGATATGCCATTCCTTGTTACTCAAAGCCCTGTCAAAGACCAGGCAGCGCAGCCTCTGCTGGGACTGATGGATGTTAAAGGGAAAGAAACTCCTATACCAACGTCTCCCCCCCACCATAAGTTCACAGCATGTTGCAAAGTTAAGGTTTTTCCAGGTTCCAAGAATGCCGACCAGAGCTCAGGGACATCCCTTCCCCGCCGCGGAAGCAGGGTGAGCACGTGCGGACTGGCGTGGGGCCCCCGGAGCCGGTGTGAGCACCAGGGCCGGACCGGGCCGGGGAGCTGGGGAGGGAGCGGCGCAGGGTTTGGGCTGCGAGCACACACAGTCACAGCAACCGGTCAGAAACGGTTCCCTTTGCTCGCCTGTGCCGAGACAGACTACGGGAAGGAGCAAAGAATTGTCCACAGCGCTTCGGAATGCCAGGGCGTGGAGCAATGGGCGTGGCCTGCATGCATATTAACGACCTGCAGTTCTTTGTGAGTTTAGTGTTTCATGACGGCCTTAGCCTGTCCCTTTCCTCGCGAAGGAGCGGGTATAACTGTATAATTATTTATTTTGTAGTGCTACAAATAACTGAAATAATATTAAAGAATGGTGTGCAGTAGTAAAATACTGGTTTTACCTAGGCAGATACATCTAAGTGAAATTGCTTAGGTACTTCCAAATTAAAAAAGAGGCTTATTTTTAATAGTTCTTTTCTTTTACTAATGGTAATACTCATAAATAAATTTGTATAATCTAATAGTGATCTTACACAAAAAGAAATGTGATCAAAGAGAAATTCATCATTTCAAGAAAAGGAATAAATTTAAATATTACAGTGTAATATATTGACATTTTTACTTAAGTACTGATGTTAAGTTACATAAGTTATTAGTTATAGAGTTATGAAGTCCCATTAGACAATATTTAAATTTATAGAAATGTCCCAGAACATTATGTTGTTAATAAGATACATTGAGATTTTTGTGTCTATGACACCCTTAGTTTTTGTCCTCAGCTTCAAAATGTACCATTCTGGCAGAATTAAGTATCTTTTTAAGATAAAATAGTACTTTTTTAGAAAAAAAAATTTAAATCTCTTTGTAGGATACCCCTTATGTTGTGCTATGCACTTAAATTGAGTTACAGTGAGCCTCTCTTTTTCGCTGGGGACCGGGTCTGAGAAGTCACAACTGATGAAATCTGTGAACATAGCTAATCCATGAATATTCGATTAGGTCACATCCATAAACATGTCCCCTTGGCTACTGAGGTCTAGAGGGAGTTTCTGGGACCGCCCACTGCCATATGCTGCCTCAGGAGACCTAAGGGAATGCCTTCCCGGCCAGGAAGCCATCTTTAAACTCAATTCAAATGCGATCAAACACGCCAAAGGCACCAAGATGCACCAAGAAAGCATTGCCTCGTGTCAGTCGCCTGGATGCTGCTTGACATGGCCACACTCTGGTGAGGTGGGCAGGCAGCTGCTGTGGGTTCTGCTGAGCCACCCAGCTCTGTGGGCACAGAGGAGGAGGGGGGTGACTGCACTTCCCAAGCCTCCATCAGGACCAGCCCAGCAAACAGGCCCCTCCACCTTTCCCAGGGTGGGATGAAGCTGATGGGGAACACATGTGTGTACCAGCAATAGTGGGAGGTATCCCCCCTTAGTCCCGGGAGACAAGTGAGACCCAGTGTCAAAAACTCTTTCAGATTGTGGCTGTGGCAATGGTCTGTCAAGTGGGGCCATCCCTACATAGAGCTGGCTCCCTAACATTGCTGCAGCAATGCGCAGTCCTGTAGCCAGCCCCAGACAGGGCTGACTGTGGTGTGGCATAGAGCCAGGAGCTACTGGGAGCCAGCAGGAGAGCCAAGACCCTGTGATATATTTTTTCAATCTTTGGATAATGATTCCACCTAATACCATAAAAGTGTTTTACAGTATATAAGAGCTACAGATATTATTTAGATGAGGAGTCATTATTCACGTTTGATTATTTTACAAGTGTAGCTTACGTCAGAGATCTTTCCAACTGTGGCTGATATTTTTTTAATTTGGGGGAGAATTTATATTTGAAACAAAAAAGTAATATTTTCAAAATTGCATGTTTTAATGCCCACTAGATTTAGTTGAACAATAGCTTCAGTTCAGAAAATAGATTTTAAGGGACAAAGTTGACATGCAGATTTTACCCTACTTTGCACATTACCCTTAACTAGACTAAGTTTATGATTTTAAGTGAATATCCACTGATTTCATTTGAAGGAATTATACATTACAGTTTCAATTGAAGTAAGCTTTTATTGATACAAGGCATTCAAAATTTAGTCTTTACACAGTCGGGATCTTAGCTGTGCAATTGTCTAATTTAGTGTCTGCCAGTGTTTCAAGTTTGGTTCACTTTATAGCGTTACTCAGAAAAGCAGACTTCATCTTTCCAGTGAAGACATGAAACAGCATACCTGTGATACATTTAGGTTTTGATATCCAAATGGTGACAGATTAATGTTGGGAATGGTTCTGGATAGTGCCCAAATTCAAAAAATCTACATAAAACTAAAAAAAGTTGCTGTGACTTTTAGGCAACGGCAGGTCCCAGTTACTTTCAGGCTAAATAGCTTTGAGACTGTGAGGGATCTAGGTTGGTGTTACCACTCTGGGATGTGCTCTCGGTCTCTGTATGGGTGTTAGATGGTGAGTTGGAGTAGATGATCCTTGTGGGTCCCTTCCAACTCATAATATTCTGTGATTCTGTGATTCTGTGAAAGATTTAGATAAACCATAGTGGTGTCAAAAATAAAAGAAATAAGTCTGTATATGAAATGACCCTATAATACGTCGTCTTCTCATTTCTCATTATGTGTAATTATATATTACTAGTGGATAAGATATCTTCATGAGGTTATGAAAGTAACATTTAGTACAGTGGGCATGGACAAACTGCCCTGGGTTGTTGTTGGTTGATTAGACTGGGATTTGATGCATGCTGTTCTCTGACAGGGACTCTGCAGTAGATCCTAGATCAATCACTTCTCTGGTGATTTTTTACTTCTTGATTCAGTCACTTCTTCCCTCTTCTGCATCCTCTCTTTGTCTATTAATTTTAATTTCTTGTCTTTTTAGACTATGAAGTACTTCTTATTATACACTTCTCTAATATCTAGAACAGTTGGGATTTAAATTCTGCTGTAATTTTAGCACTTCAGTACATAAATATGCCTGAGGGACTTTAAAATCACTGAGGTTGTGATAATTGCAATTATATGAAGTGTTTAAGATAAAATAACTTTCCTGAGTCAATGCTGTAAAAATTAAGCCTACTGGGTTCTGAAATATTTAGCATGAGGTTTGTCTCAAAACATCTTTACATCTTATTGTTGGAAGATGCTCCAAGCATGATTTCTTATTCATGATCTTGGGGAGGAAAAGAAATACAGTTGGCCCTCAAATACCATGGTACAGTGGGTCTTGTTGCCCCTCCGCGAAGCCCTCTATCTGCATAGAATGGCAGCTCATTAATATGCAAATTCGCTCCACACCCTCACATCGGCCCCTGGCATTCCAGCACTGTTTCAGCACTGCCTTACTGTGTATCAGTATTTGTGTTGGTGCTTCCCAGTGCCCGCAGCCACCCCATGCCCGGAAAAACCTCTTTTCTGCTCAGCCGGGGACACTCGTACAGGGAGCCACACGCACGGTTGTCCTGGAGTCTCTCTGGGTGGGTAGACCTGGTCTCTCCATACTCAGGGTAGATGTCTACCCCAAGAAAGTCTCGGACACCACATCTAACCTGAGAGTATGTAAATCTTTCATAACTTCACGCAGCCTCTTCGCTCCAAGCAGAGCGGGGCAGGCACAGCACTGGGGAGATCTGCCATAGCCTTCTCGTTCAAAGTGAAGCAGAGGAGAGCTGGGCAAGTGGAGCATGGGTGGACCTGCTGCAGCCTCTTTGCTCCGACTGGAGCGGGGGCATGCCGTGGGTGTGGTGCCAGGGGACCTGCTGCAGCCTGCTCACTTGGAGTGGAGCAGAGCAGAGCAGGCAGGGCAGGTGCGGCGTGGGTGCATCCCTGGAGGAACTGCTGCAGCTGCCTCACTCCACTCAGGATGGGGCGGGCTGGACGTCGTGTGGGTGTGGCACTGGCGGAACTGCTGCAGCCACCTCACTCAGAGCGAAGTGGAGGGGAGCGGGGCAGGTGCCATTTGAGCAGGCCTGCTGTGGCTGCCTTGCTCCGAGCGAAGCGGGGTGGGAGTGGTGCAGGCAGAGCAGTGCACCTGTGGTCCATGCGGCATGGCGTGGGGGTTGATTTGAATAGTCATGACCGTCTAATTGGAATATTCATGACTGTTAGTTCGCGCAGGCGCAGTCGTGAAACAGACCTACTTAATCGCGGAGAAATCACACTGCATACAGGTGGAGCCACTATCTGGGAGGTGCGAAGTCGAGGGGGCTCACTGTATTGCAGCCAACTACTGTTTTGGCTTTTTTGTTTCCCTATGCCCATCTTAATCCCTTTGGCATAATACTTTCTATATATTCAGTCTTCTGGGCAGTAAGAAATGATACTTTTAGCAATGTATCTTATACTTAATATATGGCAATATATGTATCTTAATTCCAGCATCTTGATACAATTTAATCTGGCTACATATTAAGTACATATGGAACCAAAACCAAGAAATATTTTGATTTATAAATTTCGGTCTGAGTTTCATTTACCTGTAACTAAGACTACCTAGCTGTGGCAAAGAATCTCAACCTTGCAGTGAAACACAAATTCTAATAATAATTGAATTATTAATTCATAATTAAGACATGAAATAAAATTCAAGAATATTACGATGTTACCACATTCAGAATGAGTCTAGGAAGGACAGGTGAGCCAGATGGCATTTGAGAATTGACTGTGACGTATCAATAATAAGCAACATATTATGGTTTTACTAGTTTTACTATGTATGTACTTTAAGTCACAGTGTAGGATGACAATGCTGCCTAACCATTTTTCTAGTAAATGAAGTCAAATAAATCATAAATATGTTATTTGTCTCCTTTGAGAATGGGCTTTGTGGTTTTGATGTTCATATCACAGATATGACACATCACAGCAAGGTCAGGGAATAGACTGTGTAACTCTCAAGGCATTTTATCTCATTTTAGAAGGGGTACAGATAATAAATCATCCAGAAACACTTTTATTCCCATTTTCTCATTATAGCACTGTTCTGCCAAATAGGGTTTTTTTAATCGCCAACCATTTATTTAGTTTTACACATGTGCTAAAATATTTTCCTTCCTTGAGCTCAGGGTCAGAGTCCATGAAAATGCACCTTTGAGCACTGACTATTAAGCTACTTCCTCTATGAGATAACTATGAACTTAATATAATTTACTGTTCTCATTTGCTGTATTCTGACTCTCTCAGTAGATTGTTACCCCTATGTTCATATATTCTTCATATATTTTGAGTGTGACTTTTGAAATCCTGCTATTACAGACACTTGAACTGTGTAATATTTTTAGGTGATGCATACAAAAATGGTTCAGCCTGCCAAAAAGAAAGACATCCAAGCTGTTTGTGGGAAAATATAAAAAGAATGCCTCTTCCAAGCAGGAAAGACCTCTTCAGAGAGGCAGGTCTTGCCTGACTAACCTAATATCCTTTTATAATCTGGTGATTCGCCTGGTTGACGATAAAAAGGCTGTGGATGATGTGTACTTGGACCATAGCAAAGCCTTTGACATGGTTTCCCATAATAAGGATGGGGCACGGTGCTGCCATTGCGAGCCCCCTCCCTGCAGGGCGGGATGAGTCTCGCCCCACAGGAACCGTGGCACCGCCCCTTGGCAGAGCAGATTGACTGCTCATGTGTCAGGCAGCTGTCAGCTCGCGGACCTCTGAATCATAATTGCGAAAAATTTGCTTCGCAAATGGGCAGGGACGTAATGGAGAAGTCGCAATGCAGTGGGGATTCACTGTATATAGATAAATCATTTGAAAAAGGATGTTTTAACCTTCAGAGTAGCTGTGGGTACAGAAAACAGCTGGTCATTAAAAGCTCATGGAACCAAACAACTCCAGCAGTAGCCCAAATTTTTATTGCAACCCTGCATTTTCAAACACAATACCATCTGTTCACAGGAATATAGAGGTCTCCTATGTGGTTTGGAGCTTCAGGAGAAACTCTTAGAGCATGGATTGGATAAAAGCATTTTAGGTTGCGTTAGGAATTGGTTGGAAGGATGAGCTCAGAGGGTGTTGAAAAATGATGCCACATCCAGCTGGCAGCCAGTCACTGGTGGAGACCCACAGGGGTCAGTGTTAGGCCTGGCACTGTTCAACATTTTTATTGATGATATGGACGAGGGAATTGAGTCCATCATCAGCATGTTTGCAGATGATACCATGCTGGGAGCAAATGTTGAACTGCCAGAGGGTAGGAGGGCCCTTCAGAGGTACCTTGACAGACTATAGGAATGGGCAGATTCCAATAGCATGAGATTTAACAAGACTAAGTGCTGGGTTCTTCACTTTAGACATAACAACCTCGTGCATTGCTACCGACTGGGGAAGGAGTGTTGGGTTTTTTTGATGGTATGTTGGTAGCAGGATGGCAACAGGTAAGGTTAGATAACAGGTGATACGTGATAGGTGACAGGTTGGACTCGATGATCTCTATGGTCTTTTCCAACCTTGATAATTCTGTGATTATGTGATTACCTGAGCATGTGTCTACTCCCATTCTTTCATAGTTAGTAAAAACACTGAACTCTGCTTCTTTTGACCCCAGTGCTGTTGCGGCACTGTGTTGCTGTGTAGCGTTTGCCATGGCAGGGAAGTGAAGGAGCCCCGGGGGACGGGTGGGGAAGCAAAGCAGAGCCACCGCGGCCGGGATGGGACGGGCATCCAAGCCACTGCTGCCGTGGCTGTACAAGTTGATTTGCATATTCATGTTCCCTAATTGAAAATTCATGTGTGCCAGGTTGTGCATGCGCAGTTGTGAAAAGGTGCCTCCTTTAACAATGAAAAATCATGTCGCTCAGATGTGAAGCTGCATTATGGGGGGCGCGAAGTGGAAGAGGGCCAACTGTTCTTGCTTCTAAGAAAATTAGCAACCTCTTGTGTACACAGTTAACAAGACATAATACAATATAATTTAAAACAAATACTAGAAATTATATCTCAGGAAATATCTTCAGCCTGGAAAACACAAGGGTCCACAGAGACCTTATAGCAGCCTTCCAGTATTTAAGGAGGACCTACAGGAAAGGTGGGAGGGGATGTTTGAAGTTTTAGAACGCTCATGCAGTGATAGGACAAGAGGAATCTCTTTAAATTGGAAGAGGATAGATTTAGATTAGATGTCAGGAAGAAGTCCTTCACTGTGTGGGTGGTGAGGCAGAAGAATAAGCTGCCCAAAGATGGTGTGTATGGCCGATTCCTGCCAGTGTTCAAGTACAGCCTGGATGGAACTTTAAGAAACCTGGTCTAGTGGAAGGTGTCCCTGTCCAATGCAGTGAGGTTGGAACTAGGTGATCTTTCAGGTTCCTTCCAACACCAATCATTCTGTGATTCTATATACATTACTTATCTATATGCAAATACTATGATTCTATGCTTTGAAATATTAGTGTCCGTTACTGTTTTAGTATTTTATAAGAAGAAAAGTGTGCTATAAATATTACATGACAATAAACTGAAGCTTAAAATTTAAAGACTTAAGCTTAAAACTTAAGCTTCTGTAAACTTAAAGTTTATTTCATGATCAATAAAATTTTGTACATTTTTTCATTATAACAACTTCTTGTAAGGTTTATAAGGTTATATTAAACTATTGATGATTAGGTAAACATATTTTTCCGCTTGAAGTAAATAATTAAAATAAAGACAATTTAACATTGTGCATCTCATTTATATTGTTACAAAAATCACATATATGCACAGAGAAACTGTACTAATCCTGGAGCATGACCAACAGACACATTGGACATTTATCTACTAGAGAGGAATGAGTCAGATTTTACCCATTTAAATGATTTAAAACTTTTTAAAAATTATTTGACTTCATAATTTTTAAATAACTTTGAAACAATACTGAATTGTGTTTTAATTGTGTTGAATCACTTTGCTGTGTTGAATTGTGTTGAATCCCTTTGCTGTCATCTTCAAGCCATTTCCTTGGGTCCTTTCACTGGTCACCACAGAGATCAGCGTATGTCCCTTTTCTTCCCCCCATAAGGAAGTTGTAGACTGCAATGAGGTCTTCCCTCAGTCTCCTCCTCTCCAGGCTTTACAGATCAAGTGGAGAGTGATCTCTCATTGGAATGGTCTGCCCAGGGAGGTTGTGGAGTCACCATCCCTGGAGGTGTTTAAGAGAAGACTCAATAAGGAGCTCAGCAGCATGGTCTAGATGGTAGGAGGCTTGGATGGATGGAGCATGATGCCCGTGGTTCCACACTTGTAAGCCTGATCCCTGGGTGGGCATTCGCTTGGGAGTTGGACTAGATGATCCTGTGGGTCCCTTCCAACTCAGAATAACCTGTGAACCTCCACCACTTCTCATATGGTTTTCCCTCAAGGCCCTTCACCATCTTCAGTCTTCCATTGGAGGCTCTCTAATAGCCCTGGTTGAAAATGTAGAACATATAAAGTAATAAAAAAATATGAAAAACCAAGAAAAAAGAGGAATGTCATTAAAATTATATTAGAATCCTATGACTTATTTCCTGAAATTAAAGGAGACAAGGACAGATACTGGATATATGTAATTATTAGTTCTGGTTTATATTTTACCTTACTCCTTCTCTTATCTGAACCCACAGACTCTGAATATAGAAGAGGAACTATAGGGAGAAATGGAATGTATATTTTATTACTTGATAATCATCTCTAGCTTCCAACAAACATAAAATTGACAATATTTATTCTTGGGTAATCCTCAGTTCTTAATCTAAGATCCAGGTGAATTGTAAAAAATTATGGACAAATGTATATGACTACAGTGACCGTTCTGCTTAGTCTTTATGTATTCTCACTGTTTTCTTTACTTCACTTTACTTTTAAAAAATACGTATATGAAAACTGTATAGACATAAGTGATGAGAAATGAAAACACTCATCAGTATTTCCAGTAGAATTTAAATATGTATTATTAAAGTGCTGATCCTTCTTGATTCTTAACAATATTCATCAGAATAAGTGAAGATTGATCCAGTGTCCAGTGTAAGTTTGCTTCGGGAAATTGGAAAGATGAAAAATGTCCACTTAACACATGCACTGAAGTGCTAATTTTAGTTAAATTCTGATGGTTTCTTAAAACCGAAGCCACATGTCCACATCAGCATTCAATAAGCTTATATAACTAATGAGTAAAAATATTATTTGTACTAAAGATTTTTAATAAACCATAAACAGTAGATTGGAAAAATGATGGTTGTCCAATTTCAGCATAAATAAAGGAAAAGCATGAGAAAATTAAAGTAATCTAATAATCTTTATGGTGACAAATCAATTTTTTAAAATAAATTTTCAGGAAGAAAGGCCAGTGTTTTGCTGACAAGCTGCAATTTTCTGCTTAATAATTATCTTTTAGGGAACAGTCGCATTTTATTAAAATGACTAATTAACTCACTGTACTGCTGTGCTAATAGTTAAGAAAACACAATGACCCAGTATTTGTAGTGTGAGCTTTAATAAGACAAAAAAATTAAATAGCAATGTCATCCCCATATTATATATCAGCAATTTAACTACAAATGTACAATACAAAATGGACCACCATCTTTCCCCTACACAAAAGGGATATGCATTCTCCTGAAAAACACTTTTATTCAGGAATCAGCCTGAGAAAAGAGACAAAATAATGCAGAGAAATCAGTTTTTAAGACACAGTTGATAAGTCTAGCAGGGAGAGATTTCCTTGAAGTGAGAATTCAAAAGCAGAAATCTCCAACAATCAAATTTCCTGCATTTTATGCTTATCAACAATTGCAAAACCCACTTGTCACTTGGAATAAAACTGGGACTATGTATTTTTTGAGAACAAAAATCTTTTCTCTAGATACATAATAGATAAATATAGAATAGGACTAATAGAGGTATCATTCTCTGACTTAATATTTAGAATTTTTCCTTACTTAATGGGCAATGTAGAGCACAAGGAGGGCTACATGGAATATATAGTGATGGTAAGAAACTTGGGCTGATGGAAACTTTTGCTCAGAAAGATAACCTGGAACAACAAGAAAAATAAAAGTAACTTGGGGATTTTCATTAGTCAATATTTTTGCATGTCTAGTCAGAATTTGGGTTGAACATAGGCCTGTATGAATTTTGTAGTCAACTAAGAGCTCACATTAAGAAGGAAAGTTAGAGTTAAATGGTGCTTCAAGGCATATGCAAACAATAAATTAATCCAGTTTTAAATGTTACCTCTAGCAAGCAATACTCATTTACAAAACAGCCCATACGTTCTACAGAGAAAGGTCAGACATCCAAATTTTACATCCAGCTAGATATTTCAATACTACTATCATATTTATAGCTTGATAACCTTACTTTGCTTTGGCATTTTTTATTTATAACTAGGCAGTCCTCTAAATAATTCATATTGAATATTTGCACTTGCAGAGACTAGAAAGTTGAAAGACTATGGAAGAAAACCCTTTTTCTAATATCTTCCAATTATGCTTCCAGAATTATGAAGGGGAAAACAGATATCAAAATGACACTTGGGCATATTAGTAGATTTAGTGCTACATTGTATATCAATATAAGATTTAATCCCACAGTGTTAGTTGTGTCACTGCAAAGGTTGATAACAAATAGTTTCCTAGTATGGGAATCTAGTATGGAAGCATCTGCATCAAAAAGTTACCAAAATACAAATAAACATTGTCTATGGCATTTCAGATGGTATTTTTGATTTCTACTGTTATTAATAGGTTCTGATTTTTTCATTTTTATGTAAAAGTCTCCCGGATTCACTTTCATTCTCTCATTGTATCATAGCTCTAGTTGAAAGGAACTTTTTTAATTCCTTTTTTTGTCCAGTTTTATTACTCTTACTCTTGTTGCTCTTTAATTATAGTAGCCACAAATCTGAAAATTATGTTTTCTCTATGGAAATTGAAGAAAAATTTGATGAAGAGACTTTCATCCTGAATTTATAATGGGAGTTATAACAATCAGTTTCTTCACAATGATGCATTTTACTGTAGTAATTCATAGCTAAAAAGTACTGAGGAATTACTCATGTCAAAAACAGAATAAAAAATGAAGCTTAAATCTGCAGAAAAGAAAGAAGTTGAGTTTCACAAAAAGCTATAATCCAGACTAGGTCCTTTAGAAACCTGGATGGGGATAAGAATTAAAATTATGAATGTTATGAATGATTTCTTGGACTGGAAATAAATATGATGAAATACAGTATTTCAGGTAAATAATGCTGATAATCAAATGTAATCTGTTAATAGCAGCCTCAGACAGAATTATACTAAGCATAATGTGCTGTCATATGTTATACTACTGCCAATCATCCCTATATAATTAGTTAAATAAGACTTGTGTCTTCACAAACATATCTGGAAAGAAGATTTTCAGTGGAATTCTGATTTCAATTATATCCAGTTAGGAGCTACCCATGTTCTTAAACAATGCTTGCTCTTTAAAAATGTATTTTATTTAGAATACACTTTAAAATTTCCTCTGTTCTTGTTACATTGTAGCTCAGTAATGAGAGTTCCCCTCAGGAGATAGTGGGTTGGGTTCTTACTGGTAACTTATTGTTGCAGCTATAAAACTGAAAAACCTTGCAACAAAACAAAATAAAAAAACATTTCTCCAGCCTCAGTCCTATGATAACATTTTCTGTCCGTGAAGTCATATTCGGTGTGAGCACTCAAGTACAGAAGATGTCTTATTTTGCAAACAGTCATTGTAATAACATTTCAGACATGGGAAAATGCTGATTTCTGCAGCCATTAGACATATTTTGAATCACAAAACAAAACATGTTTATTTTAAAATTATCTCTACTGAAGTGGAGTTACTTGCCAGCAAATTAATTGAATAAATAAACAGTTTCTCATATACTGGTAATATACTGGTTTGGCTGTACAGTCAACCCCCATTACTCGTGGGCTGTTGGGTCTGGTCAGACTCCCGCGAGTTCTGAAATCCGCAAAGATAGCGAACCCACTATGTAGTCAAGTACATCATGCCCGTAGCCACGCCCCCTCCCCATATAAGGTCTGGAGGATGGTCCTGAGAGCAGGGCTTGTCTCAGTTGTCTGGCTGTGTTACGCTGAGGCGGGGGTCACAGGGCCGGTGGGGGTGAGGGGCCAGCAAGGGTGCGGGGCCATGGTGGGGCAAGCCGTGGGGCGCGGGGCTGCCGCGGCACGTGGAGTGGGCCGAGCTGGCGGTGACAGCCAGCCAAGCAGCGGGCGTGGCCCCTGGCACACAATGGCACACACACAATGGCAGCACCATCACCCCATATTGTAGCCCGGCAGAGGACAATTCCAGCCGTGCAAAAACATACATTTACACTAAACGCATCCTGGGCGCGCCATGCTGGCTCCCAGCTGGGACCAATTTACGTATTCGTGAGCAGATGGGGCCCACTGCTCTCTCCCTGCGAGTGGCGGGGGGTAGGGGGTGGGGGCCAACTGTTCTTGCAGCACGAGCGGCAAGACCGACTGGGGTCCCGGTACGCTCTGAGCATGCACCGCGGTTACACAGCTCATGGAAAAATCACCCGTAAATACTGAAGCTCACAATTAGAGGACTGCGAATACGCAGGGACTCACTGTATTTTATAATTTAACTATCAGTTTTAATTAGAGGCATGATTTTGAGAGATATTGTGGTAATTAAGGGAAAAAAAAGAAATACATACTGTGTCAGTCTGTAGCTTTTCTTCAGTGAAAGATTAGGTTGCTGTATCCCTATTGGTTTTCCACTTTTCTTACAGATTGTCATTTTCAAATCTCCTTTATTTTAGCCTTTAGAAGAATACTGATGAAGAAATTAATTTGGGATGCAGAAATAGATTACACACAGAAATTCTCACTACACAGGTCAAACGTTTTCAAAAAACATTAATGGTCAAATCTATCAGCATTCTTTTCATTCTCTTGTTTTGTTGAATACGTAGGCAAGAACCAATTCTCCTGAATCCTTTCTGAATTCAGATTTTCTATTTGGAAAAATAAGTTGAAGGTTTTCTTTTCCATCATCTTTAAAAAGTCAGGTTATGAAGGAAAACTGACTCACATAACTTCAAGACTTTCATACTTACAGCAGTCAAAATATAACATGGCCTTCACAGTGTCTCTAAGATGTGCTGCAAATAGTATTATGTGAAACCTGAAATTTTCAGAACAACGGAAAACCATGCATCTTCTTTCTCTGTTACCTTCATCAACACATCTTTATGTAACACGTGTCATACGTCCTGAAGTTTTACATAATTTGAGATTAAAACGTGACTCACTTGCAAAGGAGCTGTCTATAACATACATTAACATTCTCTTAATTCTGTTTCAAAAGCTAAAGATCATTCTTAAACATTCACACCACTAATGGAAAATTAACCTACAACTCTGCTTTAGGGGATTTTATTATTTTTTTACATAAGAGGTATCTGGAAGTCTTATCAGAATGAAACAATGATTTTTCTAGAAGTGTTGAGAAATTCCCATGTGTAATATGTAGGCAATTCACAGTATCACAGTATCACAGTATTAGCAAGGTTGGAACAGGCCTTGGAGATCATCAAGTCCAACCTGTAACCCAACACCAACCCATTGTCTAAACCATGGCACTACCCACAGGACCATCCAGTCCAACCCTCCACCTACTAGACCATGTCACTGAGTTCCTCATCACGTCTTCCCTTAAACATCTCCAGGGACGGTGACTCCACCACCTCCCTGGGCACACCATTCCAATGAGAGATCACTCTCTCTGGGAAAAACCTCTTCCTAACATCCAGCCTAAACTCCCCTGGATTAGCTTAAGGCTATGTCGTCTCATTCTGATGTCATCAGCCTGAGAGAAGAAATCCATACCCATCTGGCTGCAACCTCCCTTCAGGTAGTTGTAAACAGCAATTAGGTTGCCTCTGAGACTCCTTTTCTCTAGGCTGAACAACCCCAGTTCCCGCAGTCGCTCCCCATCGGGCTTATCGTCCAGTCTCTTCACCATCCTTGTTGCTCTTCTCTGGACCCTCTCAAGAAGCTCAGCATCCTTCTTAAACTGGGCAGACCAGAACTGCACACAGGACTCAAAATGTGGTCTGACTGTCAGGTGGGTATAAATCTCTTCTCTCAGGCTGCCAGCACCAGAACAAGACGACATAGCCTTAAACTACGCCAGGGGAGGTTTAGACCGGATGTTAGGAAGAGATTTTTCATAGAGAGAGTGATCTCTCATTGGAATGGTCTGCCCAGGGAGGTGGTGGAGTCACCATCCCTGGAGGTGTTTAAGAAAAGACTCGATGAGGAGCTTAGTGACATGATCTAGACAATGGGAGGCTCGGATAGATGGAGGTAGTGCCCATGGCTCCAGGGTTATGCGTTCGATCCCTGGGTGGGCATTTGCTTGGGAGTTGGACTAGATGGTCCTGTGGGTCCCTTCCAACTTGGAATAACCTGTCAACCTGTGAACCTGTGAATGGTACTCAAGTATAAAAACAACAGGGGAATCAGGCTGTAGACCACAGAGTGTTTAATTCAGATTAGTTATCCCTGTTTTTGTCAAGGTCATGTAGTCCACAGAACACTAACCCATGCAGACTGGTTCAAATAGTTGAAACTTACTACATCAGGACAATGTCTTATACGTGCCATGTGTCTTGTCCATAAATATCACAGGACTTATTTTTTGTTAAGCAGAAATGCAACAGGAAAAAATTTCATATTATTTAATCCCCAACATGCCAGTGAGGCACTCAAATAAAAAACATTGTAGAATTTGACCTATGGGAATTCAAAGAAAACTTTATTTCAGACTCATTAGATGCATATTTAGTTCTATGCTGGGAACATGAATAAGGCAGATATTTAAGAAAAACACTGTATATAAATAAGGGTTTTGATTTTGGTATATGATCACTAGACTGGAGAGGAGGATACTTTAAAATATCTTATTAAAAAGTATAGAAAAATATTTGACATGTTATAAACAAAGTTAGAAATTTTAAAGAATCTTAAAATGTTAAGAAGGAAGAATCTGTAGGAACAAGATCTTCCATTCTGGAAGAAATAATTTATCTGGTTATTCTATTTTGTAATTACGAAAGGCTGTGAATAATGTCCCATGATACAGTACTAATGTAATTTCTATTAATTTTTTTTCAAAAATATTAAGCTAAACATGTTTTTATGTACCCTCTAATAGTATTAAAAAAATTAACGGAATTTTCAGGCAACAGCTATTTCATTCCAGCACCCAGAAGGGGTTTTCCTAAGAACCTAAGGAAATTCCATTTTCTGGAGCCTTGTTTTTTTCCCTTGTTAAATTATCCTTATTCAAAACATTTAGAAGCTTGTCACTTTTGACAATTACACAGTGCTTATGCATATCTTACCTATTTAGATCTTGCCTTTTGCAGTTCTGCATGAGATCTGGATTTGTCTCAGGAGCTAATGAAGGACAAAATACTCTGGCAGGAATGTGACTGTATGACAAGCACTGTTTATTTTTACCATAAAGACTTAAGTACCATTTTTATTTCTTGCCTGCAGTGTTTTCAATAGCATTGTTGACTACTCCTGATTATCCTAGATTGTCTGACTGAAATGAGATATTTATTTGCTTCTTGGCTCAGAACCTTTAGCAGTGTTTTCTTCTCTGAAATTGGCATTAATATTGCCCATTGGCTTTGATAATTAAATTGTACACCTGTTCAAAAATAAACACCAGATGGTTAATGAATCTTGGCCATCACACTGTCAGTAGTTGTCCAACAATATTTCTCTTCAAATTATCAGAATGTTTTTGTATTCCTCTGATTGTGACATTAACTATTCCAGGACTTCCATGGCAATATATGGGTAAAACTGTAAGTGTCTGTATTCTAAATCAATAACACTGTAGCTGAAGTGGAGAACCTGCTGAAATTAAGATCATTATTATTAAGGATTTCATTAATTAATCAGATCATAATTACTCTTAACAAGACATATGACATTTTGGTTAGTTCTACAAAGATATGACTACACTCTACATATAACTAAATCACTGGAGGTTAAGAAATTATGGTAAATTGAAATCCATCATATGAAATTCCCTGAAAAAAGCTAACTTGTCTTATTGTACTTGAAATTGCATGTTACTGAGAAACTATGAGAGGAATAGCTGAAGCAGAGTATAATGAATAATTAACTATCCTACACATAAAGGTTATTGCTTGATATTTTTATGATCACATACTATTACTATTAACATGTTAGAACTTTATGAACAACCCTTTCTTTCAAATTCCCTTACTAAATATGCTATTATTAGATTTATGAGCTTTACGTTTCATGTAGAACCTTTCCACCAGGTCAAGGCTTCATTTGACAAAATGGTAGTTGAAAAAGCAAAGTACAAAATAGACTAATACTGTATATTATAGTTTTTACCTACTCCTAGTCTTTGAAATTATTATATTCTTATAGTCTGATTCATCCATTTCTAGAGACCAGGAGGTCAGAAAGAAGAATCATTGGATACTTCCTGAGTGTTATACAAATTAGAGTGTTGTCTTCTGTTGTCATTCAGTCTTTGCAAATCTGGCATTGAGTATAAAATTGAATTAATATTTACCTTCTAGTAAGCACAATTATATATCTCCTTCATATCTGGCTTCTTCTCTGATTACTTCTGGTCTGTACAATCATTAGGTCATGAATTATTTTGCTCTTTATAGCATCTCATCTTACTCAGCTGGATCTCAGTTGCTAGGCCCCCCAGACATAGGAGCAAAGATACAACATCGTGTAAGAGTATCTATCTGTTCCAAAGTGCCATCTGTGTGGCAGTCTGAAGCTGGTTACTGCATCTGGCAACAGTACAGCTTTTTCTGGGCTATGCCTTCTTCTTACCTTGCAGAGATGGAATCTCAATAGCTGGTGCAGCAGTGAGATGAGCTTATGTTCAGCAGGGTCATGTCCATGATACATTTTAACAGCTTCTGCATGGACTGCACAGCTGCTGTATAGCCAAAGGCAAATTGATGAAACAGCCCATGCAAAACAGCATAACCAGTAACTCTCCATCGCTCATTTCTTTACATATGCCCTGACTGACTACCTCTGTCATACAGAGCATCAAGGAGCCTTGACTTCGTCCAGAACTCTTACTGCTTTTTTCCTACATTAAAGTCCTTGATTTTTCATCTTTGTTTTCTGATTGAGTTTGTACCTGTCTCAATGTTCTTCAAGCTCCAAATCAATGTGAATGGAGAAAAGAAAATTACTCTTTAGTCCATATGCATCATTAGACTGTATTCATATCTGTAATCAAGTTATTTACACTATAACTGGTAGACTACTTAGACATCTCTCTATAATGGTCCCAGAGTTCATCATTTTAAAGAAAGGCTTTTCTGGTTGTGTGCAGCATCAATTTAAAATGCTTTCTGTTCTGGAGCTGGGCCTCACCCTACCTGAAACAATAAGTCTTGCATAATCTGGAGAAGAGATACAAATTCTATACGGAGACAAATGTAGAGTTGTAGGGTGCAAAGTTACAATTTTGTTAGTTGGAGAATGGATAGCTTGTTTCCACAGTCCATGTAATTTATTAATCTTATGTTAAAGTCTCATTACTTATATTCCCACTTTTACCAATGCAGTTTTCAGAAATAAATATCTACTCCATTCCCCTCAAGTTGTTTATATGAAGAACACTTATTTTTCTTTTTTCCTTGTTGCTCTAATACATATATATGGCCCTAATACCTCATTCTGATTTATTTCATGTCTGTGGTGTCTCTTGAAGCCTATGAACTTGCATCAGATCCTGTTCCCTTTACTTACATTCTGCTATTTTTACCTAGGATTGTTACAGTTAAACCCTCTTGTTCGCGAGGAAAGGGACAGCCCAGAGGTCTCGCAGAAAGCCAAACTCGCAAAGAAGTGCAGGTCGTTAATATGCATGCAGGCCATGCCCATTGCTCCACCCCCCCCAGCACTCCAGAGCACTGCGGACCATTTTCTGCCTCTCCCCTCAGACAGTCAACACAGGGGGGCAAAGGGAACCGTTTCTGAGCCCCCTCTGACTCAAGAGACAACCCCCTCCGAGAATCTGTTGGCTTTTCCAGGCTGCTGCGGCCGTGCTCCCACAGCACAAACCCCACGCCGCAGCTCCCCCACCCCAACCCCGATGCGCGTGCCCATGGCGTCCTGGCATGGCATCTCGGGCCACCAGGGCTGCTACGGGGTTAGGGTTAGGGCTGTCCTGAGGCAGGGGCTGCTGCGGGGCTGCGGTTGCCGGCTCGCCAGGGCTGTCCCAAGGCGGGGGCTGCTGCGGGGCCATGGCTGCTGGCTCGCCGGGGCTCCTGCGGGGCTCTAAACGCCAGGCTTAGCTGGAGAAACTGTGCGCCCTCCCTGCGTGCTCTCCCCAGGGGGCGGGCCCGTCCCGCCTCACAGGGAGAGCCGGCACCGCCCCTTGGCAAAGCAGAGGCACAGCGCATGCATGCTCTGAGGAACCTTGCAGACCCCAGAAGTCGGACTGGAAAAAATTGCTTCGCAAATGGGCGAGGTCGTGAAGGAGAAGTCGCGATACAGAGAGGATTCACTGTATATCTAAGGGTTTTGAGAATCTGTACTGCCTGTACTGTAATCTGGAATCACATGGCCTCCAAATAATTCTGTCTTTATGTTTGATATGCGTTTGAATCTCAGATTCCTCAGTTTTCCAACACATGCATTGAAGTCTTCCCCAAAGGACTGTATCATGCCTCTTATCATATTAAAGATCTCAAGGGCAAGACTTATGAGAAGTGGCTAAGGTTACTTGGCTTGTTCATCTTGAAAAAGAGAAGACTCATCTACGTCTATGACATCTGCAAGAGGAATGGGGAAGCAGAAGGTGTTTATCTCTTTCTGATGACCAGTGACAAGACATAAGGAAATGGAATGAAGATGCAACAAGGGAAGGCAAAGGTTGTTCACTGAAAGGGTGATTGATCACTGGAACAGGCTCATCAGTGAAGTGGTCATGTCACGAAGTCTTTGAGAGTTCAAAGAATGTCTGTATGATGCTGTTAGTTACATGATTTATACAGTCATGCCTCGCTGCAGTGCGACTTCTCCATTGCAACCTCGACGGTTTGCAAGAAATTTTCCCCATGAATTTGCTCAGTGATTCATGGCACTTCCCAGTCAATGCATGCACAGTTCCTCAGCTTTGCCAAGGGGCAGTGCAGGTGCTCCCTGTGGGGCGGGACTGGCCCGGCCCCACGAGTAGGTTGCGCAGTTTCTCCGTCTCATCATGGCATTTATAGACCCGTGCCTATGTGTCTGTGTGCCCAGTCCCTACTGTGGAACTCTTACCTTCCCTTATGAATACTATGAAGGTTCCGTTTATAGACCCACAGGACTGCAATAAACACCACAGTGACTGGGAGGCACCGTGTGCCCTCCCTGCAGGACCAGACTACGCCACTGCTGCAGCTGCTGCACCAGGAGGAGGCTTCTCTTCCCCCGTGTACATATTGTAAATAAAGGGAAAGAAAGGTGCCCGGGTGTCACAGTGTTGCAAAGTTAAGGTTTCCCAGGCTCTGTGAGCGCCAACCAGAGCCCAGGGACACCCATTCCCCGCAACGGCCCTGGAACTTCCCCAACGCAGAAGCAATGCAAGCGTGCACAGTGGCAGCAGCTCGGCAGTGGCTGCAAAAGCAGCAGCGTGGTTGGAGAGAAGCCCAGGGATTCTCCAAGGGGTCTCCCCAGGCAAAGAGGACTCAGAAATGCTTCCCTTTTCTCCCCTGTGCTATGAGAGCCGGTGGGGAGGAGCGGAAAACGTTCCCCAGCGTTCTGGAGTGGACGGGGCTTGAGTGATGGGCATGACCTGTGTGCATATTAATAACCTGCACGTGTTTGTGAATCAGATGTTTCACAAGACCTCAGGGTGACCTGTTCCTCACAAATTAGGAGGTATAACTGTATTTAGGTAGTATTGCAAGGAGGAAGGAACAGGGATTTGTATTCAATGGTCCTCATGAGCCCCTTCCCACTTGAGATATACTATGATTCTATGTGACTGTCTATTTTGCCCTGGTTGCTCATCAACTCATCTTGTTCCTCTTAACTCACAATAAGAGGGAGTTGACCAATGTTCACTCTTAACACATGATATGTTAACTTGCTTCTTGTTCCACTGTGTTACATTGTCCCAGTTTTCTTTTTGGTTTGGGAATATGTCTTTAAAAGCATTCTGAGGTGCCCTTAGGGTGCTTCTTATATGCTTTGTTAATTGCCCTTTCTTCTGTCTCCAGAATTTTCCCTTCTGTAATATGGGGTCTTATGGTGTTTTATAAAGTCCACATGCAGATTAGTCATCCATGGCAGCAAAACAATGTCCACATCTTCTCCAAAGATCTAGCCTGAATCAAAATTGAGAGAATAATCCTTCCCTCATCCCATCACAGACAGAAGAAAGTATGTTAGGGAAAATGAGTTTTCTTAATCCTTTAATTGGAAAAGCCAAATTTATCCACTGTTTCTGATATTTTGTAATTTAGCACAGTAATTTGCTACAAACACTGTATTGACTGTGATCCCTTTATTTCAATTATCAAACCCCTTTTTCTTTCTTAATTATTGTCTAACACATTAGAGACTAAAAATGAAGTTGTTTGCCATCGACCACATTTGATTACTTTCCCAGTCTTGGTTACCTAAATAGTCAATCATACGGAACATACATAAACAAACAATTTAACTACAACAAAACAACAATCTGGCAGATAGTCAGGGAAGTTAAAAAGTATATTTGTGGAGGAATTGCAGTTTATGCTGTGGAAAAATGGGAGAATTGATGGAAATGCCAGCTAAAAATTAGGAATGTCCAGTAAAAATTATAGAAACATGTTTGATGCTGAGTATTGTATCTCAGAATTAATAATAGTTTTTTGGGGGGAGGAATTTTTGGTTCTAACAAAGAAATATCAAAATATTACCTCTGTGTATTGAGGGCATAGAGGCATCTTCTGAGAAATGTTATAAACTAATTTAAGCGTGTATTCCCAAACAGTGATGTTTCATTTTAATGAATTTAGGAAGCAGTTTTAGAAGCTATCACATTTTTAGCAAGAGAAAAAACTCAATATTTGAGGGGTTTTACTAAATGAAATTTTATCAGTTTATGTAATAGCTGTTGTCTTTTACAACACAGCAACAATGAATAACAATAGTCTAGAAGTGTCCTGAAGTAGTCTTTAAGTGTCTGCATTAAAAAAACAGCCAGAGGTAGTTGAAGAAATATGACAGAGTGGCATGTGTATTTCAACGTGTCTGTTCAGCAGGGGATAAAATGAATGAGACTCAAAATAATAACACCAAGAATAAGGAGAAACTTCTTAAAAGCAAAGCACCGCTATTAAGACATGAATTCCTAGCATCTTTATCACAACCAATTTCTGTTGTAAATGGCATGTTCCAATCACTGGGAAATGTATTTCATGCCCATGGCACCACTGATACTAAAAAGTAAATTTTCAAAGGCACTTACAAGACTAGAAAGGGATTGGACATTTGCATGGATAACAACAGAGTCAGTATACTTAAAGAAATCATGTGGAAAGGGTGTATAAAACCATTGTATTCAGGATTAAGGAAAAAAGAAAATATTTTTTATTAAACAAAGAGGTTATTCCCAATCAAATGGGCAGAATTAATATATGTTGTTGTAAAATATTTGATACTCTTTGAGAGTTCTGGAGAGTTCACACTGAAGGCATACTGGTCTGATCAACGCAGACAGCTTGTATATCTGTTGCAGTGCCCAAAGAAAGTAGCATTTTCAAACAAAAGTCATTTTTGGAGGAAAACAAGTGACATGGTTACATATCTTTGTTAGATAAGATACTGATACTGTAGATTGCTTTGTTTATATGATTAAATATAATATGATTTATTTTTATGTAAGTAATATACTGAGTAAATGAAAATTGAAAAATTTAAGAGCTGTTTCATAAAATCTTTCAAATGCTCATGCTAAGTCTGAGTAATTATGGATATTATTGGCATTTAATTAATGTTTTGCTAAATTTGGGAAAAAAAAGTCCTTTATAGAAAGTAACCCTCTCAAGCAGCTCAACACCCTTCTTAAGCTGGGGAGCCCAAAACTGGACACACTACTCAAGATGTGGTCTAACCAGTGCCGAGTACAGGGGAAGGATAACTTCCCTAGTTCTGCTGGCCACACTATTCCTAATACAGCCCAGGATGCCATTGGTCTTCATCACTACCTGGGCACACTGCTAGCTCATGTTGTTTCCTATCCACCAGTACCCCCAAGTTCCTTTCTGCCTGATCACTCTCCAGCCACTCTGTTCCCAACCTGTAGCTCTGCTTGGGGTTATTGTGACCAAAGTGTAGAAGCCCACACTTGGACTTGTTGAATTTCATCCTATTGGAATCTGTCCATCTCTCCAGTCTGTCCAGGTCTGTCTCGGTTTGAGACAGTGAAGGAGTTATTTATCACTCCTTGGACAAGAGATCATTAGAGATGTAACAAGATTTATTAAAATGAAAGGGAAATATAAATGAAACTATATGTATATGGTACAAACTAAGCCCCCCTCCCCACCCCCTCGCCAATGGCTCAGCTATCCAACCAGCTCCTAACCCAGTACAGAATACTCCTGTCCAAGCCCTGGTCTGCCAACTAGGAGTATACTATGGGAGACTGTGTTGAAGGCTTTACTGAAGTCCAGGTACACTGCATCCACAACCTTCTTCTCATCCATCAGATGAGTTTCTTGGTCATAAAAGGAGATCAGGCTGGACGGGCAAGACCTACCCCTCTTAAATCCATGCTGGCTTGGCCTGATCTCCTGGTCATAGAATCACAGAATCACAGAATCACAGAATCACAGAATATTATGAGTTGGAAGGGACCCACAAGGATCATCTAGTCCAACTCACCATCTAACACCCGTACAGAGACCGAGAGCACATCCCAGAGCATAACACCAACCTAGATGTCATCCTGCAGGTATTGTATAATTGCACCCAGGATTATCTGCTCCAAAAGTTTACCTGGAGCCGAGGTCAAGTTGACAGGTCTGTAATTTCCTGGATTGTCCTTCCAGCCCATCCTGTGGATGGGCATCAAACTGGGCAACTTCCAGTCATCCAGGGACCTCACCTGTGAACCAAGATTCCTGATAAATGGTAGAGAGAGGCTTAGCAAGCTCGTCTAGCAGCTCTCTCATCACGCTAGGGTGGATCCCATCTGGTTCTATGGATCTGAGGATCCAAGTGGCTTAGCAGATCTCTAANGGGAAATATAAATGAAACTATATGTATATGGTACAAACTAAGCCCCCCTCCCCACCCCCTCGCCAATGGCTCAGCTATCCAACCAGCTCCTAACCCAGTACAGAATACTCCTGTCCAAGCCCTGGTCTGCCAACTAGGAGTATACTATGGGAGACTGTGTTGAAGGCTTTACTGAAGTCCAGGTACACTGCATCCACAACCTTCTTCTCATCCACCAGATGAGTTTCTTGGTCATAAAAGGAGATCAGGCTGGACAGGCAAGACCTACCCCTCTTAAATCCATGCTGGCTTGGCCTGATCTCCTGGTCATAGAATCACAGAATCACAGAATCACAGAATCACAGAATATTATGAGTTGGAAGGGACCCACAAGGATCATCTAGTCCAACTCACCATCTAACACCCGTACAGAGACCGAGAGCACATCCCAGAGCATAACACCAACCTAGATGTCATCCTGCAGGTATTGTATAATTGCACCCAGGATTATCTGCTCCAAAAGTTTACCTGGAGCCGAGGTCAAGTTGACAGGTCTGTAATTTCCTGGATTGTCCTTCCAGCCCATCCTGTGGATGGGCATCAAACTGGGCAACTTCCAGTCATCCAGGGACCTCACCTGTGAACCAAGATTCCTGATAAATGGTAGAGAGAGGCTTAGCAAGCTCGTCTAGCAGCTCTCTCATCACGCTAGGGTGGATCCCATCTGGTTCTATGGATCTGAGGATCCAAGTGGCTTAGCAGATCTCTAACTTCTTCCTCCTGTATTACAGGGGAACTGTACTTAACCCTGACCCCATCTACCAGTTCAGATTCAGTTGTCCTGTAGACAATCTGCCTTACTATTGAAAACAGATGCAAAGAAGGCATTTAGGACTTCTGCTTTTTCCTCATCTGCAGTTACTATATTTCCTCCACATCCAATAGGGAGTGGAGAATGTTGCTGCCCTTCTTTTTGCCATTAATATATTTATAAAAACACAACTTATTGTCCTTTACAGAAGTGGCCAGTTTGAGTTCCAGCTGGGCTTTTGCCTCTCTAATTTTCTTCCTACATGAGCTAACAATGTCTTTAAACATAATCTGATTTACCTCTCCCTTTTTCCAAAAGTGATACACCCTTTTTTCTCTCTTAGTTCCTTCAGAAGCTCCTTACTCATCCAGACCAGTCTTCTTCCCCTATGCCTCATCTTACAGCGCATCAAGACAGCCTGCTTCTATGCCCTCAAGATTTCATTCTTGAAGTATGTCCAGCTTTTCTGTACCCCCTTGCTTTTAAAGTTTATTTCCAAAATACCCTCTTAATTAATTGCTTAAATAATTCAAAGTCTGCCCACTGAAAAACCTGTATGGATGTTCTGTTCATGTCCTTTCTTGTTTCACTGTTTACTGAAAATTCTATTATCTCATGGTCACTACAACCTGGGCAGCCTCCGACCACAGCATCACCAACCAGCCCTTCATGAACGGCAGGTCGAGTACAGCCTCAACCCTGGTAGGCTCACTCACCAGCTGTAACAAAAAGCAATCCCCAAGTGAAACAGACTAAAATCCATACTATTTATAGTTTCTTCTACAGACATGATGCTGTGTTAAAGCTGAGAGATGAATTTTTAATATTAATTTACATTAACTTAATAATTATCTTTTTATATATATGTAAAAATAATGAGAAAATAATATGGTGAGACATGTAATTTCATAAAAATATAAAATTCTATAAATTAAGCAGCCTCCAGAAAAACATATTGATTTGTTTATATTAAAATAATTCTTAAGTTTAAACTTTTTGACTCACAGTGCTGTAGAGCAGATATTTTATACAGTGAGCCCCCTGCGTATTCACAGTCTGCATATTTGCAGTTTCAATTAATAGTGGATAATTTTTCTGCAAGGTGTGGGTCTGCAGGCATGCACAGATAGTACTATGGACTCAGTCAGCTCATGAATATGTAATGAACTCATGAATATATAATTTGGGCCCACCCAGAAGCCATCAGGCTCAGTGAGGGGAGAGATCTGGGAGCTGCGTATTGCATGGCCTGGCCTGGCCTGGCTAGGATGCATTTAATGTAAACATGCATTTTTGCATGGCTGTAGTTGTTCTCTGCTGGGCTGCAAGATGGGGCTGCAAGTGTCTGTATCTGTGTGCGAGAGCAGGAGGCATCATCCCTGCATCCCCTGGGGCCACTGGGCTGGGGCCTGGCTGCACCACACAGAACCAGGGCAGGTGAAAGCCTGCCTGCACGACCGATCTGATCCAAGGCAGACAGAAGCCTCATCACGCCACTGAGTTCAGCCTGCTGCCCCAGTCCCCTGCAGTTTTTAAGCACCATCCATTTTCAAGCTTTAAGGGGGAGAGGAGCACTGCCAGGGGGCACGGCAGCAACGGGGCCACAGTATCACTTCTGGGCATGACGGGAGTGGCTCCGACATGCCAGCTGTTGCTTTTGGGACTGTGAGAGACCATGCCAAGCTGTGCTCCACCCCTGGGACCAAGCTCGGGCCGACATGGCCCCTGACAACGCTTTGTAGGGGCCACTACACTGGCTGGAGGCGGGGTGGAAGGTGACAGGGCTGCAATTGGTGGAGGGGCCTTCAGTCCTCCCAACTCCTTCCCTTTGGAGCTGGTGCCTCACTTTTGCAAGTGGAGGCAGCATCTGAGCTCGCTTGCGAATGGTTACAGCGCAAGGCTGGACAGTTCAGTCTACCTGATATGAAACATTGTCTCAGCTGGGCTCAGCTTCAGCTCGGGCTACAGGTGTGGGGAGAAGGGAGGAGAGGGAAGGGGACAAAGGAGCTGTGAATGGGGTGGGCAGAGTCACAGAGGTGTAAGTAGGGAGATGCAGGGCCATGTGCTCGGCTCTGGTGGGACCCTGGGAAGCATTCTTTACATATGCTGCCGCAGCTCATATGTTTAAAGTGGAGTTTCAAAGGCTGTACTTAACACTTGGGCTCACATCCATGTCCCGGGAACACTCTGAGCACTGTCAGTGGCTACAGAACAGCCTGGTCCGCTTGCTGAGCCAATGGTTGAGAGGCACTGCTCTGTCTGCTGGCAGCAGCAGACCCGATCCTGGTTGATTGCATTCTCACCACAAAAAACAACCCTGAAACAAAATGAATCCCCCAGAAATGAAATGGTGGCAACTATGTCAGCTCATGCGGCACTGGAGATGCATGCTAGCCCATGCATCTCAACTGCCGTCAGGTTTCAAATCTCAGAAAAGGAGCACAGTAGAAAAGTAAGGATTCCGCAGCCAGGAGCGGGCAGAACATTATTGATTTTTTGGGACAGAACATGAAACCACACGTTCCCAGCATTAATCCCTAGAGCTCATTAGTGAGGAGGGTGTGGCCAAAGGGGGGGCCTAATTTAATATTCGTGGGTTTGATATCCTTAATGGATTTCATGAGTCACGTAGCCTGCCTAGACCAGTCCCACCATGAGTTCTGGGGGCTCACTGTATAATGTAAATTGATTATTCTGCTGTCAGATACGCATAAGTCTTTTGCCTTCCCTAAGAAAATGTGGAATATTCTGATGAAGCCTGCAGAGATCAATTTCACATATTGCAGACTCATTAAAGTTTAAAGCAAAATTCTTTATAGCTTCTCTGTCTACCTGTTGTATATGAATCCTGACTCACAAGATAATGCAATATTTATTCAAACTTCTTCTAGCTTCAGAGGACATCTGGGTTCTGCAGTATTTTCAGACAGGTTTTGTTCTGTGTTTACAACACTCCCTCTCTGACTTCCACACTCTGAAGAAGAGCAGCATAACTGAGATGGATAATGGTCAGTAGGGCTGGGCTTGACATGGTGCAGAGTGGAGGAATTGGGAGTAGAGACAAAACACGAAGGGTAAGGAAAATGTATCATATACTAGGAGATGGAACAGAGGAACATTAGAAGCAGAAAGGATGATTAACAGGGCAGATGGGAATACAGAAACAACCATGCATGTAAGACTTTATTACAGTCATACCTTGGTACATTGCAACTTCTCCATTGTGAACTCACTGGTCCACAAAAATTTTCCCTGAAAATCTGCCTCCATGATTTGCAGAGTGATTTGCAGATCTTCCCAGTCAATGCATGCGCAGTACCTCTGCTTCACCAAGGGGCAGTGTTGGTGCTGTCTGTGAGGGTCTCTGCCCGGCTCTTATGTGTCTCCATGCCCTGTCCCTACCATGGAAGGCTTATGCTGCAGCATGCGTCAGGGTGCACTGGGTGTTTTAGTCTCATGCAGGGAAGTATCAGTGCCGCCTGCCCCTGGTATGCCCTGGGTGGTAACTGAGACTGAGTGCAGCACTGCCACAAATACAGCCAGCACTGCCGCTACCACACTTGAGATCAGCAGATGTACATATCATAGCTGCCGCAGTTAAAGGGAAAGAATCTCTGACACCAATGCCACTTTCCGCCATAAGGGGCCCCAGGTGTCACAGTGTTACAATGTTAAGGTTTCCCAGGCTCCAAGAGCACTGTCGGCACAGACTTGCACCAAACAGAGCCCAGGGAAACCCGCCAAGCCCCTTCCCTGCCACAGCCCTGGAGCATCCTCAGTGTGGAGGCAGTGCAAGCATATGCGTTGGCAGCAACCCAGTGGAGGCAGCAGAAGCATGGCCAAAGAGAAGCCCAGGGATTCTCCGGGGGTCTCCTGAGGCAGAACGGGCTCAGAAACACTTCCCTTTGCACTCCTGTGCTTTGAGAGCCCATGGGGAGGAGCAGAAAATGCTCTCTAGCGTTCCTGATTGGCTGGGGGTGGAGCAATGGGTGTGGTCTCTATGCTTATTAATGACCCATGACTGTTCTCAGATTAGACGGTTTGCGAGACCCCCCAGGAGACCCATTCCTCATGACTGCAGAGATATGACTGTATAAATAACATATGGGTCCACAAAAATGTTACAGGTCTCAATTCTGCAATTTTTAGTTTATGAGATGTTTCATTTTGCAACTATACACTTTCATGGATTTTGTAGAAACAGGCGGTAAGACAGCCTTAGCCGTATTAAGAATTAATAATTCAGATGTTTAGAAGGGCAGTAGTTTTATTTTATCTAGTTTAATCTTCCACTGAAAACTTGCCTTTCCTAATAGCCATCAAATATTCAACCAATATTCAGATATTAATTACTGTGAGTTTGCTTCTGCTTGTGTTCTGTTTACTTCTTAAAATCTTTCAATGAAGATTTGATATTTAGATATTTATATGCACAGAAGAATGACTAAAAGTTTAATTAAAAATTATATAGTCATTTAACTTACCAACAACCAATAAATATTAAGATAATAATTTAAATAACTCTTTCTTCTAAAAATAAAAATATATATTTAAGCAGATCCTGCTATTCAGGGAATGACAAAAATGTGAAGAACTGCATTTGATGCTCTTGCCTCAGCAGTGAGATATTAAGTACCTTGAAAGGTTTGGGGCTTTTTACCTTTTTTAATGGATATATACTCATTTTTAATAGTGGTGGTGATGATTCAAAGAAGTGGGAACCACTGAGTCTTGGGAAATGAGTCACTTCATGGGGATTAATTGATTCTAGACTTTTAGTACCATAGCAACTCTTCTTCTAATCTGGAGCTCAAAATATTCACATTTTTTGGCATACTAAGCTGGCAGACAGAAATCACAAGGATGATATTCCAATGAATATGATATATTACATTGTGTTGTGCAAAATTAATGTCAGAAAAGAATATTGAGTGACATATAACAGTTTTGTAAAGACAAAATCTTTCATACTACTTCTACCAGCTAAATAATCCCAGGCAAAGGAGAAACTATACATTATTCTGAAACGCTGTGTATTTAGCTTCTACAAAATAAGAAAATATTAGTATGGTTTCTTTGTAGCTCTTTTAGTCTTCCAGAAAATTTAAATGCATAATTACACAGATTTTCTATGTCCTTCATTCTCAAACTTGAATCTGTTTTCTAAATTGACAAAAGCAATTAATTTATCTCATGGCATATTTATTAAGACCTTTAATAACTTGTTTTCATTCTCATAGTTCATGAGGTATTATTTGTCAGGTGTAGATCAGAAAATGCATGTCTCTGGGTTTTTAATTCAATTAAGAAATCAAGTAAAAAAAGAAATTATAAATTTTTATTCCTTTTTACTTATTCTATATTGTCACAGTCCATCCAGCTAAGCTGGAGGCGTGATGGTTCATTTACTGGATCTCAAAGTGCAAAGAAATCCCAAACAGGGGTTATCTTTGGTCAAACAGTGAAGCTTTATTTTCCCATGAAGTGGGAATCGCAATAGAAGAAAGTGAGATAGGAAAGGTAAAGAGAAAGGGAGAGAAACAAAGGGTTCAATAGCTGCCACCAGACGATCAGTCCTCAGAGTGTCCTCATAGACATTGTCTTCCAAGTGAGAGAAGCTTCCAAACAGCAGTTACTAAGGGGCCATCTTTATACTAGATGTTGCCCTTGCCCCCCCCTCTTCTGTTCCATTCTGACTTTCTCTGTCACTTTCTCGGAGGAAATGTCCGAACAGTGTCCAAGGCAAGGTCAGTTTCAAGTGGCCTTTTGCCAGGAAGTGTGTTTTCATGTTGCAATGACAGGGCTGTATGCATATCTTGTCCTGTGTCTGGAAGCTGGCAAGATGGCCACAGCACATCCTGTACTACACAGTCTCTGCAAGGTCAGGGAACAAGGTTATGGCATATCTTGTCTCTTCCCCTGGATAACACAGGAGAGATGGCACATCTTATTCCACACAGTCCCTTCTCGGTTTTACCAACATCCTGGTTTTCACAGTCCAGTCTTAGCCCCAGAGCATCACTGGCAGGCCAAACTTTGTCAAGACCTTAGCCTCAGTTTTTAGGAGTATATTGTCCAAGTTTCTGAGGACAAAGTTGAGACAATATTCCTGTTCTGATCGACTCTTACATATATCTTTTATGTAATTAGATATTGCCTGAGGTAAGGTTCTTTATAAATGCTTTCACCTATAGGCTTTTTGAGAATGAAAAATACATTTGTGCAAAATGTTTTTGATTGACACTTCTAAAATTTAAAAATTAAGGCTGATTTTGAGCAGGTACTCACACTACTGTGTTGTTTGCATGCTCTCAATCTGTAAAACTGTCTCCTTATCAGTAATTTCAGCTTTCTAATGTTTAACAGAACCTAAACAGAGGCAAATATAAGGAGACCGTGAATGGATAATTGATGAACATTTAGAGAAACAACTGAGGGAGACTATCCATGTTGCTTGAGTTGCATACAACACTATAATTGTGTTTGTTCTCTCTATTAAATTGGAAAGCTAAGCAAGTGTCTTTGATCAATGACTTGCTGAATCTATAGCTTGCTTCTCTGAACTTAGCCCCTATTATATCAAATTTTTATCAGCTTCTTTAAAGCATTAAAAGTCACTAAGCTCTTCATGTTAATGATTTAATGTTAACATAGAAATAAGTTTCAATATTAGAAAAAAGATTTAGTAATCAAATAGTTCAAGCACTTTTTTGTTTTATTAATTTTGACTGATAATGTTGTAATGTCTACACTATAAATCACATTATATTTGGAAAAGTTCAGTATATGAGGATATTTTTATACAGTTGACTCTCGAATATCATGGTACCATGGGTCTCCCCGCTTGTCCACGAAGCCCTCCATCCATGATGATAGGAAGTTCATTAATATGCAAATTTCCCCTGCCCACTGTGGCACTCCCTTCAGTACCGGAGCCCTTGGAGGTGGTCCCGGCATCTCCCCATGCCCTCTGATGGGTCAGGGGAGCCAAGGAAATCTCTTCTGACCCCTCCTCAAGCCCAGAGATTCCCGGATTTCCCCAAGGTGCTGGATGGGGTCATGGAGGGTATCCCCCACCCCAGAGGGGCCAGGGGAGGCGGCAGAGGGTGTCTCCCACCCATGAGGGGCCAGGGCTGGTGACTGGGCCAGCGCTCGCAGTTTCTGAGCATAGGAGGGGAGCGGGGGGCAGCAGCTGCCGACACACCACCAGAGCATGCTGGGGCTGAGTGGGGCAGTGCTGCAGGTGGGGCTAATTTGCATATTCATGAGTGTCAGTTTGGCGCAGGCACAGTTGCAATTGCAAATACACCGTGAAACAGACTTCTGTTATCACGGAGAAAACAGATCGCGAAGAAGTGAAGCCTCAAGAGAGGAACCACAGAGTAGTGAGGGTTCACTGTATTACACTGATTACCTCCAACAATACCAGCAGTGTATATATTATTATCTACTTATCTTCAAAGATGATTTTCTTAACATTATCTTCTTCTGCGTTTGTGTCTGAACTAAATATCCACCCCCATGAGCACAGGTATTCTTGCATCATTCTGTCAATGTTCCAAAAGGAAAAATTCAACACATGATTTCATAAACAAGATGTATCATTTCCATTTCATTTTACTATTTAGAAGTTATTATGTCACTAGTGGAGCTAGTACTTTGATAAATCATTAACATTTTTTTTAAGGCAAAAACCCAATTTGATTTCAACATGTGATTTTCCTTTTCCTAAACTTCTTAATGATGGCAATAATAAATTTTTAAAAATTTCACAGGTTCACAGGTTCCTCCGAGTTGGAAGGGACCCACAGGATCATCTAGTCCAACTCCCAAACATCGTCCCACCAACTAGACCATGTCACTAAGCTCCTCATCCAGTCTTCTCTTAAACACCTCCAGGAATGGCGACTCCACCACACTCCACCACCTCCCTGGGCAGACCATTCCAATGAGAGATCATTCTGTCTGTGAAAACTCTCTTCCTAACATTCAGTCTAAACCTCCCATGGCGTAGCTTAAGGCCATGTCCCCTTGTTCTGGTGTCATCAGCTTGAGAGAAGAGATCACACCCACATGGCTGCAACCCCCCCTCAGGTAGCTGTACACAGCAATCAGGTCACCTCTGAGCCTCCTCTTCTCCAGGCTGAACAACCCAGTTCCCATAGCCACTCCCCATAGGGCTTGTCCTCCAGTCCTTTCACCATCCTTGTCACCCTTCTCTGGACTCTCTCAAGCAGCTCAACATCATTCTTAAACTGGGGAGCCCAGAACTGGACACAGTACTCAAGATGTCGTCGAGAGAATCAGTACATAATTTTGAAAGCTATCTTGAAATAGCAGATGATTTTCCTAAATATTGATAGGGTATCACCATAATTGTTCTTGAAATGAGACATTGATCTTTCCTGAAATTTTTCTGTTACCAAGCAAAAACACCATTTGTAGAATGACAAATAATATTATTAGCTTGTAATTAAACAACAAAGTGCTTTACTGCTGATAGGAAATACAATTTTCTTGAAATGTGATTGTGCAAAAATGTTTTTTAAAGACCCACTGTATTGGGTCTGTCTGAGCCCACAGCAGTTCTCGCAATGCTGTGCCTTTGAAGGGTGTTGATAACACACAAGTGTTTTGACTACAGCTGGGCACACTGCCCCTTCCCCCTAACTGAGGATGAGATTCTGGGAGGGCACACGAGCAGGCCAGCTGACCCAGACTGACCAAACAGATATTCCATACCATATGACGTTAGTTCAGATATAAAAGCAGAGGAAGGGAGCAAGGGAGGGGGACATTCTTCCCAGGACGCGTAGGGCCCTGCTTCCCTGGATGTGGATACTTCTGCAGATGGGGAAGTAGAGATTAGTTTCTTTTGCTTTGCTTCTGCGCGGGCTTTTGCTTTGCTTCATTCGTGCTATATTAAACTGCCTTATTCCAAACCACTCTTTGTATACCATCTTATTGTCGGGACTAAGCGACCATTCGGGCCTCTGCATCCAGCCAGGGTAAAACCCGTTACACCCACACAAGTTGCAAAACAGTTTCAAAAGAAAAACATTTCTTTTTACAAATAATTTCAAATTTCAACTCTCCTGAATGCATCAGAGTAAGAGGATGACTTTATGCTGAACATTATAAATGTGTTTCATGGCCTAGATCAGCTAACAGTCTTCAGCAGGAGTTTTAAAACCTTTTCTGTAGTCAGCTGTGCATTTTCTGTTCTTAGAGATTCTTTAAAAGATAATTTGTCATGACACTTGCTGTGTCAGCAACTCTTTTCTTTATTCCTGAGAGCTTTAATTAAATCTTTCAGACATGCTTATCACTTTTCAACACATATTTCAGTTGTATTTTATTCTAGAGATGAGAAGAGTCACTTTCTTCTAGTTTTCAGATAGCAGTATGAAGCATTTTTCCGATACAGCTTTTCAACAACATTTCCAAAATTTTGAAACCTAATTTACATGCAATTTTTTTTAGTGTAGCACGTTTGTCATCATACTAGGAAGCCTTCTGCTGTGCTTTGCACTTACTGTCACTTGCAAAAACAGTATTAGTGTATGTTATTTATTTTTTCTTGTAAGAAATTTCTGAGAGCATTTTAAAGAATTGATTTTGTCTGCTTGCTCACACAGGAGGCATGTTTAAAGACACAGAAGCAAACAAAAAAGTGGAAGATTTTTGAAGCACCATCACAGATCTGTGTGACCACCATTAAAATTCTATGACAAGTCTCACATAATACAATTTTAGAAAAATTCTCCAGAGCCATCCCATCAGAGCAGTATTTACCCCATTGCATCAGAGCAGTAGCTGGACTGAATATTCTTTACAGTAAAATTATTTGTAATCATTCAACGAAATATGAGGAAAGTATATAATCAATATTAAGATTTTCAAGAAGTTCAGGTTTTCAAAATTTATTTGACACATGCAAAACAGTCTTTGATTATATGATATTTTATTTTAGAAACCAACTAGTGAGCATAAATATATATTCTTTATTATATTGTATTTTTAAATAGACAAATTGAAATTCTTCAGAAGTACTAAATTTTGTGTTTGAGATCTAAACAAAAAATCAATATACCTAATCAGAACTTATCTACCAGAAAGCTTGTAATTTACTGCAAAAAATGTTACCTCAGAATAATTAAGAATTTAACTTATATTCACAATAAATGGTTACAATACAATGAAATATAGCCTAAAGTCTTCCAAAGAAACTCTGATTCTACCTCATGCTTGAAGTCATAATACATACAAAATATCACTAGGTTTTAGTCAACAGAGCAAAATCACAATCTGTTTGAAGCAAAATGTCCTCCAAGTTCTAGCAGAGTACATTTCACACTCATAATTCTTCTGATGCAATCTTAATCATGGGTCTGAAAAAACTCCTTAATTTCAGATGTTGTTCTGTATGTTCAGTAATGCCTAATGAGTATAATAGAGTAATATCACACAAAGTTCCAGCACAACTAGTGTCCTCTTTCTGGTGGTAAAATGGAGCTTTGCAAAACTTTCAGAGAAAAGCAGACTTGTAGACATATGTCCCAGGAGTACAATGTTCGATCACAGGAAAATCAAGATCAAGGACTCCTTAGTCAAAGATGGTATCTTTTAAACCTTATGCAGTCCAGTCTCCTATACCATGGGACTGCGGTCTTATTCGAGTCCCATGAAGCCCACCTTCCACATTGATTGGCAGCTCAATAATATGCAAATTTGCCCCACACCCTCAGACAGCTCCTAGGTGCTGTTTCGGCACTGTGCTGCTGTGTATCAGTTGCCGCAGCGGCCGTGCTTGGGGGGTGGGGATCTGCTGCAACTACTTTAGTTGATCCTGTAATTGATGTTTCAAAGCACTTAGTCTTCCATGCAGATTGGTATCAAAAGCGCCTGTTTCTTTACAATGTTCCAACCATGTTTACTTTGATTCCATGGTAAAGCAGTGACACACGTGTCCTGATAACGATATTCCCACTCACACTGCAGAGAAACATGCACTCACAAGGCTTCTTGTTTATCACCCAACCAAAGCACAGCAAATTCTAATGCATCTAATCGAATCAATACTTGATCATCAATAGAAGCTTGGGTATTGAATTCCTTAGTTACATTGACCAAGGCTTCACTGACAGTTTTTGACGTCTGAATTGATTTCGTCATGGCTGTGACCGATACTGAAGCAGTAGCTAAGATAATTACAGCAGAAATAGTTGCAAACAACAACCAACCTAGAAATCACCTGACCTGTTGTTTGCTTTCATCTACTTGGAATCTCAGCGTTTGTACTAGATGATCTAAACCTCCTTCACTCTCCCATTTACAGGACTTACAGGAAGCCAGGCAGATGCTCGCCTCTTAAAGGCCAGCAGATAAATATTAGTAGAGGTAGTATCTGTTGGAGTAATGCATATCTTAAACCTGATTTTGTCCGTTCGAAGTTCATAGACGTTGCTCTGAATGTGAATAGAGAGATTGGTTGCTAAACCCAGGACAAATGGATGGGTTGTACAAATAGCAGACTGATTTCATGATTGTGCATGATA
>WEKX01007982.1:79895-101139 GCA_013390025.1 Pitta sordida
TGTCTCATCACCCTCGGATGGTTCCCATGTGGTCCCAAGGATTTATGAGGATCCAAGCCACTCAGCAAGTCTCTGACTACTTCCTCCTGGATTACAGCCCACAAGTCCAGTTGTCCTGCTGGCAAACTGTCTTACTGTTAAAAACAGAGGCAAAGAAGGTATTAAGTATTTCTGCCTTTTCCTCATCTCTACTTACTATATTCCCCTCTGCATCCAATAAGGAGTGAAGGTTGTTGCAGCCTCTCTTTTTATTGTTGATGTATATATAGAAACATTTCTTATTGTCCTTAACAGAAACGGCTAGTTTGAGTTCCGTCTGGGCCTTTTCCTCTCTAGTTTTTCTCCTACATGACTTGACAACTTCCTTAAACACACCCTGACTTAACTCCCCCTTTTTCCAAAGGCTGTGCATCCTCCTTTTTTCCCCTAGTTCTTTCAGGTTGAGGAAGGCAATCGTTTCCCTCTGCTAAGCACTAATGAGACCACATTAAGAGTGTTGGCTTAAGTTCTGTACCCCCAGTATAAGAAAAACATGAACATACTTTAAAACGTCTGCAAAGGGTGATGGAAATACCAAGAACTTCACTGCCATGAATCTGCCTCAAAAGATTCCTCAGAGAAAGAGTATCCTCTGGTTCCAAAAAGGGTTATCAGAATTGCTGGGCAACAGTTTAGTAAGTGAATCCTGAAAGTACTAAGCAGGAATGTATCCTCAGATATTTCTGATACAACATGGATACTGGGGGAGTACGAGCAGAAAACAGACAGTAGAAATACGCCTATTTCATCACAGATTTTGTCCTGATACTGCCATAATCCAGGGAGGCGAAAATCAGACTTTGCAATGGATTGTGTAGATAAGAGGTCAATTTATCCCAAACTCTATGGAGAATTTGGTATATTATTCATGTAATTTTAATATGGAAAACTTCAGGCATCTTTTCTTGGGAAAAAAAAGATTATTATTTTCTTCCAGATCTATGAATCTTATTTAGCAAATGACAATTGGTTTACATTGTCAAACAGATAAAACAATGTTTAAAAAAATGGAGAAGGAAAAAAGTAAGAGTGCTCTTTACCTTATCTACTTGTGTTTTATCTTGTCTTTAAATGCTTTGATCTTTCTCTGCTTTTGTCTTTGTCTGCTTTACTGCCATTTAGGTATCAACAGCCTGATGTTTGCGTACATAGGATAATTTTACTGGTACCAAGATTGCTTGCGCTATTTTATCAGATGTGATAGGTCCTAAGATAACAAAACATTCACATCACCAGATTACTATCACCATTTGTTGCTTTTCACTTCAGCTCCCACAGGATTTCAGCCCTCAAAGCCTTACAAACGTAAGAATTGGAGATTAGTCCTTTGTGATATTTGAAAGCTGAGGTTCCAACTTCCAGTTAGATGATTTTCTAGCCGTATGCTATCTTTAACAGCTGGTGAGATAGTGGCTGCTATCATGTCAGAATTTGAAGTTGGGTGGAACGAAAGGGAGCAGAATGAGTAATTGTAATGCACACATTCACATTCTATATCTAGCCTTACAAATTTTAAAAGAAATGCTTTTGCTGTTGCAAAGCTCACAATCACAGCACAGCAGTTCTGCAGGGTATTTGTTTCTAATCCAGCCATTTCAAGAGATACCAGACTTTAATACTTGCAAAGTTGAGCAGTGTTTTGGGCAATGATCCAAGGCAGAACATGGTCTGCGGCATAACACTTTAGTGCTTCCCAGAATGCTCATATAATTTTCATTCCCTGACTATAATTAGGAGGCATAATATTGAATGATACAACATTATAGTAAGCATTTTTTTCAGGAGTGGAATTATTTTTCTTTAGCATATGTTTTTTCTCTTATTTTAAAGAGAACTATACTTTCAGTTTAAATGTTAGCATGGTATAGTATTTTGAGAGTAAAAATTTTCTTCAAAGATCCTTGCAGATATCATTCTGAAAATACCCCATTTAGATTCAAGTCATATTTGGATGGAGAATAGGGAGTGCATAAGGGAAGTGGGAAGGAAAGTCTGCTTCAGAGTTGCATGTGTCCATGGTGTCTTGAAGAAGTAAGAGGAAAGTAACAAAGATGCATGTTGAGAAACTGTTAAAAGTTAAGAATTTTGAAACAGTAAAAGGAACATACGAGGGTGGCAGCCGTGTAATTACTGCTTTTATTGGACTCGAAAGATGTAGGTGAAAATGTCACTGTGGCAAGTGAATCTAAATGTATAAAAAAAAAGAATGAAAAAAGAGCTTGTACCTTTCTTAAACTTTTTTTCAGTTATTAAAAAAAAAAAAAAAGCCTGTAAAAAACCTTCCATGCAAATCATGTCTTAAAACAGAAAAGAGCATATATATTACAGTATATCCCCGATGTTTTGCGACGTTTCTATTACGACCCTGCAGATTTGCAAGGAAAATTTCTCGCAATTCAGTTTCAGGGATCTGCGAGGTTTCCTGGCTCACACACGCACAGTGCCTCTGCTTCACCGACAGGTGGTGCTGGCTCTCCCTGTAGGTGGGGTGAGGTCGGGCCCAAAGGAAGGGTGTACGGGGAGGATGCACAGAGAGGGCACGTGGTTTCTTCTGCTCACAATGGCATTTAGAGCTGTGCGGGACCGTGCCCTGGTCCCTGACTCACTCATGCGTATCTCCTGTGTGCTCCACTGAGACCCAGTGCAGCACCACCACAAGACATGACATTCCTTGTTACTCAAATCCCAGTCAAAGCCCGGGCAGCGCTGCCTCTACCAGGACAAGTAGATGTTAAAGGGAAAGAAATTCCGATACCAATGCCCCCCCACCCCTGCCATAAGCGTCACGGGGTGTCGCAGTGTTGCAAAGTCAAGGTTTTCCAGGCTCCAAGAATGCTGACCAGTGCTTGGGGATACCACTTCCCTCCCGTGGAGGCAGGGCAAGCATGTGCGATGGCAACAGCTGGGCCGGGCCAGCACGGGGCCGGTACGGTCTGGCATGTGCACAAGCGCCAGGGACAGGGGGGAGGGTTGGGGGGGAGTGGCAGCATGAGGATTGGGCTGAGAGTACACGTGGTAACTGCAGCCACTCAGAAATTGTTCCCTTTGCTCCCCTGTGCTGAGAGAGATCATGGGAAGGAGTGGAAAAGTGCCCGCAGCACTCCGGAGTGCTGGGGGGTGGAGCAATGCGCATGGCCTGCATGCATATTAATGACCTGCGCATCTTTGCGAATTTGATGTTCTGCAAGGCCCCTGGCATGACCTGTTCCTCACAAATACGTATTTATATCTTCTCCTCTGTAGGATAAGAACAATCGTTCCTGTGTTCAAAATCAGAAAGTGTTTTGCAAAAAAATGTTAAAGCATATTACACAGACAAGTCTTACACTATCTATTTATAAGCCCTAAAAGAGCCACCTATGCTATCTACTTCCTTCAATATTCCTAAAGTTTTTCAGTTTTTACTTTAAACAAGTTTAAATTTTGAATGCTTGTAATACAAATGTAAACCACAATGATTTGAATAATGAGAAAAATGGCAAAATCAGGTTGTATTTAGTCTTAATGTAATCTTAGCAATAGCCAAAGAGCTGAAGCATGCTTTGTATTCAAATACATGGAAATTTTCTGTTATCTTATTATAAGAGGCAAGGAATTAAATATTTATTGACACAATGTCATGAGGCTGACAACTAGTGACAGACAGGGGGATAAAAGCATTTTCAAGCAAATTTTGAAAAATGGACTTTTTTCTGCATTCTTTCACCGTAAAAGCAGGAGATATGGATATTCTTGATCGTTCCAGTATCACAGAATCACAGAATCACAGAATCACAGTATCACAGAATCACAGAATTAGTAGGGTTGGAAAACACCATAGAGATCATTATATCCAACTTGTCACCTGTTACCGACCCTGCTGCCATCCTGTTACGAACACACCATCTTATTATCTAGATCATGCCACTAAGTACATCATCCAATCTTTCTTAAACACTAGGGACGGTGACTCTACCACCTCCTTGGGCAGCTTATTTCACTGAAAGATCACTCTCTCAGTGAAAAAGTTCTTCCTAATGTTCAGTCTAAACCTCCCCCAAAGCAGCTTAAGATTGTGTCCTCTCGTCACTAGTAGCTTGAGAGAAGAGACCGACTCTTGTCAGACTACAACCTCTTTTCACAGGATCACAGGATATTCTGAGTTGGAAGGGACCCACAAGGTTCATCTAATCCAACTCCCAAGAGAATGCCCAACCAGGGATCGAACCCACAACCCCGGAGCCATGGACACCATGCTCTATCCATCTGAGCCTCCCATTATCTAGGTCATGTCACTGAGTTTCTCATCAAGTCTTTTCTTAAACACCTCCAGGGATGGCGACTTCACCACCTCCCTGGGTAGACCATTCCAATGAGGAATCCCTCTCTCTGTGAAAAACCTCTTCCTAACATCCAGTCTAAACCTCCCCTTAAGGCCATGTCCTCCTTTTCTGGTACTGGTAACATGAGACAAGAGATTTACACCCACCTAACTGCAACCTCCCTTCAGGTAGTCATAGAGTGCAATGAGGTCACCTCTGAGCCTCCTATTCTCCAGGCTGAACAATCCCAGATCGCACCGTCACTCCCTATAGGGCTTATTCTCCAGTCCTTTCACCATCGTTGCTGCCCTTCTCTGGACCCTCTCAAGCAGTCCAACATCTTTCTTGAACTGGGCAGACCAGAACTGGACACAGGACTCAAGATGTGGTCTGACCAGCGCCGAGTACAAGGGAAGGATAACTTCCCTACTCCGACTGACCACACTGTTCCTAATACAGGCCAGAATGCCATTGGCTGTCTTAGCCACCTGGGCACACTGCTGGCTCATATTAAATTTTCTGTCAACCATTACTCCGAAATCCCTCTCTATTTCACCCCTCTCCAGCCACTCGTCAGCCAGCCGATATCGGTGCATGGGATTGTTGTGTCCACAGTGAAGAACCCAGCACTTGGACTTGTTAAATCTCCTATTATTGGAATCTGCCCATTTCTCTAACCTATCAAGGTCCCTCTGAAGGGCCCTTCTACCCTGTAGCAGTTAATCATTTGCCCCCAACATGGTATCACTCACAAACTTGTTAATGGTGGTCTCAATTCCCCCATCCATGCCATCAATAAAGATATTAAACCGTACTGGGCCCAGCACTGATCCTTGTGGGTCTCCACTAGTGACCTGTCGCAAGCTGGATGTGGCACTGTTTAACAACACTCTCTGAGCTCGTCCATCCAACCAGTTCCTAACACAACACAGAATGCTCCTATCCAATCCACCTTTTGAGAGTTTGTTCTGAAGCTTATCATGGGACACCATTTCAAAGCATTTGCTAAGGTCTAGGTATGCAACATTCATGCCCTTTCTATTGTTAACCAGACAAGTCATCAGTTCATAAAAGGAGATCAGGTTGGTCAGGCAGGACCTACCTCTTCTAAATCCGTGTTGACTAGATGTAATGTCATAGTTATTTTGCAGGTGCTGCATAATAACACACAGGATTATCTGTTCCACTACGTTACTTGAGACCAAGGTCAGGCTGACAGGTCTATAATTACTGGGTCATCCTTCCAGCCCTTCTTGTGAATCATGCCAATTTCCAGTCTTCTGGTATGTCACCAGTAATACAGGACTTTTGGTAAATTATGGAGACTGGCTTAGCGAGTTCATCTGCTAGTTCTTTCATCACCCTACAATGGATCCCATCTGGTCCCATGGATTTGTAAGGATCCAAGCGGCTACAGGTGGGTAGTACTGCACCCCTACCTCATCTTCCAGTTCAGATGTCTAGTTGTCCTGTAGGCAATTTGTCTTACCAGTAAAAACAGAGGCAAAAAAGGTATTAAGTATTTCTGGTTTTGCCTCATCTCTCCTTACTATATTCCCCTTTGTATCCAATAAGGAGTGAAGATTGTTGCAGCCTTTTTTTTTGCTGTTGATATATTTGCAAAAGTATTCACAGAATCACAGAATCACANCTTGCAAAAGTATTCCTTGTTGTCCTTAACAGAAACGGTTAGTTTGAGTTCCATCTGAGTTTTTGCCTCTCTAATTTTTCTCCTGCACATCTTGACGACTTCCTTAAACACACCCTGACTTACCTCTCCTTTTTTCCAAAGGCCATACATCCTCTCTTCTCCCCCTAGTTCTTTCTGGAGTGTCTTTCTCATCCAGGTTGGTCTTCTACCCCTCCAGCTCATCACTCTGCACATTGGGACCATCTGGTCCTGTGCCCTCATGAACTCATTCTTAAAGTATGTCCAGCCTCCCTGGACCCCCTTGCCATTAAGGGCTGTTTCCCATGGTACCTTCCTAATTAAATCCTTAAATAGTTCAAAATCTGAGCAATAAGCTTCCCCTCAGCCTCTTCTTCTCCAGGCTAAATAATCCCAGCTCTTTTAGTCGCTTCTCACAGGGCTTGTGTTCCAGCTCCTTCACCATCCTCGTTGCTCTTCTCTGGACATCTTTGAGTATCTCAGCATCTGTCTTAAACTGAGAAGCCCAAAACTAGACACAGTATTCAAGAAATGCTCTAACTAGTGCTTAGTACAGAGCGGGAATAACTTCCCTAGTCCTACTGACAACACTATTCCTGATGCAAGCCAGGATGCCATTGACTTTTCTGGCTGCCTGGGCACACTGCTGGCTCATGCTAAGTTTTCCGTCAACCAGCACTCCCAGATCCCTTTCCACCTGATTATTCTGCAGCCACTTCGTCCCCAGCTTCTAGGACTGCATGGGATTATTTTAACCAAATTGTAGGACCCAGCACTTTTACTTGTTAAAACCCGTGTTATGGGATTCAGCCCATCTATCCAGCCTGTCAAGATCTCTTTGCAGAGCCCTCCTACCTTCTACAAGATCTTTCAGAATATTCTAAATATCAAAGGTTGAAAGGCTAGAATATTACTATCCATTCCCTAAAGGTTTATTTTTATTTGTTCATTTGTTTGTTTGTTGTACTTATTTTGTTGAACAAAGTTGACTGAATTTTTCTGTTATTGTGTTATTGAAAGAAAAAGTGTTTTCCTTTGGTCACGCCATAGTCTGAAATGACCATATTTTAAAACTCTAGAATTGAAGAAAGGTATTAGTATGCAAAGTAAACTGAGAAAAAAAATGTGATTGTCTTAGAATTCAGGGAAAACAATTCAAGAAAAATGAGAACTTTTAAAAAGTCATCTTAATTCTTGTTATATGTCAGAAAAGTGAAACAATTATGTTATAAATGAGAGTGATTCTTCTTTAGGAAAACCTTAATGCTATCAAGACCTGAATTTATGAAAGATTGTTTGAAGGAGTCCGTTCCTGTTAGCTAGCTACCTAGTAATTTTTATCCTGTGCCATTCTAGAAATGCTTTCAGTTGATAACTTACTCAAAATTTCATGTTCTTATCAGTACAGCTACTATGATACTGAAACCATATGTTTCTTTTAGTTTGTAGTAACAAAATTTTGATCAAAATTGTCATTTTTTTGTGTTCCACTTCAGTGAAAATATTAAATGTAATTGTATAGTAAACTTCAGTGATGCCTATTGTAATACACCGTGCTCTGAAATTTACTACAGAAATTTATTCTTAGACAAATTTTGAAGATAAAAGGGGTTATAATTATGTGGGAAAATATAAACCTTTTCTAGTAAGGAAAAATCAAAGAATAATTTAGAATGAGTTCATGAGTTCAAAAAGTAAAAAATAATTGAATTAGAAGTATCAAAAAACATGGCCTGTGGTCTTTTAGCCCTCAAAGGAAACACAACATTTAAAGAAAATGTCACAGTTTTTGAGGGTCCACATGGTATTTTTTAGAGACTGAAATGGCATAGTGGGTGAGTTTGCACTAGGTCAAAGTGATTTCTGCCATGTAAAAATACGAAATCTAATTCAATATCCAGATGTTCATTCATGATCTTTCACATTCCCCTAATGCTAAATGGAAAATATCATTAAATCAGATGCTGACATAAATCCATGGTCTATCATTTGGTCAGTAACACGAAATTCCACTCAGACTATTCATTATTCCTGTAATTAAAAAATATCTAAAATTGAGGTGTAGTTTATAGCAATAAAGATGCTAGCTCAAGGTTATAGTTAGTTCCTTTCTTAATTCTTATTTGTTTTCATATCAGAGGTCACTTCCTTCTATATCCACACTTGGAAATAAGCTATATATGACTTTTCAGATAGTTCTGCATAACACAGTGATCACTGGTGAGACAGTAAATTACAAATTAGAGTGAATATGGACTGACATTTATTATTTATTATTTTAAAGTGAACTCTCACCCTTTATATTTTAAAATTACATCTTCAGGATATTAGTTATTTGGTTTATTGAATTATTATATCAAAACCTTTCTGATGCAAGTATTTGAGATGTTGGTGCAAGGGTTACTTTCATTCTACTTTAATTTTCTATATCCAACTAATTAAACAGTGTATGAATCTTTTAGAAAGGTAGATAAGATAATTAACTGTATTCCTTTGAGAAGAGAGCTAGCTTTTAGTTTCTATAAAGAAACTTGGAATCTAATAGGAGCATTGGTAAGATTGAGCCAGTCTCGGAATTTTCAGCTCTTCTAGGAGGCATGTGAAACCTCTAAATATCAAAGACAGAAAATGTGTTTTACAAGGAAATTTCATGTTGGATTTGGAAATACAGAGATTCCTTAAACTTTAAGTTTTCAAGAACTTTTCTCCTTGTATTTTCTTTAACAGTGCTACACTAGTCTCTTACTATTTTGCCACTAATGTATATTCCTGAGTAATATCCACATCTGGCCTTGGGAAGTCATCATTGATTAAAACAAACAACAAGCTTATAATGTCTCTCTACAGTATCATTACAGCAAATTGTGTGAGAATTAAGTAAGATGACAATAATAATTTAAGTATCATGAGTGGTTACCTTAAAATAGTTCTATCTAGCTCTTCCATTTAATTAAGTTTTGGAAAGAATCCCATCTTGCATTGCACTTACTGTGCACTTGCACATAAAAAAAGGAAAAAAAATGAAAATAATCTGTGGACAAATAGACACACTAACTGTATTAATTGAGCTCAAAAATTGCGATGTTAAACAATAAAAGCAAGGAAATGCACAGTGAAGCAGGAAATGTACCATATGTTATTGTATACCTAGGCACAATGGGGACACTATCTTAATGGCTTTCTTAATGTTCCTGTTGTACTAGATATTGGTGGACATATGGTATGCTGCCTTTTTATATGCTTGTGTATTTTCATGATTTTGTTAGCTGACTTTGAAAACATTTTCTGTTTGTCTGCTGTTAGGATAAAGGTTTTAAAATGTTGTGCTCATTTATTTGGAGTTTGAAACCCATGCATTTTACTTTGCTTATGCATTTGAACGCAATGTTTTACTTTTTATTATTCTTCCAGGGAAGTTGCATATTGCTTTTACTATTGGGCTTTTCACAGCTTAGGTTCATGTTTGGCAATATTTTGAAGTACAGTTGTGTAGTTCTTACACGTACAGAAGGGTTTTGGCTCACTGTCAATGCTGGCTAAACAGATGGCTAAAGAAACTGCAGCTGCAGAGCTCACCAGGCTTTGCATGACCAGGAGTGTGCAATCATAGAATCATAGAATTATAGAAGTTTTTAAGTTGGAAAAGACCTTTAAGTTCATTAAGTTCATCCATTAAACCAGCAGTGCAAAGTCCACCACTAAACTATGTCCAAAAGTGCCACATCTACATATATTTTAAATAACTCCAGGATGATGACTCAAACAGTTCCCTGGACAGTTGTTTCCAGTGCTTGACAACCCTTTCAGTGAAGATTTTTTTCCTGATATCCAGTCTAAACCTCCTCTGGCGCAACCTGAGGCCATTTTCTCTTTTCTTATTGCTTGTTACTTGAGCACTCATGCAATTGACTTCTTCCTTGCCTGCCCCAAGGAAGCTCGACAAGCTCCAGCTGCCAGCAGACATATTTCCCATTTACTTATATTCTAGTGCCCTTTCATCACATAGCTGAGAGACAAAGTAGAATAACACCTTGCCTATCACTTCCTGGTTGACAGCCAAGGTTGGCTAGTGCAGACTACCAATGGGAAAAACCTCTTTAATTTTTTTATGGCACTAAATCCATACATGTTCACACTTAAATAAGCTGCTCATAGCTTCCATTACATGGAATACACACGTTGAAGCCACAAAAGAACTACTCAGAAGTAGTATATTTTATAAACAGAGAAGAGAAACTGAGTCAAATTCATGTCCGCCACCACCTTTTCAGATGCCACCCTATGAGTTACCCCTACAGAATGGTTTGGTGTTCTGGATTTGAGGGATAAGGAGGATGACACGGAAGGAGACCCCCCCACCTAGTAAATCTCTAGGAACTACCTCTTCCACTAAGCAAATCAGAACCTCCAGTGTCAAAAAGAAAAGGTTGTCGCGGACTCCTGTCTGAGTGGAACAGAAGGGCCTACCTGTCGACCAGACCCATCCCACAGGGATGTCTGCTGCCTCCCTGGGGCCCGGGTACGGGATATTGCTGAGAGGTTGCCAAAACTAATTCAACCTTCTGATTATTCCCCCCTGCTGGTCGTCCAGGCTGGTAGTGACAAGATCAACGAGAGAGGATCCAGAGAGATTAGGGAGGGGCTTAAGGAACTTGGTCAATTGATCAATGGGACAGGAACACAGGTAGTCGTTTACTCTGTCCCTGTAAAGGCAGGATTGGACCCTGAAAGGAATAGGAGGGTTCTTGCTCTTAACAAATGGCTTAAGGGCTGGTGCCACCAGAAGAATATTAGGTTCTATGACCATGGGGTGTCCTTCACCAAACCAGGGTTGACAGACCCTGGAGAGCCGAATTTATCAAAGAGGGGCAAAAGGGTTTTGGCCCAAGGGCTGGCAAGACTCATTGACANTAGTGATATTGTCGTTGGAGGAAGTCTGGGATGTAGTGATGATGAGATCATAGAGTTTTCAATCAGCAGTGTGACAAGAAAGGGCATGAACCAAAACTCCATGTTGGACTTCCAGAGGGCAGACTTTGGACTGTTTAAGAAATTGATTGGGAGAGTACCATGGGAAAAAGTCCTTAATGGCAGGGGTGTCCAGGAAGGCTGAACATACTTTAAGAATGAGCTCATGAAGGCGCAGGAGCAGGAGGTCCCAAAGTGCCGAAAAATGGGTCGGAGGGGCAGAAGGGCGCTCTGGATGAGCAAAGAGCTTCTGAAAGAGCTAGGGGGAAAAAGGAGGATGTACAGCCTTTGGAAAAAGGGGGAGGAAAGTCAGGGTGTGTTTAAGGAAGTTGTCAAGTCATGTAGGAGAAAAACTAGAGAGGTAAAAGCCCAGATGGAACTCAAACTAGCCATTTCTGTTAAGGACAATAAGAAATGTTTTTATGAATACATCAACAGTAAAAAGAGAGGCTGCAACAACCTTCACTCCTTATTGGATGCAATGGGGAATATAGTAAGTAGAGATGTGGAAAAGGCAGAAATACTTAATACAGTGAGACGCCGTGTATTCGCTATTTGCGAGCTTCAGTATTTGCAGGTGATTTTTCCACGAGCTGTGCAACCTCGGTGCATGATCAGAACGTACCGGGACCCCAGTCGACTTGGCCCCCGGTCTCACTGCTCACGCTGCAAGCACAGCTGGCCCCGCCCCCCCTTCCCCACCACTTGCAGGGCAAGCACAGCGAGCCCTATCTGCTCATGAATATGTAAATTGGTCCCAGCCGGGAACAGGCACAGTGCGGCTGGGATGCGTTTCGTGTAAATGTGTGGTTTTGCACAGCTGGAATTGTACTCTGCCAGGCTACAAGATGGGGTGATGGGGCTGCCATTGTGTGTGTGCCATTTTGTGCCAGGGGCCTCGCCCGCTGCTCAGCTGGCCCTCGCCGCCAGTCTCGCAGCTCAGGACTCAGTGCTCGGGGCTCAGCGTTTGCCACTTGGGGCTTGGCGCTGGCCCCAGGGCTCGCCGCTCGGAGCCGGTCCTGCGGCTCGGGGCTCGCCACTAGCCCTAGGGCTTGGGGCTCGCTGCTCGCCCACCTTGGCGTAACACAGCCATACAACTGAGACAACCCCTGCTCTCAGGACCATCCTCCAGACCTTATATGGGGAGGGGGCGTGGCTATGGGCATGGCATACTCGACTACGTAGTAGGTTCGTTAACTTTGCGGATTTCACTATTCTCATGAGGCGGACCAGACCCAACAGCCCACGAGTAATGGGGGTTCATTGTACCTTCTTGCCTCTGTTTTTAAGAGTGAGACAGATTGCCTGCAGGACAACTGGATTTGTGGGTTGACGGAAGGAGTAGGGGTGCAATATAACCCTCCTGTAATCCAGGAGGAAGTAGTTACAGACTTGCTGAGTGGCTTGGATCCTCACAAGTCCTTGGGACCAGATGGGATCCATCCAAGGGTGATGGAAAAGCTAGCAGATGAGCTTGCTAAGCCACTCTCCATAATTTACGAACAGTCTGAGCTTACTGGTGATGTACCACAAGGCTGGAAATTGGTTAATCTGATACTCATCCACAAGAAGGGTAGGAAAGATGATCCAAGTAATTACAGACCTGTCAGCCTGACCCCAGTCCCGGGCAAAGTAATGGAACAGATACTCCTGTGTGCTATTATAGCACCTGCAAAACGACCGTGATATTAGAAATAGTCAGCATAGATTTCAGAGAGGCAGGTCTTGTCTGACCAAAAAAAAATCCACTTTAGTACAGTGGTAAGTGTCCCCACCTGGCGTGTGGGAGACCCGGGTTCAATTCCCGCCAGGGAGACAGTGTTAAGAGTTGGACTCGATGATCCTTGTGGGTCCCTTCCAACTCAGAATATTCTGTGATTCTGTGATCTCCTTTTACGATCTGGTGACTCGCCTGGTTGATGATAAAAAGGCCGTGGATGTTGTGTACTTGGATCTTAGCAAAGCCTTTGACATGGTTTCCCGTAATAAGCTTCAGGAGAAACACTTAGAGCATGGACTGGACAAAAGAATTTTATGTTGGGTTAGGAATTACAGAATCACAGAATCACAGAATCAGTAAGGTTGGAAAAGACCTTAGAGATCATCGAGTCCAACCTATCACCTATTACCTAACCTAGCCAAATTGGTCGGATGGACGGGCTCAGAGAGTGTTGGTGAATGGTGCCACATCCAGTTGATAGCCAGGCACTAGTGGAGTCCCACAGGGGTCAGTGTTGGGCCCATCATTGTTCTACATCTTTATTGACGATATGGATGAGGGAATTGAGTCCATCATCAGCAAGTTTGCAGATGATACCAAGCTGGGGCAAATGTTAAACTGCTAGAGGGTAGGAGGGCCCACCAGAGGGTAGGAGGGCCCTTCAGGGGGACCTTGACAGATTAGAGGAATGGGTAGACTTCAACAGTATGAGATTTAACAGGACTAAGTGCCGGGTTCTTCACTTTGGACATAACAACGCCATGCTTCACTATGGGCTGGGGATGAGTGGCTGGAAAGGGGTAAAATTGAGAGGGATTTAAGAGTAATGATTGACAGGAAACTTAATATGAGCAAACAGTGTGCCCAGGTGGCTAAGAAGGCCAATGGCATCCTGGCCTGTATTAGGAACTGTGTGGTCAGTCGGAGTAGGGAAGTTATCCTTCCCCTGTACTCGGCTCTGGTCAGACCACATCTTGAGTCCTGTGTGCAGTTCTGGGCTCCTCAGCTTAAGAAGGATGTTGAACTGCTTGAGAGGGTCCAGAGAAGAGCAACAAGGATGGTGAAAGGACTAGAGGACAAGCCCTTTGGGGAGCGGCTATGGGAACTGGGGCTGTGTAGCCTGGAGAAGAGGAGGCTCAGAGGTGACTTAATTGCTGTTTACAACTACCTGAGGGGAGGTTGCCGCCAGGTGGGTGCAAATCTCTTCTCTCAGACTGAGGACACCAGTAGAAGGGGACATGGCCTTAAGGTACGCCAGGGGAGGTTTAGACTGGATGTTAGGAAGACGTTTTTCCCAGAGAGAGTGATCACTCATTGGAATGGTCTGCCCAGGGATGTGGTGGAGTTGCCATCCCTGGAGGTGTTTAAGAAAAGCCTGGACGAGGAGCTCAGTGACATTGTCTAGATGGTGGGACGCTCGGATGGATGGAAAATTTTGCCCGTGGTTCTCCACTTGTGGGCCTGACCCCTGGGTGGGCGTTCGCTTGGGAGTTGGACTAGGTGATCCTGTGGGTCCCTTCTAACTCAGAATAACCTGTGAACCTGTGACATACATGTGAGTTACTCTAGATATACCCTGGGAAACATGCCTTTCCTTAGAGCAGTGATCTCAGGGGTTCTTACAGGAGATGTTTGAAGAGTATTGTAAACCAGTGTGGAAACATAAGGAAGTTGTTGTCAATAGGCACTTCTAAGTTTTATGAGAAATTACAGATCAAGGCTAGACTTTTTAATAAGATTTTTCTATCCACCGGCACGTGTGAGCACTTTTGGCTAAAATTTCAAAGCTTACCATTGTATATACTCATCCAGTGATTTAATAGCAGCTCATGGTATTTGTGGCTACATTAATGTCAGTATAAAATGGAAGGCAGAATTAAATTTTCTTAAATTGTTATAACCTTACATAACATCTAGAAATGCTAGACTGTTTCTGAAATGTTTAAGTAACAAATATTTAAAAAATAAATAACATGAAAATTTACTACGTGTATTCCCAGCAGAACAAGAGGCAATTTAAGCCAACAGCCATCAGTTACAGCTAATACTTTTTCATTTATTTTAGTTTACATTCTTTAAATTTAACTTAAACCTTTTTCACGTGCTAGTTATAGGGATTCTATTTTCAGTTCATATTAATATATATTCAATTAAAAAATGAATGGAAAAGAATGGAGCTATGAGTAATATTGGACAAGTATTTTAATAAAGAATTGTTAATAGGATTTATCTAGATTATTTTATGTCAAAGTAATTATTTGAAATCATTAAAGTAATTGAAAAGGATACTGTCATCTCATTCAAAAAGAGTCCAGTAAAATTTTGTAACAAAAGTGAAGTTTCTGAACAGCCTAGTCTTGTGTATTCAGCAGGGTGAAGAATTTGCCAGGTATTGATTCTTACTGATGTAAAGTCTGTATCTGGAATGATTAGTGGGAATGTACATCAGTAGACAGGAGCATTATGAGGTCTATGATGTTATAAGTAATCACATTGTTTTGATAACTCAAAGGCTCTTACACTTTTGCAGTTTAAATTATTGGGACATGTGATGCTGTTTTACTGTAAGAACATAGGGGGTTTATAAATAGTAGACAGATTAGATTAGATTAGAGTGCATAATGGCATGACTGACCCATCCACACTTCCAGGACATGGGTTACTAGTCTGAAGAACTAACTGGGCACCACCACAGTGCTCTGCAATTTCGTAAAAGGTCTCAGGTTCCTTGACTTGTGTCCAAACAGGACTTCTTCGGGGCCCAGAGTCAGGACTAAAGCAGAAGGTTTGTGAATTCCCTTTTCTGAAAACTGGTTTAAGATGCATTAAAAAACAACCCCAAACCAAATAAACACACCCTCCCCCCCAACAAAAACAAAATGAAAACAAAACAAAAAAACAAACACCACAAAAAGCAATCAACCAAACAAAACACAAAACCAAACTAACTAAACCCCAACAGAACAGCAATTACACTCTATCTTGCGGTAGAATTTCAATTTGCAAGTGCAAAGATGACATGGAGAGAATTGGAGATGTATGTCCCTAAGCTTAAAGCACAGGAAATTTTTTATTAACTATGGATGAGATAAAAATTAGTAACATACAGAAACAATTTAGATCCACAAGGAGTTCTTTACCCTTACATGCAGTAAGAGTCAGTACTGTAGCTACCTTGGACAGTATTTTAGAGACTAATTTTTGATAAATTTCTCTTATTCTATACAAGGCTACTGTCTATTCACTGTTCTCTAAATTCCCCAGAGTTTGCATAATAGCCTGTGACCAGTTTAAGTGGATGTTCTTGGCGTGCTGCAGATTTTTATTGGAAATGTGTTTTATCAACTCAAAAATGAAAACTCGTATTTTTAACATGATTATGTTTTAATGATAATCTTTATGGGGATTGTGTTTTCATGAATAATCTCTCCCTATTGTAATTAATGTAATATGAAGACATTATGCTGAACTATTAGCTGAATTCCATCAAATGAGAGGATCTTTGATATTTTTCACTATTCTCCACTTCCCCTTCTTACATTAAAAAGACCCATGAGTTACAAGTACTTTAAATGTACCTTGAATAACAATAGGACTGTAGTTCAGATCTGCCAATCAATAAATAATGCCTTCTAGTCATCAAAAGTGTAGCTTGCTTCTCACCGTGAAAGACAATTCCAAGTAACTGCTTTGAAACCCTGTACTTTTTTGCTCTTTATTAAGCTATCAACTGAAAAAGTATCCAGAGTGTACTGTAAAGTTAATGATACTTGTTTTCTCATCCAAATTCTGCTGTCTCCTACTGAATTTTTTTCTTGGAAAAAACTCGATCTACAATTATTTAAGCTCGAACTGATTTTCTTTACTGTATTTGGCTCACACCTTTTTAAAATTACATTGCAGAGTAAACAGGTGGAAGAAAGTGAGCACAGGATTTGGGACCCAGCAAAGTTCCTTGTGTGTTGCTGGAGATTCTACCACAACAGTGAGTGAAGATGCGGGAGACACCAAACAGCCCTGCAGAAGCAAGGCTAACAGGAAAGTGGAGGGGCAAAGAGCTTATATTTTTCATAAAGACTTACATGAAAATTTCATTGAAGAAGTTCATGTCAGATATATATAGGAATACTACATTAATTGTTTCTATGTATTCATGATTTTTTTATAAAAACAAAGGAAACTATACTAGTGTCAATGTGTACCTATTTAGAATTTCTGTTGGCCATTATCTGTCATTCCTTTCAAGTGGTTTTAATGGCTCTCCTCTAAAGCAAAACATGGACCTTAATGAACATGTTCCACATTCAAACTTTGGGGGTAAGTACTTTATAATGGGCATGGCATATGAAAGAGGTTCACATTCTATTCTGTAAAGACAATGAGTCTGAAATGGAAGTAAATGGTTTTCTTCTTGCTTTGCTCCTGTATTTTGATTTCATACAGCAGTGAGCAAATACACCTGCAGCTCAGGTCCTCCAGTTCTACCAGGGAGACATGTATATAAGCTTGTTTTAATCAAAAAAATAAAATTAAAAAATGAAATTTATTTTATTTTAAATACACAAATATTGTCACATACACAATTAGACTAAATAAGTACTCTTTATGCATTTCTTATGCTCATGACATAATAGAAATAATGTATCTCAAATTTACCTTAAGGTCTATACATCTCATTTTTATTTAAATTAGAATTTATCAATTGTCCACATAAAAAATTGTAAATATCACATAAGAAGCAGTATAAACATATTAAGATAAACTGGAAAAGAAGATCTTGAGAATTCAAGAAAATTATGACATGAAAACAGCAGCAACTTTCAGCCATCAAGTCAGACACAAGTTATAATTAGTTGCTCTTTGCGATGCACAACTGAAAATGTATGTGCAGATTCTATTGAACAAGGATTCTCTGAACTTGGAGTAACTGTCCAGTAATATGTTTGTTTCATATTTTATATCCCTATAAACTGAAAACTCGTAAGAGGATTCTAATTGCATTCATTACCTTTCTAAAACAGGATTGTAAGATCTTTTGTTTTCTCTTGTAACCTGGGATCATACAAAAAGGGAATAGTATTAAAGATTATTAATTACATAGGAATAACTTTTGCCCAGGAATTCCCTAAGCTGCATATGATTGGAGGTTGGGATCTATGTGTTCTTATGACCCTCCCTGAGATTTTGGCTGCTTCTGGAAATGGGATGTTAAAGCAGAAAGGTCTGTGTTTTTACCATCTTTATATGTTCTTAACCCTCTTTCATCTTTACGAATGTTGGCCTAACCACTGCCATTACCTCTCAGAATACACTAAGGGATGTACAAAGAAGGAATGCTGTCTTTGTCAACAGTACCTGATACACAAAGTACAGAGATACTGAGACAACTAATTTTTAGATGGAGTTTAAACACGCAAAACTTATAAGAACTGACAATAAAATAAGACCTGTAATTTTTTTTCATAATTCATAAACTTTATTAGTTCAATGGTTCAAGGATTTATTTTAAACAGAATTCTGGTCCCGTTTGATGCATTGTGAAATGGCAGACTGACTTTCCCTTTCTTATGCCAGCATCTTCACACCACCACAGCATGTAATGTAGCTGTATCGAAAATGTTGATGTGCACAATAGAAATGGAAAGTGCACAATTACTGATTTGCAAATGCTGTTGAAGCACTTGAAAATATGGTAATATCACACAACAGCTTGCTGATAAAAGCTTGTGTCATTTAGATAAGCTTTACTGACAACAATTTTTTTTTCCTCCCCCCGAAAAGCCATTAGAATTATAATCCTTTCAGAGATAAAGTCCTAGGGTGTTAGCTTTGAGCAAAACATCCTTTCAGCCCACAGTAATATCTGTGTCTAAAAAGTATGTCAAATGATTTTATGAGTTACTGGGGAAACTGTGATTGTCTTTCCCCTCTGTGTTTCTAAACATGTAAGAAAAACAAATAACCTTTAATTGGTGCTGGAGAATATTTCTGTGCTAATAGCTTGGTACTTTAACATGGATATTGATGGAACATGAACTAGAAGCTGGTCTCTGCAGCTTTGTCTAGCTCTACCATACAAACCTGTACACTGTATTATAGTACCCAGCCAGTGTGATACACCTGGCTATTCTAAAAGTCATAGTGACAATAAAAAGATCATCAGATGATGCTAGTTGTCAAATTTATGTTTCAGACTAGTATCTTTTCTCTCTCATGAGGAAGTTACAGTTTCTTGTGGAATAGTAAGTATTCCCATTTATCCTACACATTCCTTTGTAATCGCTTGTTGATCATATTTTACTTTTGGATACTTCTGAGTATCACTTTCTAAGTTTTCTTCCTTGCCCATGATAGATCACACAACATGCCTTAATTTTTTATAATTTATCACTATTAACTGAGATAGAGAAAACTCAGCTACTTCCATTAACTATATAAAATATTTATTTCATCAGAACATACAGAGAGAAATTCAGAGACTTCTGTGAAGAAGTAAATACATAAATTCATAAATAAGTCATAAATTGAAAGTAACCCAAAGTAAAATGATGCATACTTGTCCTGGTTGCAATTGAGAATGTCTGAAAATGTAAATGTATGACCCTTTCACAATATGTAATGCTAGAAGGTCTACTGATCTTAAATATACACCTATGATATTTGCTATATACCAGCATTTCTGTCCATTCTTATTCACATTTTACATGGGGACAAAGAAGATACACAGACGTGTGCAGGAGTGATTTGCTGAAGGCCACCAAGAACAAGTATGGGAAAGCCAGAAAACCTTATAACCCTAAATCTAGCTGCAAATTTCTCTTAGATGAATGGGGTCTTACAAAATTATTGTATGTGGAAAACATCACAAAATAATCTTTCCTGTTTTCCTTTTAAGATGATAAATAACATGAATGTTTTATGTGGATCAGTTTTACAAACTGATTATAAAGAGGGTGATAGAAACACCTGCAGATAATTTTCACAACTGGCAATTAAACCTTGCTTAATACCATAAATATGTATATTATTTAATATAAGAACAAATGCAGAAAAATGTGGTCTTGTGATCACCTGGCAGTTGATAGAGAAACAGTGGGTAACACTGTATTTAAAATAGAATAGAGTAGAATAATTCAGCAGAAAGGGACCTACAATATCCTCTAGTCCAACTGCCTGACCTGTTCCGAGTTGATTCCCTGTTATTAAGAGCATTGTCCAAATGACTCTTAAATACTGACAGACTTGGAGAATTGACTAACTCTCTAGGAAGCCTGTTTCAGCGTTTTGATCACCCTGGTAAAGAAATGCTTGCTAAGGTCCAGTTTAAATCTCCCTTCGTACAACTCTGAACCATTCCTATGTATCCTATCACTGGACACGGGAAAGGAAAGTTCACCACTTCCTTCTCCACTTCTCCTCAGGAAACTACAGAGAGTGATGAGGTCTCCCCCTCAACCTCCTTTTCTCCAAACTAGACAAGACCAAAGCCCTTAGTGACTCCTCACAGGACACGACTTCCAGCCCTTTCATCAGCTTTGCTGTCCTTTTCTGTATCCGTTCAAAGACTTTCAGATCATTTTTAAGTAGTGGAGCCCAAAACTGCACACAGAGCTCAAGGTGAAGGGGCACCAACACTGAATAGAGCAGGAAAATTATTTCTTTTGACTGGCTGGATATGCTGTGTTTCAAGCACTTGGGCTGGGCTCTGCCCTCTGAACTTCCAGGACACTCTGCGGACTCACACTGAGCCTACTGTCAAACAACATACCTATATGACTTTCTTCAGGACTGCTCTCCAACCATTCCTCTCTCAGTTTATACTTGTGCCCAATATTACTCCATCCTAGGTGCAAAATCCAGCATTTGTTCTTGTTAAATTTCATCACATTAATCATTGCTTAATGTTCCATTCCATCTAGATCCCTCTATAAGATGTCTTATCACTCAAGAGAGTCAACAGCACCTCCCAGTTTGGTATCATCAGCAAGTCGTCTAATGGTATATTCAGCTTCTGCACCCAGGTCATTAATAAATACAGTGATCTCCCACATAGTCGTGGCTTGCATATTCACGTATTCAATTAATCGTGGCTGGATTTTCGGTGAGTTGTGAGACCACGCACGTGCGTAGAATGTCCCGGACCCTGGATTTCATGGCCAGGAAGTATCAAAGGGCACCTCCTCCACTTTAATGAGTTGTTACAGTGCAAGCCACACTCCCAGGACCGCCCCTCCAGACCTTATAAGTGGAGGGTGCGTGGCTGCTGGGGGAGGAGTGGCTCGAGACTAGTGAAGTGGAGAGAGACTTAGGTGTACTGATTGATAGGAAACTCAATATGAGCCAGCAGTGTGCTCAGGTGGCTAAGAAGGCCAATGGCATCCTGGCCTGCATCAGGAACAGTGTGGTCAGTCGATCCAGGGAGGTTGTCCTCCCCCTGTACACAGCGCTAGTCAGACCCCATCTTGAGTACTGCGTNACCAGACCCGACCCCCAGCGAATTACAGGGGATCACTGTACATGTTGAACAGAACTGGCCCTAGAACTGAA
>WEKX01007983.1:0-37481 GCA_013390025.1 Pitta sordida
TTTTTTGCAAACCATCTTCTCAAATTTTCACACCCAAGAGACCAAGTCTGTCAAGTGAAGAATGATTTTACAGATTCATTTTACATCCAAACCCAATGGAAATTCCATGTTTCCTCTTCATCTAGCAAGTCGAAATAAAAGCAAAGCAAGTAACAGTCCCCAAAGCCATAACAAGTTGTTTTTCTGTCTGACTTTCAGATGAAGAGCTGTGTGTCTCCTGCCAGCTCTCACAGACAACATCTTCATCTTTTCCTGTCTCCTCCTGCTCAAAACCACCTCTCAGGATTTCTGACTATGCCCATGCTTTGTTAGAACTCAGACTCATAGAAGGTTAGTGCCCAGCGCAGGAGTAGGTCTCTTTCTATTTTTATTGTCCTCTCTTTTTCCTCATTCCATCACTAATGCTGGATGGATTGAATCACCTTCTGACCTCCTGCAATCTCTTCCTGTCACAGTTGTCCCAGATCAGGGAAATTCTGGTGGCCCTTCAGGAAACAGAGTGGGAAATAAGGAGGAAATGTAGCTGCTTAAAGCTCACCACACACTACAAGGGCACAGATAAGGAGCCTCCTCACTTGTTCTCATCTTTAAAGGCCACCTGGAGCTTTGTCTGCTTAATTGTGAGCCTTTCTAGTAAGCAAGGTAATATCTTGCATATAAAGTGTTAAAGATTTATGTCTTTCCTGTATTTGCACAGTCTCTTATAACCTAGAGTTTATTTAGTTACTATCACATGTAGTATTCCAAGAGTATAACATTGCAATATTTGTTTTGCATATATAATGCATATTATGCTTCTTTTAATGGAATTTTTACAAAGATATGTAGAGGTAAATATGCTTATAGATAATCACAATCTTCTAGTGTGTTTGTTAAAGATTGCTATCATTTAATTTAAGTGCATAGGTTTCTTTTTCTGAACCAAAACAAGATTTTCTAATTGATGAAAAGGATATATACATCCCTATAATTTACATTATCTTTCAGCAGTAGGCTCCAAACTCAAGTAGTTATCACAATCAAATATAAAAAAAAGTACTATAGATTTTGTCTGAGTCATACACTAAGTTGTTCAGGTTTTCAACTCTACTGTAGTTCTCTGAGAACCAAATATTTCAGATTCCCTTGAAAATTTCTGGCCTTAAAACTTAGAATGAGTTTTTGTCAGAGTGAAGTTAATGCTTCATCTTTTCTAGGTTATTAAGTTTTAGTCTTACACTACCCGTAAGAGCAGCGATAGGTACATAGAGAGGGCAATTGACTGTCTCAAAAGGTTAAATGCCTTCTGGCTGAAAATGAGTACAATTACTCACCAAAAAGCAAATGACTAAACCCCTCATCTGAGGAGTTTTCAAATGCAACTGGAATGGACGTGTTCAGCTGAGGAAGGATGGAATTTATAGAAAGAAATTAAAAAAGTATCTCAAGAAGGGGAAGATTAAAGTGATTCATGGTTGTGTTCCAAAATAAATGTAGGTTATTTTGCGGCTTGGAAGAGAACACACCATTTACTCTTCTTCCTGAACTTGGTTGCCTTGAAGTTGTGTTAATTTGTTTAGCTGCATAGTGGAAGGCAGGGGAATGAGAGAAGGACGTAGGTCACTGCATGGGTCACTTCATCCATGTTTGCAGTATCATGAGGGAAGATTATTCACCAAATGGAAAAGACTGTTAGATATTTTGGGCTGAGCCTTGCTCTGTTAAACCACTGGAAGGTTTGCTAGATAATTCCATGAAAGTAGTATCAGGACACAACTGCACAGGGCTGTGTGGGAGTAAGAGAAGGAAAGTCTGAATAACGTAAAATAGGAATAAAATGGAAACACAACATAGTCTGCACAATAAAACCTGTTTAATCAAACCTACTCTGGTAAGTCTTGTCGCATTTTCACTTACCCTTTGATCACTGGTTTTGCTCAGAAAAAAAAAATGGAGTCTTGTGCGAAACAAAACTTGTTCAAAAAAGGAAATAACCAAACAAAACATTAGCTAATTAAATTTTAATAAGAATTACAGAGAACTTTTCTACCCCAACCTCTATGGCCTCATAACCTTTAATCCCAACACGTACAAAAACTTACTTTTCTCCCATTTCTTTAAATCCATGCTTTCTTCAGAGACACCTTATGTTTGTAATTATGGGGACATTACATAACCCTAGTGCTTATCCTACACCGTTTGATCTTTAATGCTTTAAGGTAAAGAAAGTGGAGAAAATAATTCAGGCAGCTCTTTTGTCTTTCTGCCAAGGCAGCAGACGAGCCAAAAATATTTGTAAGTCATAGTAGTTGATGGCCCTACTCAACATCAACATTTTCTTGGTTTGCAACTCAACATCCTCATAGGTGATGTGCAGGAATGCTGAGCAATTGCAGATTCAGCTGATGGCAACAGGAGGGATGCACTGCACGTGCCTTGTGTCATATAATGCTGAGAACTCTCAAAAATTCCAGGACCTCCCAGAGGTCCCAGGCTGGAAAGCCAAAATTAGGAAACTCTTTTGACCTTCATCTGTTTCTAGTTCAGTTTCCCACAACAGAACTAGCAGATTACCACCCTGTCCTTGTGGTGTCGATGTGAAGATCAAATGGCTGCTCCACACAAAACTGGGGAAATAATGAATGTGGTTTGAAAGTCAGTGAGGAGTGTAACAGGTCAGACCTCAGCACGATGCTTAAACGGTCCTGATGAATGTGATACAGCCACACAATTAACAGTGGGGCTAAAATAAAATATTGACTAGCTGTACTCATTAAAGGAGTCCTGGTTGATCCGTGCACCAAACGAGTCAAGGGTCCTAGAGAAATAATAGCAAGTTTCGGTGTAATTACAGATTGCATCAATACAGTGCACAGGAGAGCCAAAAAGAGGGTTGCCCAGACAACCTGCCTTATGAATGCTTGACTTTGCAATATTAATGACAAATGTTAATAAATTATTAACATTTATATATTGTGTGTGGTGAGTATGAAATGTAGCAGAAGGCTTATCTCACCTTTCTATCACACGCAGTTTGGAGAGACACGGACCTGGGTCAATAGCTGACACATGCAAGAAACACTGACCCAGGCTTTCCTAGGACCCTTAACTACCTCACCTAGTAGGCCCTTAGTTTTCAAACAAGTCTTGATTTTCAGTGCTGTTTTCTCAAGCAACTATTGACTGCATAGATTTTTTGATTAATTTAAATCAATTCACTTATTCAGGTATAAACCATGGGAGGTAGCTCTGGTGTAGACCTCCCAGCTTCAGCTCCCTTCTCCTGAGACCTACAGAGCCTGTTCTGCTCACCACAGCCAGTTGGGGTATTATCTGGCTGAACAAAAGTTGCAGCTCATTAGGAGCAAAGCCTTTATGTCTTCTGGCTTTTACTAATAAAAAACCCTCTTATGACTCTTTATCTTTTTCCCTTCTACTTTTGACTGATCTAAACTGACCCACGGTATTTCATATGAAGTGCAAGCTTTCTCCTGAAGCTTTTCTGAGCATATGTCTTGTTGTTGTCTAAACTTGCTAACAGCTCCATCTGTTTCACAGTCTTCGTTTCCCAACATCATAAGGTATTTAGGAATAATAAAAGGTCATTGAGGCCTTGCAGCTTTGTTCTCTTTATCTCTGAGAGTTTTGCACCCAGCCATTTCACATTCTATCTGGTCTCTTGGGCAATATGTGTATTTTAAGAAGCCTCTAATGCTGTACTTAATTATCTAAGAGTGAAAATCCAAGCTCCTAAGCATTCTTTCCCCTTCTTTGTCAGACAGCCTCAAAAATACAGAGAAGTACAGAATTTTCTTAACTACAATTCGTTTTCTCTTGGCCATTAGGCAAACTTTAGTAATGTGTTTAGAACAAAATAATTTTATATTTATGTGACCAGTATTAATTACCTTCAGGCATTGCTGCCTGTCCTGCACTGCAGCTCAGGGCTTGACTGCTCTCTCCTGTCAGGGGCTCTGGAGTGGCCAGGGTCAGAACTACATGCCAAGAGGCCTCTGTGTGTGGGAAAAACTCAGAATATAAACCAGAAAACTGGCTGCGAGGGACTAGGCTATGGAGTCATCCAGTTCAGGGTTTCATCTCTGGCAGTGGCTGATAGCAGATGCCTGAGGAATGGGAGCACACCTGCCGCCTGCCACTTCTGCTCTCACCCGCACAGCATCCACATCTAGGTAGATTGGCCCCAGAAGTGTGTTTCTTCCCTCTATTAGTTTAATTGCTTTTGAACCCTATTATGATTTTAGCACCTGTAACATTCTATAATTATCAGTCCCACAGTTTAATCGTGAATGCACCAAAAAAACTTTGCCCTTTGCCTGTTTTAAATTACATAAATTAATTCAGTGCACCGTCCCAAATCCCTCTGTGGTAAGAAATAGAGAATAATTGCTCCCTATTAATTTTTTTTCTGTGTTGTTCATAACTTTCCTCTGTGACATCCAACCTCAGCCATCTCTTTCCCAAACATATTGCACACCATCCTATTTAATCTCTCCTCCCTACTCGGAGGCTGTTCCCTATACCCAGCAGTCTTTATCTCTCCTATATGCCTCTCCTAGCACACTACTATGTGTTTCACATTAAATAACTACCTACTTGGTTTCTAGTCTGAGTCGTATCAGTTGAATTGTATAAAGTCAACTCTGTGTAATACATGTAAGAAAAACTGTTCTAAAATCATGCTTTGATGTTACTTCAGAGATAACTTTAGACTAGAGATCAAACTGAAGCACTAAATAGGGCCCCAGTGTGAATACATACATTTCCATGGAGCAGTACTTAGGTCTCTTTCACAGAAGACAGTTCCACAATTCCTGTTTCAGATAAATCCGAGACACACAAGGTGTGAGTGAAATGGGAGCAGGACCCTTGAATTCTGTATCTGTTCCCTTTATATGAGAAAATACAGTCTTTTCCCTCATTCACTGCTCTTTATCATGGATTAGGCACATACATTGCTATTGCAAGACCGGGAAACCTCCAGATCTGTGTAACCAGGAGCAGCTTACAGGATTGTCCATGGAGTGGGAAGGGGGAGTGAACCTTAAATTGCTTTTCCAGAAGCTAATTTTTCAGGTAGGTTTCTGACTATTTTTACTAATTATATTTGAAAAATTTGCTTACACCTAAAGATAGTTCAGAATCTGGCCATATGAACAAATTGTCCCTTGGCAAACAGATTTTAATTTAACGAGAATTTTTACCTCTTATGCTGCTGAGAAGATGCTCTCAGGCTGTTCCTGTAGTACATTTGTGAGAAATGCTGCCCACAGGCACAAGTGTTGCATTTTCAGACCAAATCCAGAAAATGGATGGGTTTTGTCCGTATGTGTGGTTAAAGGCTCAGCCCCACACACGCTTGAAGGGGCCAGGGCACAACAGAGTAAGGTGTTTGTCGGGTGTTGAAGGGTGGAAAAAAAGTTGAGGAAAATCCTAATTCAGGGCTGGCTCTGGAGACCAGTGGATCTGTGGGACAGCTACTGAAAGGAAAAATTGTGAGGATCACGAGTCCATCCCTTAGCCCTGCACAGGCCCATCCCCAAGAGTTACACCATGAGCCTGGGGGTACCATCCAGACTCTTCTTGAGCTCTGGCAGCCTTGGTGCTATGACCACTGCCATGGGGATCCTGGTCAGTGCCCAGCCACCCTCGGGGGAAACAACCTTTTTTTGATATCCAATGTAAACCTCCCCTGACACAACTTCAGGCCATTCCCTTGGGTCCTGTCACTGGTCACCACAGAGAAGAAGTCAGTGTCTGTCCCTGCCCTTCCCTTCACCAGGAAGTTGTAGACTGTAATAAAGTCTCCCCCCAGTCTCCTTCTGGCTGAACCTCAACCAGCCTAATGGATTATGAAACTGGTAAGATTTTTAAAGGTGAATTAAATAAAAATAGCTTTTAAACACAAAATTGCTACTTGGCCAAGTTTGTTTTTTCTGTGTGTGCATTTTGCTATTAACTGTTGGAATTTGCTCGGCATCAAAGCACCAAGATAATGCATATTCTTCCATAGAGTGTTGATGGCTCAGACTTCAGTTTCCCGGTACATTCATTTAAGAATAAAGAAAATTCATTCATTTACTGAAGATGCATTAGAAGTTGGGTCAGGTCTACTGAATTTGTACAGCTTTCACAGAATTGTCTATGATAAGTCAGTTGGCCCAGACACAAATTGTATTTAAAATGCAAAGTTAGAGTTTTTCTTTGGCTTTGTTTCTTTCAGTCTACAGCTGCACACTTAAATGTGCAAATCAACATCTCCTCTAACATCTCACTGCATGCTCCCAGCTAACCTGCTTTAGGGGAATGATCACTGATCAGGATTACTGTGATTGTGTCAAAGTTATAAGTAAATGACAAGCTACCTGCTACTTTTTTTTTTTTAATTACCAAATAAGAAACCTACATCTGAATGGTAATTACCTCACTGACTCCACATTTTTGCTGCGTTAAAGGTGTTTCAATAATACGTTGTACTTTCTTTTGGATAATAAGAACATGCTACACAATATTATTCTTTCACTTAAAGATCTGTCTCATGGGAATCACTGGCCAAAGCTGTATTTTCCGGTGAAGGTCTGGCTGAGTAGGACATCAGCCACCAGCACTAATAGTTCTCTGCTGAGAAAATTACTCCGAAAATGTAAATGCGGAAGAAGATGCATTTCAGATAATCTTGGAAAATGAAGGAGGGATAAACAAGCCAGCTGGGACTTGGTGGCATTTTCTGATTTGTGTAGGTCCTGTTCCCCTCTTGTTACCAGCATGTGTGCAAACAGTGGCCATGCATTTTGTACTGATTAGCCTGACGGTTTGAAAGATTAGCTCGGTTTGACGTGAAACGGTGAACGCAATTAGGAAAATAGGACCATATGTTATAAGGACCTTAGCTGGATAATGAGAATGGAGAGAGATGAAAAGTGTGTTCCAAAGTCTCAGTGAAGTGATTCGTTTAACGAACAGAGGCTGTCAAATCTCGACTGACTAGACAGAAGGGCTGGTGCATGTAGTTATTACTGCAGAGGATTTACAGAACATGATGAGCAAATGGCAGATAATTTCACAAAGCAAAGACAAATAAGTTAACAAAGACAAAGTCATCAAGAGTGTGCTTGAACTGAAAACAGCATTGTCACGGGCACTAGCTCTCTTTAGCTACAATACTTATGGTTACAAATAACACATTTAAGCAAAGAGAAAACCTGCAAGATTATAGTAATTTAGAAGTTGTTTGGAAAATGAAGATAAAACCAGTCTGGATTTTTCACACTAATTTTTCTACGGAGGGTTAAGGTTTCTTATTCAAGATGTGTTATCCTACTTATCAGACACATCGAGGTAGCTGCTTCTCTTTCCTTTTCTTGACAGCATTCCTTGAAAAGTGCCAAAGCAGCCAAGAAACCCATGAGCAACCCGGTCAGGTACAGTTAGAAAAACTTGTCCTCAGAATCAGGCTGATCTCCAACATTTCTGCCCTTGTCTTTATCCATGAAATCACAGTCTGTATCACCTTGTCATATAGTACCATGCCTCTTCTTTCCTCAAAATGAATGGTACATGCCCGTGTGAGCTGCACATTTTGCAAACCTCTGGTCATACTTTTTGCTCTTCTCAGCCACTTTTGATTGAGCTCCACAGCTTTTTCTGATCTACAGCACGTGTAACTAGGCACTTTTCACCATCCTCTATTTTGCAGCTGATTGTTCCTGTTTAACCATGAAATTTGTTCCTACTGAATAGCACTTTTATTTTTTCTTTTCAGATCAACTCCACTACTCAAGACCATTTTGTCTTCTTTTTAAAAGTTATTTTCATATTCCAGTGTGCTTGCTGCTCCCTTCTGCTTCATGTCAGGTGTAAATCATATAAGTCTGTGGTCTGACCTTCATTGGTCAGAACTAAAACATGGATTTACAGGAATCTGAGGATGTTACATTATTTTTCTGGTAAGAGATGTTAAATTGACTGTTTAGTAAACCTCTGGCTCTTCTATAGTGCTTTGGTTTGAGCTTTTTCCTCCCTAAGGGTTTGCGGGGTTTTATGTTTTAAAGATCTTTAACATGTTCTGGTGTTCCTTTCCCTCACCCATTTGCGATGTATTCTAGATGACAGATTTGAAGTCAGATAGAGCCACCCATCATAAAAGATTATGTTGTAAAACCTTTTCCAAATGTGCACAATGTATTTACAAATTCTTTTTAAAATCTACATGTTTCATTTTTCAAAACATCAACAAAAACCCCTCTGGGAGTAGGGAAACACAAACACTTGACAGAGCAATACTGGTGTGTTGCAGTATTAACCTGATTATCGTACCAAAGGTTATCAAACATTTTAAAGAGACCTTTTCCCTACTCTGAGGGATTGTTGTTTTTTTTTCTCATGTGATGCTTTCATTCTTTTTATGCAGAGAGAAGGCAGGGTGTTTTCTAATCTTTGCCTAATTAAAAACAAAACACAATAAAAAGGTTTCTGATTAAAATAATGACTATTACTTGGGGCCATCAGCTCTCCCAGCTAGTCATTAATCCCAAGGAAACGAGCCAGGCTTGATTGCTATTAGTAAAATATATTGCTAATAAAATTTAGAGCTTCCTAGAAACAGATTTCTTGAATGTATTCTCATCCTCCTGGTCCACCAAACAAACGGTGTATGAATTTATCTCTATACAAATTAAAAGATTATTGCAATAAATGAATTTAGGGTGTTACTCAGAAAAGCAAAATAGTTAGAATTTAGGCCAGCAATGAAAATAGGAAATTTAATTTTAACATATATTTGAGGCCATAAAAAAGAGGTTGTTCCAAACACATAGAATGGGTGTCCAGAGGAGGGGGGCAGGTCATGAAAACACCACAGTGAAGTCTTCAGCTTCCAGCTGTGTTTTCTGAAAGTTTGTGAGAAGATGCTCTCATTTTTTTTGTGTGGTTTTTTTTATTCTGTAGATCTCAATTGCTAAATCATGTTAATGTAGATGGTTTAAAAAATAAAAGTTTAGTTTATGACAAAATAAGAAAAAATCAAGAAACTTATGCATGTCAACCACTTCAGAAATTTTGTCAATGCTTTAGATGAAGTGCAGGTGTCTAAATATTTCCCCATTTGCAGAAGATGGTATGAATTGTGTTTTGGAAACACACCACCACTAAAATGTCTTTTTTGTTATAATATGAACAGCAATTCAACACTGTAGTATTTGAGACCTGATAAATTCTTTAGTTTGAAACTCTGTAAGAGGAAAGCAGATGAGACTGTCTCCAGTTTCAGTTTCAATAGTTTAGCTACTCAATGAGTAAGGAGATTGTAATGTGCTGTACAAATTACACAAAAATACAGCAAATCCTAATGTGGACATATTTTATTTCCATCTTATGAGCGATTACAAAATGCCTCTGTCTTCTTAGAGCTTTATTTTTTTAAGCAGGAAATAGGTCTAAAGAGATCGGGATTTAACAGATGGATTCTGAAATTGATAATGTATGAACTGTACCTCTAGTGGACTCTATGCCCTTTCTTTCATGACTGTCACCTCTTAAATATATTTGACAGCAGTAACCCTGAATCTGGCCTGTGTTTTGCAGCTGGAAGTGCTGTGCTAAGAACAAGCTTCACAGCTTGGTGGGAACCCTGACCCCACTGTCATCCACGGTTATGTGCTCAGCAACTTCCCCAGCTCTTACTCTAAAACAGATTGGGGAGAAGAAAGGAAAACAAAAAAAACGAAAGACTGAAATCCCCTCAAACCTGTGTTTTTGCTCTCTGGGCCATAATTTCCAGTGCCTTACTGGACTCAAGGCCAGGCTACAGGAGCAAGATGGTCCAGTGGAAGGTGTCCCTGCATATGGCAGGGGACTGGATGACCTTTGCAAGGTCACTTCTAACCCAACCATGGAATGGATTCTATGGAATTCTATGTACTTAAGGTGTAGCTTAGGTACACCTAAGGTGTAGAGGCCCAGTGTCCTTCTTGTACCCCAGTAGGATGTTGAGGCTTCAGTGGGACACACAGGTGACCACTCTGAGCCAGCAGCACAGCGTGACTGTCCCACAGGGCTCCCCATACCTGTATAGTGTCCTGTTTAACCCAGATAAAGGTTCAGCCTCCATCTTTTTAGTTCTAAAGTTGCACCTTTATATCAGCAGTATTTTTGCACCAGCATAATTGCCTCCATAAACAACAGTGCTGTGTCGACAAGGTCCAAGGATTCCTACAAAAATTGGTTTTGCTGTATCCTTGATGCATTTCATATACTGTAGTTCTTTTATTATTTTTCTTCTCTCCAAAATGATAGCTTTTGGGGTTTTATGATACATATTTGATGATGTTAGCTGATTAGTTTGAACTTCTGTGGCTGACATTCCCATGGATGTGTGATGGAGCTGATGCATCCCCTGTTCACTTCCTCCAGCAAACAGCAAGAATATTTGACTACCGAGTTACAAAATGATGAATGTAAAATGTCAGCCAGGAAAAATTATTATGACAGAAAGACTGTGAATATAAGATCACATCAGAGTTACCTTAGCTCGAATGGAACAGGCTAAGTGATGATTAGCAATCAGGAAATAAGGAAAGTACCTGGTTTTGTGCTAAAATCTAACTGCCTCCAAGTCGTCATTTAAAGCAAAACACAAATTATCCTGGCTAAGCTGTCTGAAATCAGTATTTCTTGTATATTTTAAAGAAGTACATTTTAAAAAGTATTGTTGTATCTGGGTATCTGGTTGTATCACTGCACATGTGTATTCAGAGGAAGGCAACTCACAGGGTGGAGGGCAGGATGGGCATCTCTTCTCCCTCTGTATGAACCCCTCTGCAGTTTAATTCCCACTTCACTCCTGCTTGTTGTGAGCCCCACTGCAGTATTTTGACTCAAACCCCGCTGACGTTAAAGGAAACTTTTCTGTGGAGTTCACTTGGTCACTGACCCTCGCCGAAAACCGGAAAAGTTTAGCACTGAAGGAGGATATCTTTTAGTTGGTGCTTTAAACCATACATCATTATATTTGGTTTCTTTATTTTGTTGCTTTGAATATAGAGTAAGAAGCTGATAAGTCACACTGTCTGCAGGGCCCCAATGAAAAGAAAACACCTTAGAGAAATTTTGTTTTGATGGACGGAGTAATTGCTGGATGCTTCAGGCTATTGCTGTACCCAGCACCTAGATCACATGTGAGACAGGGGATCTTGGCACAGCCCAGTCCCATTTGTAATTAGTCAGTGACGAGGTATTGTTTCCTGCTTTTCTCCTATGTACGGAGTGATTTCTGCCTCGCTGATGACTGTAAACATCATTCTAAGCACTATTTTATGATCCCTGTAGGAATAGCAATGTAAACAGCGTAATTATGTTCACCTTTGAGGCATATCTAGAAACTTTGTTCTTCCAGAAGAGTGATAACAGAAATGAGTAGTGTTGACAAGGTAAACAGAGAGCCACCACAACCCGCTTGTTAGAGGCAGCTAATGCTTGAGGGAACGGCGCATTCAACACCAGAAAAAAGAGTGTTATATAGATACCTTGAGACTTATTCATAAACGTATTACTACATGTGAAAAAAAAAAATTGAAAGCAATACATTTTGAGATCTTTCTTCTTCTGAAGAATGCATGAATACATACTACTCATAAACCACATTTCTCTAGATAATTATTATGAATACCATACATCACGTGCGTGCTTGTGTTTATTTTTGCTTACGCTTTGCAGCACTGGCAGCGTTCTTCCAGGGTTAATCTGCACTTGAGAGACACATTTTACCTGCAAACTGCAGCTTTTCCTTGTCTGAACAGTGTATAGCAAAGCATCCTGCTTTGAGGTCTCAGGTTGTTAGCTCTTCACAGTGAGGAAACCTCGAGAATATCTCCTATCCCTTGGACTCTTCAGTGTAACACATTAGACCCTTTTTCACAACTGTAGGTATTTTCAAGCGGTTTCAGTACTGAAGATGAGCACACAGATATGATTAGGGGTTGCAGAGCATAATTTAACCAATTGTTGTAGATTTAGCTACTGTAAAACAGTAAGAGGAGGGAAAGAAAATATCTATAATTCTGAGAAAATTCTCTACAGATTTCTCAGTTTCTATACCAAGACTGAACATTTTTTGAGCTCTGTCTGGAGACACTGGAAGGCTCTTGAGTCCTCGCACACAGCTTTTATTCCATTGCTCACAGTTTCCCTCCTCCACAGCTCAGAGCTCAGCTGCACAGCAGACGCTGTTCTGCAAAAGCCAGTTCCTTCCTCCAGCTCGAGCCTCCTGCAAGTTGGTGATTTTTTGAAGCTGTCCTTTTCTTGTCTGGCTTTAGGGAGAAGAGTAAACATCTGTCATCATTTTTACATGTGAGTCTGCTCCACTCTGCAAACCCGAGTGCTTTGAGAAATACGTATTGGATGGACTGTTGTATCGATATTTGGCAGCAAAGTATCAACTTGGTTTAAATAGAAATACTAATATCTGCATGACCCTCTATTTTTATATTAATTAGGGTTAATTTCACTGCTGACATGTTCCTGTCGACAGACATAAAAATGAATGCTGGATGCCAAACACATGGAGGCATTCACGATGCACTAGTTCCACAGCACTGAAGACAATATCCTGACTTAAGATAAATTTTGCAAATAGATGCACCTGCTTATCTGCGGATGGAGAATATAAAGTGCGTTATTACTGTGAAACTTCTGAACGCAATTTATGTATTTGGCTTACTCATAAATTATATTCACGGGTTTAGAATAAGCATCTCCAGCTTCCCACTGCAGGGAGAATTATTCTCAGCTTTTAAATACTGCATTTCTGCAGATTAGTCCTGCCTGTAAGACATCATAAGGTAATAAAGGTACATTTTCCACCTAACTGCATTTGGGGATGGAAAATACCTAATGATAACAATAGCAACAATTCTTGGCATTATTATAGCAACATTCATCTGAAGATCTCCAAGTGCTTTCCAATAACTAATTAATTAGGCCTCACAGCACCCTGGAGAGTTAATTACAAATTATCAAGCATAATCTCAAACTGCTTCCATTGAAACTACTCTTGTACCCTTTCCAGAGGAAAACAAAATATGCTGGCTATAATGCTATGACCTTTCTCTCCCCGTCCTCAGTTTGAAACTAATTAGAGGAGAATTTGAATATATCCAGCTTTAGGAAAAGCTAATGTAATCACTGATGACCATAAAAATCCTTACAATTTTCAGTTTCTTCAGTGAAACAATAATTTTTAATCTTGCTGACTTTAATAAAACAAGACCAACCACACCACCACAAGAAAAACTGCCGTGTGTTCCAATGGAATCCCAGCGAGATTCTAAATTGTGGCTGCCCATCTGTTTTTCTTTCATAAGGGTGATGGGTTTGAGGATGTTTGATCCAGACTTTACTTCTGACGCAGCAAGAGGAGGTCTTGCTTGTGCTGCCTCCAGACTGAGCATTCCTCCTGGGGTGCAGGAAGCTCTGCCTATCCAAATGTTTATCAGTATAATTTGGGTTTGAGAAGGAATTTGTCAGAGCATGTTGTGTCCCAGGGAATATCAGAAGACGTCAAAAGTACGTATTTCATCTCATGCTTTCAAGGTGGCCCAGGATATATGAACTCAGACACATATATATAGTGAGCTGCTCCAAGCTGGCCTTCTGGAGAAATTAAATCCTGGCTCTTAGTAAATGAGAAAAATAAAATGAGAGGAGGCAAAGGAGGCAAAAGGTTGAAATCTAAAACAGTGACCCAAACTAGCCTAACTAGAAGCATCCTGGATTTCCACAAATGAGAAGACAAGATATAGCTTCTGCCCATCAGAGACCTGGAGCTGTGATTTTGCCTTCATCTCATATAGGAGTAATTAAACCCCCTTTTATTTTTCCTAGGTTATGTCTTTCCTTGCACCATAGTTATTGGTTTGCCTTTGATATAAGGTGAAACCAGTTTACTTGGCTAATTAACTGATAGCAGAGATTTCTCTCTTTTCATATATTAATTTCTTAAAAGAAATATAAAAAGAGAATAGTGATGCTCTTGTTTGCAAGGGTAAACCTTGTGGACAACTTGTCCTCTGAAAAAGTTCCAATATTATAGCAATGAAAATATGATAAATATTCATGTTCAGAGGAAATATGTACGGGAATGACAAAGAAGTTTGAAAGGGTACTCTGGTTAATATATGAAATTGAAGATCATTTTTTGTCCTTCTAGCATAGAAGTGGAAAAGCAGTGATGAGAGAAAACCTGGTACTGTGCAAGCTAATTGAATGTTTCTCTTCCCTACTTGCTGTTTCTGGGATACAGGTGAGTAAACAGTAAGGACTTAAAAATGTATATGACACAACAGAGCAGAAAAAAGTGCATGACATACTTTTGTTTTCTTTCTTTCTTTCTTTTTTTTTAAATTCTAGAGGGCAGGCATTAAAAAGAAAATAAAATGTTTATGAAATTTCTTAAGGGCTGCCAGAGGGAATTACCCTCCTAGTAAATTTATAGACAAATAAAACTAACCTTTGGGAAAATAATTGAGTACTCTCTGTTGTAAATATGTGTTCATGTTTGATTTTGTGCCACTGCTTTATCCCATCAGAGAGCAGAGCTAATTTTCTGAAAACATTAATTCATTAAACATCCACTGGTCTTCTTATGTTGTATTTCCATATCTGCACTTACAATCCCAGTAAAGTCAACAGCTTCATTCAGATGTGGAAGATAATTTGACCCCAGAAGTGATTCTAAAGCATAATAGAAAATAATGGGGTTTGTCTCTACAGTTTTTTAAGTGTAACCAAACTAATGAAAGGATGTGGAGCCTGAACTCAGTTTGATTAAAGCCCTGAACATTGATTAGGTTCAGAAGATAATTTAGAGGCATGCACAGAGAATTTTAGTGCTAGTGGAAGCATAATGAGAAGGAGAAGAAAGCCCTAGGAAAAAGCTGAACTGATACAATTATATAAGGGAGCAGGGCTGATGGTATGTGTTGTAAAATGCCCATATGCAAATAAGAACAGTAACTGCTCAAGCATTCTGCTTTTCAAACTAAAGAAGATGTCTGCTAAGAGGCAAGGATTTGTAATTGTATTGTGGGACAGAACTGAATTGAAGGGTCGTCTTCCAAACACAAGAAACCATGGCTGTTAAGCAACCCTTACTAGCACGGATTCACCATCTCCTGGAAATGAGTGCTTGATTGGCAGCCCTTCCTATCGAAATATTGAGTGAGGAAAATCCATCTGCTCAGCTGTATGTACAGCTCAGCAAAGCTGCACAGGGTGATTTTATCCACTGTTCTGGGACACAGCAGTTGTGTGTTTATTTTCAATGGATCCAGCCAATTAGAGCATCTTGAACAGAGCTTTCTCTGGCTTATGTTTACCATGACTCTTCATAAGAGTAGCATTTTTCCATATTAGAGATGGGCTAATGCTCGATATTTAGGGGAAGCTTAGATGATGAATCCTCCTTTAATGTTTGTCTTGAAAAGGACACTAAAGTGTCTTGACTGGACGAGGAGCTTAGTGACATGGTCTAGCCGGGAGGTGTAGGGCTGGATGACGTTGGGCCCCTTCCGGCTCGGAGTGGCCTGCTAGACTGTGAGGGATCTAGGCTGGTGTTATGCCCTGCGATGTGCTCTCGGTCTCCCTACGGGTATTAGATGGTGAGTTGGACTAGATGATCCTTGTGGGTCCCTTCCAGCTCATAATATTCTGTGATTCTGTGAAAGTGAGTCAATACAGTGTTAATCTTTTGCCTGCAAATTTATTTCCTTATAGAATTTAAGCCACTCTTCTTCATTTGCCTGCAATTTATGAGATACAAAGGGGCAATTATGAATAATAATAAAATGCAGGTTCAATACGAAGCAAAATATCTGCTATAGTAACTCAAAAACTAGCAAAAATCTTATTATATGTACTTTCTTGCAATATAATGAAACTAAAAAATTACACATGCTGTCAAGGTGAAATAAAAATGTTCACCAGTAGCACTTCTACTTTGTTTTAAATATATACATCATCTACATAATTTATGTGAAGTTATTTAGCCTCTATCTGTCTTTAAAAGGCTGAACTGTGGCTGTATCTCAATCATGTAAATCCAGATGGAGCCCACCTCTCTTTTAGCTGCTCCAGATATAAATGTCCATAGTTTATTCAGAGCACACAGGCAGCTGGCTAAGGGGAATACAGAAGGGTTTGTGCAGATTCCTGAGGTGGAAATCCCAAAATCACAGCAGGAGCTGTGGTCTGACTGGAAGGTGAGCACCCATTTCCAAAGGAGGGATCTAAAACATATTTCTTGGAACTACAAAGGCAGACTGGGTAAGGTAAAAAGTCTGAGCTCCCTTGACCCAGAGTGATGGTGAGTTAAAGTCGGTGAATTGCTGCAACTTGAGTCATAGTGATTTAGGATTTTTTAAACATTTTGACAATGAAAATATGGATCCATGGAAAACACGTTTTTGCAGCCAAATTAATCTAAATCTAGGCTTCTTCTGCGGTATTTTTTTCTTGCACTCATTTTTTGTGTGTGGTTTTTTTGATGTCTTTTGTGACTGTTAGGGTGTTAGGGTACCCTGTTAATATTAAGCCTGTAGTTACTTCAGGAGTGATGCTGCCATGGAAAGAGGATGCTCTAGTGACATTTTCCAGAGCATGACCCTTCCTGGGAAAAGTGCAGATGACATTCAGGCAAGATTTACGCTGTACAAACTCATTGACATCAGTGTAAAGGATAAATAGATCAGTCAAGGTGTGGTTTTGTGTTCATGTCAGTATTATACTTTTTCCCTGGGTCCTCTTGTGAAACATTAAACCAGATTTCAGTGAAATTCTGTTCAAAAAAGATACTGTGAGCTTATTAAAATGTTCACCCAGAGAACACAGACTATTGATGGTTTTTAAATGGAGAAAAGTTGAATGATAGTAGATGTAGCAGAAAAACATGTTTCATGTATATAACGGCCATGGCAGAGTCTTTCCATGGACATGACCATATCCAGGCAGAGGCGGGAGAGTCTAAACTGGAGCAGAATTTTTCTGCACTGAACTTGAAGGACAGCAGAGGGCCTCTCTTTCTTTTACTTCTGCTTTCTGTGGGGATGGGAATACCGGGTATTTCTGAACATACAGTGTTTGACACTGGTTAATGAAAGCTGGGTAATTTTTTCACAAGGAGTCCTCGAAATATTTTGCATGGTCAAAGACACATGAAGAAAAAAAGTTGACCTTGCTGTTAATGTAATTATATGAGAAGAAAGGTAATCAACTGTTTTCATGCACTCTGATAACGAACTACAAGCTGTGAGAAATCTGCTTGCATAATAATAAGAAAGATGCACAATACCACTGAGTGTGATTAATTATCTGAGTACATTTGTATCCAATTTAGCATCAAAGAGTGACATGAACAGAATATTTGGTCTGTCTGGAGCGTGAACGAAAGAAACTCAAGTGTATTCTGGCAAATGTTGCACTTAATGTATTTGGTTTAGAATATAAAGCCTTGGAGACAATTAGTGAATGAAGATCTGATAGCAGTATGTGCATGACTGCCATTATAAGTTAATGGTGAACATGTGCTTAACACCCTGAGCTCTCTACCAAAACTTTATTGAAGTAGTTGCAAAAAAGATGTCCAAAACACTGCAGAGCCTGAGGTGAAACAGACTGCTAATGTCAACTAACGTGTGCAATAAAATCCATGGCAAGGGAGCACACTGATTAGGTGATGTTTTTCAGAATCTCGTCTTTAGACAATAATTACTAATTTTGAAAACTCAGCAGACATTTCTCTAGATAGAGCACAACCTCCTCTGTGGTATAACTAGAGAAATCTGAAGTACCTTCATATAATTAGATAGTTAGAGATGGGCATGCTCTAACAGTATGAGATTTAACATAACTAAGTGCCGGGTTCTTCACTTCGGCCATAACAACCCCATGCACCGCTACCGGCTGGGGGAGGAATGGCTCGAGACTAGTGAAGTGGAGAGAGACTTAGGTGTACTGATTGATAGGAAACTCAATATGAGCCAGCAGTGTGCCCAGGTGGCTAAGAAGGCCAATGGCATCCTGGCCTGCATCAAGAACAGTGTGGTCAGTCGGTCCAGGGAGGTTGTCCTCCCCCTGTACACAGCGCTGGTCAGACCCCATCTTGAATACTGNCTGTGATAAGTCAGATGTCTACAACCAAAAAACTGATGAAAGAATAGACTTCAGCCATTTCTCAGAGCAGTAGCATATCGATGCATTTTTTCTTTCTAATTTGCATACAACCAAAGTCTAAATTTCAGTATCATTTGATTTCCTCTTAGTGCTATGTACAAATCTTTTAAAAATCTAAGCATGCTGTTGAAGAAGGGCAAAAGTAAGAAATGGCAGAAGTCAGAGTGAAAATTTTGAATTGGGGGGAAGGTCAGGAAGGTTTTGCAATAATAAATAACTGCAGGATGAGACATATTACATACCTGTGGTAATTTGCCTGGTTTTAAAAGTGTGTTTTAAAGGTTTTTTTACATCTTCTGATGCTATAGCTTGTTGAAAAATAAATGAGTGTCACTGCTTAGACAGTGGCAACTACTTTGTAATTTATTCTGCTACCTTAGGAGACCCCAAGATCTTTTCCTGTTCTGCTTGGGGCTCACTCCTTCAGCCCACATCCAAAGCTCAGTTGATGGGCAGCTCCCTGAAACTCGACGTGGTAACCATGGTGAACAGGCACCTGAGGCAACTTACAACCATTATTCTGTATCCTTGAAAACAAAACCCTAGAGAAACTATTTATTAGCTTTTACTAGAAATAGCAAGCAGTAGAAAGAAGTTAGGATAAGGGAGCATGCAATACTTGGAAACATGGGTGAAAAAGAAAAACCCAAACCTTGTTGCTGTCCCTATTTGTTTGCCCAGAGCCTACTATTTCAGAGTTATTCCTTGTGATCAATACCAGCTTCACGACCCACAGAGTAAATCCAGATGACTGGTGCTCAAAGTCTTGTTCAATGGTTGGGAGGGGTTTTTCTCTGGCTGTTTCTTAGCTTGCAAGCCAGGCTCTGCAGGAGCTGCTGTAGGAAGAGTGATACATACAGGGAATGGCTGGGGCTCTGCACTTTGCTGAATGAGAGAAGCACAAACAGCAAGCACAGAGAGAGGAAATTGGTTGTGCATGGGTGTAATGAATATGTGGTACAAAGAGGTAATTAAATGAAGAACGGTTTAGTGAAGGGATAAAGGTATAGAATATATCTTCACAGAATAACAAGCAAGAGATTTGCATAAGGTTCACATCCCTGTGGGCATCTACTTGCTACTTCTGTGCAAAAATATGCACTAGAGTGGAAACAACAAATAGTAGAATGTGGTTTGTGCATGCCCTCGAGGCTCACCTCTATGTTTTTGAAAATCGATGCTCTCGTGGAGCAGCCTGCAAGTCCACCTCACGTGAGACCACCTAAAAGTTGCCTGAAGCACATAACATGGCTGAATAAGATAAATATATATATATATTTATAAATATAAAGCTGAAGTTTGCTCTAAAGGCTGTGACACAGTTAGTTAAGGAAACAGCAGTCTCTCTTTTTGTGCAAAAGGAAAGTAGTCTGGAGCAAAGGCAAAGCTTTTTAAGATGCTTAACAATTGTTCATTGTCATTACAGGTGATGTGCATTTAGAAATGCAAGTAGGTACTGACAGAAAACACTCACCTGAAATACACACATACACACACAAACTAGGCTCACAAAGGAAAATATTAACTGAAAGCAAAAAGCGACTTTATAACTCATCTGAGTTCTGCATATTCAAAGAAAAGGCCTTTCTTTTAGATGTAGGGATGAGTATTTTAATAATGATGATTTACCAAATACTTACTCAACACTTCTGTGCATGTACCTTATTATTCATGGTTTATTAAACTGGTTAAAGTGGTCAACAGGCACTGCAAATGCATTTACTTTAATGTTGCATGTTACATTAGAAATGGGTGGATAATCATATCTAAGACATTTAGCAGTGTGAAGTGCAACCCTAAAATTCAAGTAAATGGGTTTTTAATAGTGGTTGATGTGTTATGACTATGCTGTGCCATAAATGTTATGCATACTATTTTTGAGGTATTTACACATTGCTAGATTCCAGCTACAATACTCCTGTGTTTATTATATTATCTAAACAAACATTAAAATAAATGTAACAGTCAAGTGTAATGTTCCCTCTCAGATGGGCACAGCAGATACTAGTTTGGGTTTTGCAATGCTGTTAAGAAGAACTTCCCCAAGGAGGAAGTCTTTGCAAACCTCGGTGTGGGTTCCCAGAGTTTGGCAGAGTTGTTGCAGAGCTTTGCAGTTGCGGTGCACAGTCTCCCACAGCTCCTACTGACTCAGCCTGCTCATCTTTCTAGTAGAAGGTGTCCCTGTCCTTGGCAGGGGTGTTGAAACAAGGTTATCTTTAAGGTCTCTTCCATCCCAAACCGTTCTGTGATTCCATGTTGGGTCTCCAGCTGCTGATGCAGTCATATCTCCTTGCGTTGCGGGGTTTCTGTCAGAACAAGGCTCAGACTGGTGACAAAATGCTGTCTCATCCTTGCTGTTCCAGTACTAGAGACAGGTGGGTGATAGGAAAACATATCTGACTCAAATGGTGAAGCGTAAGAACTGAGAAGGGTGAAAAGGAGGGAAACGAAGGAGTGGGACTAAATGAGGTGATAGGAAATCATCGGATATGAGCTGAAAGTAAAAGTAAGATAGCTGATGAGAACATTAGGAGCCATAAGATTAAGGGACGGGAGTGATGATGCTGATCTTAAAGGGGGAACTTCAATCAATGCAAGGGCACTAGTCAGAGCAGTGGGGTAAGAGAAAGGGAAAAATAGCAGTAAGAAGAAGGAGTTAGGGGAAAGGGAATTGAAAAAGAGAAGTGAGTTAGATCCACATAAACCAGGTTGACCACCACCTGGCTCAGCCATGTTTGATGAATGGGCCATTTACTACCCTGTGCACTGCTAGTGAGAGCCCTTCTGGTAAACGTGCTCCCATGCCTATATATTGTGTGCAGCTATGCAGTGGGTTGTAAAGCAAGTGCACAAAGAGGACACTGCAGTTCATAACTCCTTTAGTGTTTGGTAGTGACTCTAAACATGCTCTTGAGACACAAAAGCACACTTCTGGAGAAGGTTAGTCGAAAGATGTCCCTCTTAGATGTGTCCCAGTGGCTGTATGGTTATGCTTTTGTGTGTCTGCAGCAAAGAGGGCTGGATGTTCAGTTTTGAAATAGATGTGTTGGGAAAAGGTCTCTCCCTGTGCTGTGCGGTGAAGCCTTGCCTCAGGAAGCAGTCCAGGATAAAGGAAAGGGCTCATCAGGTATCACCGTGGGATAAAAGGACCTGTTTCCCCTTTGGTTATTGGCAAGTGGAGGAGGGGTGGTAATGAATGAGTAGTGTTTGGAAGCTCCTCTCTTCCTAATTCCCATCCTTGCAGGGACCAGGAAATGCTGAAAACACCAAAATCACTGGTTGGCACACAGGGTAGTGAGTGCACTGTGCATTGTGTGGCTGAGATGTGGAGGGTTTATGATTGGAATTGGGGGTGTCCAAGTTCCTGTTGCATAAATGAGAAAAGAGGTCTCCTTGTCTGGACAGAAGGTAATAATTTTCATAATTTTACTTACCTTAAAAGCTCTTATGACATTAACTACAATCTGACTCTCCTTAAATGAAAATTTAATCTGAACAGCTTGTAATATTTACAACCTGGGAGGAGACCCATTGAAAAATTAATATTAGAGCATTTCAACACCATTCACGTCTCTGTTTAGCTCCAAATTATATGATTCTTGAATTAGCTACTGTCTGTTTTCGGTAGTTTTCCATTACAAGGGGTCAGGCACCAGAGGAAATAGTTTTCTACACCAGAAAGGAATATTAAAAGACACAGCTGATAAGTATGAACGGTGGTGCAGAAGATTTATTGAGTAATGTGTTAGGTTGATAAATGATAACATTTATTTGCAATTTGAGGATGTGACCCAAATGACACTCATTAGCTCAGCTTGTGTAGAACCGATTAGTTTTGTAAATGTATTATTTGTCTGGTGCTATTGGAAGGAGAGCCTGTTTTAACTGATTGGAAATCTGTTTTATTTCAGTGAATATTATGTATTCTGTTTTTAATTGTATTCTGTTTTTTTCATCCTGAATGTCAGGGATATTACAGTCTGTTACTTGAGCAGTGAAGTGCTTGGCGTCTTGCTAGAAGGCTGCAGTGAGTGCATTAATCCAGACATAGAGGGGTTGTAATAAAGCAAGATTTCTTTTGCCTACTGGGCTTCTCAGGAGTGCCCTGGGAGGCAAATGAGGAGGCAGCTGGCTCATGGACAAGTTGCCCTCCTTCTGCTGTTGGAGCTTGAACAACATATGTTCAGCTTTCCAAAATGTTTCATGGATTTAAGAGCAGGATTCCAATTACATGGAGATTTTTGCCAGTGTCCATCACCAATGCCAGGTGGGGACACTGAGGAAATGTCTCATGCTCTCTTCCGGACTCACAACTGTAAAGTGTTTTGGGGTTTGGAGAACTTGAGAATAAATTTTTATGTTTTGGACTTTAATAATTTTCCTGGGCAGAGTTTATGTCTTGTTTGGAGGCGTAGGACCATGACGTGTTCTTGCTCTTCCATTCCTCCATCTTCCCAGAGCATCCCTCACTGTGGGGTTATTGTCCACTGTGGAGTCAAGAGATTTTTAGATTCTGTTGTTTGCACCTTACTACTGGGAAAAGGGACCTTTCCTCATACATCCCTGTTGCCTGTCCTAGGTGTCAGTCTGCTGATTACTTCAGGGAAGGTATTTTTCATTCTGAACACAACCTGCAGCTAGAAGGTATTTCCTGACAAAAAGGGTTTCCTCAGTCAGTGTTTTCTACCCCAAACGGTTCAGCTGTGATAAATTATTCTCCACTGATTGCAATTCATTTTGTTACAAAGAAATCCCAAACCTGGCTGGTACTGACACAGCCCCTTGTCTCTGCAGTCGGTGCTTAAGGCTGGGTGATGGGAGTTGCATTGCTTGAGGTGGGACAGCACAGCTCCTGTGCGTGCATGAGGCACCTACATCCTTGTAATGTGCAACAAATACAAAAGCAGCCTGCTTTTCCACAAAATTACCTTCAGAAAACTGCAATGTAACTTTCTTTTGTTCTTTTTGTTTCCTTCAGTATGAGTTCAGAGCCATCTTAGGGTAAGATACAAACATTTTCCTGTCTCTTCTTATCCTCGTGTTCTTCTCGGTGCTATTTGAGGAATTCTTTTTCTGGGTGCAGCTTTTAGTTCATTCAAAACCTTTTCTTCATGCAGTTGTGAGCCACCAGAACCACAGAGCTCACGGATAGGACGGTGCTACTGCATGTGCTGTAAAAGGCAGCTGTGTGGAACCCTGCAGGCTTTCCATATTTACTGATATAAATCCTGGCATTGGGGTTTGTGCCAAAGTAGGGCTGGATGACGTTGGGCCCCTTCCGGCTCGGAGTGGCCTGCTAGACTGTGAGTGATCTAGGTTGGTGTTATGCTCTGCGATGTGCTCTCGGTCTCTTTACGGGTGTTAGATGGTGAGTTGGACTAGATGATCCTTGTGGGTCCCTTCCAACTCATAATATTCTGTGATTCTGTGATTCTGTGAAGACAAAACACACATAATCTCGGGAAATCTGGTCAGTGCTGCCATCTCCAGGGTGGGCTGCCTTGTTTTTACTCCTGGAGCAAGGACAGGCTTTAAGCTCATCTCTGCCCTGGCTATTTTCTTGGGTGTGGGAGGTCTATATGAAAAGCACAGCACAAGATGCAACTAAAATAATGTTTTATTAATCAGCATAGAAATGTGCTTAATCTGGATTTAAATGTCCTGGAACAAATATTTGTTTCTCTCCTGCTTTAAGCAAACACATCATGCAGACAGATCTTTGGACTAGAAAATGCTTTGAATAAGAACATAAACCTGCTCACAAGTGCAGAGCTGTTACTTGCGCTTCCATAATAACATTATCCCTTTTGTTGTTCACACATTATCATTTGCAGTGCAAAATACATATGCATGGTAGAACTGTTAATGAATATCACTTGGATGCAGTTTCAGGAATAGATCTTAGGCATGCTTCAGAGGATGTGAGCTCTGTGCTCATAAGATCAGCCAGACTTGAGCAAATCAAGCTGATGATAGCTTTTTTTTCCTTTTGCCTTCCTGATAACTATCATTTGCATCTAGTTTCAGTCAGCCAATATTAAGAAAAAATTGCTTGTGGTGTTTTTTGTGTTACGTTGCCCTTTTCTGCTGAGAAAATTTCCCCATCTTTATAAAAACACCCAATTAAGACATAGAGCAGCCAAGCAAAGCAGCTGCAGCTCATACATGGAATTACAGCTAAAACCAAACATTTTAAAGTGATACACAGAGCATGTCTAGCCTTGCAGGAAATGATGGCAATACAGGCATTAGCCTGCTATCTTTTTTACACTTGTGTGACCTTGTCTTTGGTGTGGCTGCTGTCTCTCCTCACTACTGAGCATCAGCTCCAGCATCCTTCTATGCATCTGACAATCCCTATATCGACCTCCAAAATCAACATCAAAACGCTCTTATTTATAAAATTACTGTAAGTATCACATCCCACCCCAATTACGTTTTTCCTTCCTTGCAGGCAGAAAAAGTTATTGCCTTCCCTTGGTACAAAGCATGCCAGCCCCAGGAGACTACAGACAGTACTGGAAAATAGATGCAACCTTTCCTCTGGATTCTCTGCTCATGTTTGCCACATAATTCAGGGACCTAGGAATTAATATTGCTAAACACTGAGAGGAAAGACACATCCATTTCATTACTAGCCCACAGACAGGACTAGAAGAACTGGCTATAATTATTTAATGCTGCTGCACAATCCATGGGTTCAGTGTTTCACAGTTTCTTCTCACTAATCAGTCAATAACAAAAAAATACCTTCATAAGAGAGCATTATGCATGTTCCAGCGCAGAGTTGTTTTGCTGAGGATTTGCTCAACCCTGTGTGACCTGTGTGGTTGATAATACATGAGCAAGAAAGTTTTGAGCCTTTATCCTTCTTTCTAAGTCATGGGCTGAATGATGGAACAGTCAACATGTAGGGATTCGCAGTCATCTTTTGGTTTTTCAATTTTTTCAGTTTGGGGTGTTTTGGGGTTTTTTTCCCTTTTTTTGGCTAGTGCTCCTAAATGGCAGCTTTTGTAACGTGCAACAGTGTCATGGAGGCAGATTTTTCTACATAAGAAAGGAAGAGTGAGAACTGTACCAAAGCTGGACACATCAGATTTTAAAATCATGTATTAACTCAAAAGATTGAAAAACCACCCACAGCTTTGACACTTCAGTCACTTTTTGAGAGCAGCACAGTAAAGGTAAGGAGTTAAATTTATGCTGTAGATTAGAAAAGGACTCAAGAAGTGTAGCATATTTAGCCTGAAAGAAAAAGCAGACTGGATGATGATCTCATTACAGTGTCTAAATATATAAAAAGATTATAGAAGAATCTGGTCATGACCTACCTGGCTGGACTCTGTGAAAATTAAGGGAAGATATATTGACCATGACGGACAATGAAATCTGCCCAGAAATGAAATGGGTAAAGTTTTAATAATAAAGCCTTTTTTGCTGCTCTGGAGCACAAAGTCTTGAAATAGAAAACTGAAAGAGTTTTGCAGGTGATCCAAGCTGAGGTGTGAAGAACAGAACTATACATGTGAACATTGTATTCTCATTACTTTTTCTTAAAGTTTAATAATATTCTAAGCATTGTGAAAATCATCAAGACAGCCAAGGGGAACATTTTTGTAGAAGCTGTGTTCATGGTTGACATACTATAGGATGATGGTTTAAAATATAAAATCCATAGAATAGGGGAGAAGAACAGTATGTTGGGAAGGAACTTGCCAAAGCAAGCAACTTGACTTAGGATTGTGTTTATCTGACTCATTCCCAACCCTGGTAAAGAGTCCCTGCTACATGTATAGGATATGTATACATAGTCTTAAAGCGTTTTCCAAACTTACAGCTGCCATAAAATGTGGAAAAGGCTGCCCACAGGTGTTTTAGGAAGTGAACTTCCATTTACAAACAAAAAACAAGGTGAAACAAAGCAACAAGCTTTTTAGCTAGCGAAAAAAATCCATAAATATAATGCTCATGTTGGTGAGGAATTGAATAACCAGGACAGACAGACACAAACCCTCAAAATTAGGAAATTAAGACCAATGAGGGAATTCACTCAGCAGAGCTTTTTACTCGGGGATAGAAAATACAAAGAGTAAGTTATCAAGAAAGGTCATAAAAGGCAATGGCATAAATGAATTTAAGTGACAGCAAGACATTTTTATGGAGAAAAGGGATGGAAGAATTCAGAGCCAGTGACAAATCAGGGTGATGGGGTTGAGATAAAATTAACGAGGACAGGCTTCTTGTGGCCAGAGGCATTTTACTGTCCAGCAATACCTTATGTCCTCTGTCATCACATCCTAATCTAATTCTGACATCTGAAGATAGCATGAAATCTTTTACACCTCTTAGTATATTAAAAAGGGGAAAAGGCTTTCAGTGTTTTTCCCTGCAGGGAAAAACATGAAGTTGCTTTTTCACTTTTCAACACACTTACATCATTGCAGTGGATGCTCACAGGATTCAGTCCCCAGCAGGACATCGTGGCCTAGTCATAGACCCAGAGCCTTGGCTGCTTTAAAACTCTCTACAGAGGGGTTTCAGTCATATCTCCTTCCATTTGTAATCAAGGTGCTGTTTGTTTTCGTGAAGTTCCTTTTTAAAATCATGGAGAGCAATCTGAGATGCTCGGGGAGGTGTCCTTCTTCTCTGGTACTGGGTTATCTCATCCTGCCAGGGGCATCACTTCTGCTTCCTGGTACGGTGCCCTGTGCTGACAGGGATGTGGCAGACTTCGACAAGGTCCCTGGAACTCCAGCAGCCAGGCCCTGCATCCAGAGGTGACTGATGACTTTTCTAGTCCCCAGACTACAAGGACTTGGTGCAAAAAAGTGACCTTGAATAAAGGGAAGAGCAGTTCCTGCTGTTAATTTATCTGGAGTTGGAAGAGAGAGCTGTGTGCCGGTCAGGAAACTGTATCTATCCCACACTGTTTAGGAGTTAATGCTCATGAAAGGAAGATTGAAGGTAATGGGCCTTGACATTTTAGAGAATGTAGATTTACATTAGTTCTGGCTTAAAACTATAGAAGGCAAGTAGAAGACATGGACAAGGACATCTGGGATAGCAGGACACCTTCACAGACTGACGTGAACAGCACTGCTACTGCCAGTGGGACATGGGATAGAAGGACTTTTCCAGACACTAAACAAACCCCAGGTAACTCAGAAAACTTAATGAGAGAGTGCTGGGCACTTCTGAAACACCAAATCTGCCTGGCAGCTCACACCTTTCCATGGGTCCAGGAGAGCTTTCCAAGACCAGATAGGTCAATCAGCAAATAATATGTATGTCATCCCCCCAAATTCATGCAGGTTTCATTTAGGTGTCCTTTGAGGGAAATAAATTTCTCAGACCTTCCCTGTGAGGGCGTTGAGGCTCTGACACAGATGCCCCATCCCTGGATGGAAGTGTTCAAGGCCAGATTGGACAGTGGAAATTGTCCTTGCCCATTGCAGGATGTTGGAACAAGATAGTCTTTAATGTCCCTTCCAACACAAACAATTCCATGATATGTGCTCCTGAATGTGAGAGGCACTGACCCCTGAGCTGAGGGCAATATCAAGGGATGGTGAGCTTTACAGTATGCTTATAATGAAGTAAATACCCAGCTGCAAAACATGTCCATCATGCTGACAAAGGCAGTGGTGCTCCCTTATTGGCAAATTTTTTTCCTTCCTGGTAATAGGTTCACCTTATTCATATAAATTAAATTCACACAAAAGCATGTGTGTTTTCTCCTTTCTAATCCTTTTTATGAATTTCTATAAATATATAAGCCTTAGGCCCCTTTGCAGAGAAGCTTAAGCATGTCCCAGTTTCTGTAGGGTTTGCTGTAACCAACTGATTCATCTAAACTGTGCTAATGAAAGCTAAATACAAATAATGCTAATTTGAAGGAAAAAAAAAAAGCCTGACATGATTAGACTCTCATTGAACATAACAACAAGAGTAGAACATATTTTCCTTCCTCTTTAGCTACTTCTACCATAATCTGAATATCAAGATCTTAAATCCATCAGGAGCCCAGCAGGCAGCCCACCTTTATGGAGAACTTTACTCTTAAAAATAGAATGAAAACGGGTATTATGAGCCATCAGGGGATGGGCAGCCCTGCAGACTCAGTGTGTTTAGCTAATATGGAACAGGAGGAGGTGGAAGTTCTTGGATTTGTTTTTGTTTTAAACAGCCCCTCTGCTCCTTTGCAAGGAGCTCTTTTGATGGACTCTGAAAGAAAGCTGAAGTCAACTCTCTGTCTTGATGACTTAGTGGAGAAATATTTAACTGAGACCTTATGAAAACTACTTAGCTATAATAATAACATCAAATTACTGCTGAATGTGTTTCAGGAACTGTCATTAACCACATAGCTATACAACGTAATTCTATTTGTTTAAATAAAGATCTCCCGAGGTCACATTATTCTAGTATAAATTTGAAAAACTTGGCTGCTGAAAACAGAAAACTGGAGACAGAAAGCAGAATTTGGATGACATCCAAGCCTTATAACATCCATTCTTTAGTGCGAGCATGTGGGGACAGAGATCTTGGTGGGACTTTATGAGCTCCCTAAGCATTGTACGATTCCTTTTTGCTATTCTGTGATGCAGCTGCAATATGAAATCACCAACTCTGTCTTATTATGGGGGTCCTGGCAAGAAATATTTATGGTGGCTCAGGGGAAACTGTCCATTTTTCTCTTGTTTCCTGCTGATCAGAGTATCGCTCAGCAGTGAAGACAGGAAACATAAAAAAACTGTTGCCCAAAGACAGAATGAGGAGTGTAAATATTGGTTAAGAGTGAACCCATTAAAAAGAATAGAATAGAGTGTTTTCAGCTGCAAGAGACCTACAGTGATAATGTAGTCCAGTTGAAAGGGAAAAATAATAATAATGTAATCTATATTAAAAAAAAATCAGATCTCAGCTTTTTTCATCCTAGCCTTTCTCCAAAGTGTTTACGATCCAAAACTGTACCATGAGGATACATCCTCAACAATTAGGGTCTTCAACTCTAAAATTTAGGACACATCCACTTAAAAGAACTAAATGTAAGATGTAAAAGAGGAAAGACACCCAGCGTGGTGTCCCCATTGCAGCACAAGTTTCTCACTTGGTACTACAAAGATGTATCATCATCCACATGCATGTCACTTGAAAGTGTTGAATGAAGAGAGGTATTGACATGCTTTCTTTTGTAGGCTCACTTAATAAAAGCATCTCTTGCTAAATGTGGAGTGAAACTCTTAAAAGAGAGATAGTTTTGCACCTTTTATTAGGAGACTGAGGTTAGTCTAGCAGTCTTGGTGTGGGGCTGAAAGACCTCCTCTGCAAGGAGTGAGATCAATTTTATGTCTCTTTCTCAGGACTTTTAGGTGAGGATCAAGTCAATATTCTTCCTTTTGACAGTATTCCACACTTTGTAAGTAAAATAAGGCTCATGATTTCAGGAAAACTGAACATGCAGCACAAAAAAGCAAGGCTGGCTGCGAGGGAGTCAAAGAGGATGCAGTAGAGAGACTTTATAAAGAAACCCAATTAAGACTGGTATGGACAGATCAGTTGTAAAGTGAGTACACAAAAGTGTATAACACGGTTAAAAACAGGTCAAAATTGTCTTAATCACCTACTTCCAGCCAACTGAGAGGGACTGGAGTGCCCCTCAGTGCACTTGGGAGATCTGCAAAAAACACTTTAGACCGACACATGAAAAAAGCACTTTCACAGAATCATTGAGATGAGGAGATAAAAATGGTAAATACTGTAGCTATTATCTGGAATAATGTACTTGAAGTGGAGAGATGAAAACCCAGAGCATCATGAAAGAACTCAGGATCCAAATGAAATGCTTAGCTAGGAAAACATTGCTTTGTAGTCTCCAGCTTATTGTAGCCAGTTGTGCCTCTCCTTGTGTGGGTGGAACTGAGAAAGGGCATTACTAAGACCCGTTGAAAACATTTTTATATGCGGACTATTACTTTTAGTAACATTCTTTAGCTAACCAATATTGCACTTCTTTATCTAGTTTCCTTCACTTTGCTCTGGGAGTGAGAGAATATTGCAGATGGCTGATGGTCCCTGAGACTCTATTCAGAGCAAGATCGTCCCATATGAACAGTTCTTCGAGAAGGGAAGGAGACACTGCCCAAAAAACTGCCAGAGTTGAATGTGGTCAAGGGCTGATTTCATTCAAACCAGTCCTCAAATCAAAGATATAACTGTGGCTTTAGCAGAAAGAAGAATTTGGTCTAAAATCTTCATTACAAGGTAATTCCACCAGGATATGGCATAGTTAAGGTCTCTGAACGCATTTGAAATAATCCTCTTTTCCTTTGCGTAATGAATAAAAGAGATGGAATTGCTTCCCCAGACTTTCCGAGGAAATTAAAGTGATATGCAAAAGATTTAGCAGCTTTTATTTCTCTTTTCAGATCTTAGCCCAATATGAAATATTAAAGTACTAATACATTTTAGGAAACCAGAATTTGTTGTTATAATTAATTTTCTTTCTGAGAAAAAGTATTGCCAACTTCTTTGTGGAGGAATGTCAGTGACTCTTTAACAGAAAAACAGAGCAAATGTATGAAAGTCTTTTTCTTCTTTTCTTTAAATCTCAACCACAAAGCCTCATATTAATAATCTGGAGGAGCACTCAATGTCTTCATAAAGCAGTGCTGATGGTAGTCCATGTGTATGTCTTTGTTACCATTGCAGACATGGCAAATGGTTCCTGTTTTCTTCCTAGCTGGAAACAAAGCAGAAAAACAGGAGTCTTGCCAAGAATCTAAAATAGATTCTTCTTTGGATCGATCTTCAATATTGTAAACAGTCATTTGTTTATCTTCTAAGTTTATCTATGGATTACTCTAGAAATGACTAATATTGCATTTTTTAAAATTTCTGGTAGCTGCTGCATATAGAAGGAGCTGTACAGCTGGCTCAGAAACTCTCATGTAAAACCTGAGAACAAGGAAGGAGGAGGGAAAGGAAAAAATCAGAGGTAAGCAATAGAAATATTTTTAACTATTTTTCCACACTAATCACTTGAAGTTCACCTCCTCCAAGACACCCCTGGAGAAACGGACACAGCACTTGACACATATAATATTCCTGGATGAAGATCATGACCTGGGGTGGTCTGGAGGTCCCACTTCTGCACTCACACAGCCTCACTTTCTTTGGCACACAAACCAGGATGGAGAGGGAATACATTGGCTTCACTTCTTTTGAATAAATAGTCTTCAGTTCAGTGAATCCACACTTGTCATCAGCCGTGAGAAGGTATTGCTTCAGGGGCTTATTTCATTTCCATGGGCTGGGGTGTTACTTGCTTTTTATTTTTCCCAGTATAACATTTTGGAGTAAAAGCTAAATCCCAAAGAACAGGACCCTCCTTTATGTGTGCAACATATAAAGGGATTTAAAATTATTATAATTTTCTAGTTTGCTTGTTTATTCAAAAAGTCAATGGAGACATCTGGTGCTTTTGCAACTAGATGAGCATGCCAAAAATACAGTAATAATAAAAAAACCGTGAACAAAAACTTCCTCAGGGCCACAGCTGGAAGCAAAATGATGTCTGACATAAAAGTGACTAACCCTATCACCTGTTTCCATTTGCCCTTTGCTATGCTGCAAAATAAACATGTGAAAAGGTAAACCCATCTAGTAAAAAACAATGCACCTGGAATATATTGGTTAACTTATTATTTTTCCTTTCTCTTGTTCAACTTCATCAAAGATTCATTTAAAATACTAAAGTTCTTCAGCCCATTATTTGAAGTTAAAAGAAGCATATGGTGCTCTGCGACAAAAGATAATTAGATTTCTTGTCTGCCTTCAGTATTATAGTTTGTTAATGCACTTTAATGGAGTTTACAAGCAGAATTGGCAGAATAAATGATAGAACAGATTAAGAAGTTTAAACTGATGAGTGTTGATTTTCTGAGTTTGTTCTTGGAATATTACAACTGTCCTATGGCCCATGTACAGCAACATCCTTTGCTCTTCAGGCATTGCTTGATGTTTTGTAAGAAAATAGAATAATCCTGATGGTGATGGAAGGACTCAGCCATAACAATATTCCCCCTCTTCAGCTCTGCAGTTTGCTGTTCCAGCCTGAAGCAAAGGGCTCATAGCCCTTCATTATGTCCTTATTTGATGTTCAGTCAGCATTCACTCCGTCCATCCCAATGGTTAATCATTCATTTGAATCCTTCTAAACTCCTTCCCTGTGTAATATCTGACAGCAACGAGTTCAACAAATTGCAAATGCATGGTCTAAAACCCAGTCCTTTCATTAGCCTAATTTTTGTTTGCATTTTTCATATTCAAAGTGATGCCAGCCATGTAATCAAATAATAACTTAAAGTCTTTAGAATCTTAAATACTCTATTGACACACGACTTAACACAAACACTGTCTAGACTTTATGATGTAGCCTTTAAACTTTAAAAGGAGGACTTGAGAAAAAAGGGTTTGAGGCAAGATGTGAAACCACCGCTGTACATCTGTTAGGGTCACCTCCATCTGCACTTGGAATGAAGAAAATGCAGATGAGGAAATAGAGTAAAATCCTCCACAGATTTACTGTATCAAAATCATCATGATTTTTTTAGACATAATATATTTCTGTAAAAAAGGAAAATGAAAAGTAAATTAATATCTTGGGGTTTGACTTTCAGCAGAACGTCTGATATGTTACATGATGGAAAATTTCTTGTTCAGGTAGAGCAGCAGATGATGAAGTCATCAGTTTGACACATGAAAAAAATGTAACATATAATATTCAGGCTGCATTCCGCATACAAACTAATCTGTAGGGCTGCAGTTGCAGACTCTTTCCATTGAAGATAATGAAATATTTAGGTGTCCTAATGAATAAGACTCTGAAGTGTATTGCTGCATACCTTGCCTGTTGTCCATCTTCAGATAAGGTGAATCCAGACTAGAATAGGTACAGAGAAGGGGTAAAGAATCAGCAGATGAGGAGGGTTTGTTTACGAAATCAGACTTGTTTCTGCTAAAACATTGAGTGGGGGATAATTTAATTTGCTGAGGTTTAAAAAGCTGGCATAGCTTTTTCAAATAATCCAAACTCAACAATACCTGGGTCACAGTGACAAGGTTTGCATTCAAGAGGAACAGCTTTCATTTCCCACTAAAATGGCAGTGAAAGATAACATTCCTCTGTGTCACGTGTATTGCTAAGGTGTAGGAGTCAGATAAACTGCAGGCCTCTCGAAAGGAAGGGAAAATACAGTCCTGTCTATATAATGTCTTCCCTTAATGCAGCATGACCCCAGTCTAAATTGATTTAGTCATTCAAATAGTATTATTTCATTTCCCCTATTTCTTTTTTAATTTCATTTTAAGCTAAGGGGTTTGCATGTAATAATTATTTTTGCATCGACATACTTCTCAAAGACAGGGGGTTTTTATTCCTTAAAAGAAATTTGTAAGATAAAACCTTAGACCTCTGCACTCCTTGGCTAACAGGACATAAGCAAAGTAGGTTTTTATACTTGTGTGTTAATTTAGAATGTTAAAAAGACATAGACTATAAAGTTTTATGTGTCTTCCTTTATGTATGCAGACCCACAGCTGATACATTTGCATTGCAGCATATTCCGGGTTATTTGATATTATTATTCTCCTATATCATAATATTAAAGATGTGTATGACTCTTTTTATTCTCTAAAGTTTGCATAAACGCTTGCTGCAAGTCTTTGATTTCTAGTCATTAATGAATCCCAAGGTCTAGTTATGAGGCAGTAAAAATAAACAGCCCCTCATAAATGATAAAAATGCAGGATTTCATCCTTTCCTTGGAGAACACAGCATAATTTCAAGGCTGTCTGTGATCCATCTTGTCCATCTGGTTTTCCTCATTTAGGACAAAAAATAACAAGATTGGTCTAAAATTCTTCAGAAATGGGTAAAGTGAGAAACAAACTGAGAAGCAACTAATAATAACACTACGCTTAAGCGTCAACCTAGTGCAAGCATCAGCAGAAGGAGTTGCTGCACTTAGTGAGTCCTGAACAATCTGTTTAAAATGAGCTCTCCAGAGCAGGAGTAGGGATACATCTATTCAATATTATTATTCTTCTATACGATGGTTTTAACATTATGTAGGATTTCAATTTCCTACCGTTTACACAAACACTTTGACTGCTGTCCCTACTGACTTCCCAAGTTTTAACTCCTTCCCAGATATTGACCCTCCAGCAGAAGAGGAGAGATGAGCACAGGGAAGTGACTGCCTCTAGCAGACTGAAGACCTCAAATTATCCCTCAGAAAAGAAAGAAGAAACCAGAAGTCGGCTTAAAATGGCTGGTTTTGGAACCTGGCAACAAGGACCTTTTCAAACTTGATTTAAAAAAAATAAATTAAAAAATTGAGAAAAGGGATGTAACCATCTCCTGCCAGCTCAGCAGCATGGAGGCCAGATTTGTTTAAGCTGAGGAATGGGCATGTTTGCCTTCAACTCTTTTGAAACAGGTGACAGATATTGTGCCAGAAATAATTTACTGACACAGTTATTGTTTCTTCGAGTCAATGTTTGACCTAGACCTAGGGCCAAGTGTATTTACTCTCCTGACAATCTCAAGCCATTTTTAACCCAAGGGTGAGGAAGTTTACTGTGAGGAAAAGAATTAATGTGCATAGGCACACAGAAAGTTTACAAGTTGGTGGCAATCCAAAGCTAAAAATATTTGAAACACTGTGCAAGCATATGCACATACCTACTTGAGAATCAGAGCCTGTTTGTACAGCCCAAACCTCATGTCCTAGCAGTCTAGTGCAGAGAAATCTTTCCTTCTGCTTCAGCTCCTTTCCAGCTGAGAAGCTGCATATAAATGTACCCTGACTGTCAAAACAGATCATGGGCTTTGACAACAATTAACATCAAGAAAATCGATACTGGAGTTCTATATTTTTGTAGTATCTTTTGAAATTGTGAAAGGAAGATGTGAAGATGTGTAGATCTCTAGGAAAGAACAGGTTGATTTCAGAATTTGACCAATTTACAACTATATTTTTGTTCTGAAAAACCCTTTTATGGAAGGTGTTTAACTTCTTTACAAACAATTCCTGTATTTGCAGGAGAAACTACCAAATATCCCAGTCTCTCTCATGTTACTAGTTTAACATTGTCTGCTCCTTTTATTTGCTAACTATTCCTTCTTTTCCTATATACTTATGAAACCTATGATCTTCTTCCATTTACCTTCTAGAAATAGTGTAGAAAAGTAGACAGAAGCTTTTAAATTTGACTAATTACAAATATACGGTCAAGAGAAAGGGACAGCATAGTAATTCTTGTGTGAGCTATGCTAAAACTCACTGCATATCGTGATTTCCCTTTGTATTAATAATTTCAAATATAATTTGCAGCTTTTTGGTAGTTTACATCAAAGTATTTGAACCAATGGTTCTGGATCTCTTTTGTCTTCATGCCATTGCTCTCCCCTTCATTTTCCCCATCTCCTTTCGTGTCTCTTTTCCCCCTCCTGTGCATCAAAAGTGATGGACTTAAGTGTCCTCTTAGAAGACAGGGGTCTGAGCAACGTGCTGTAGTTGATGTCTCTGCTTGTTGCAGGGGTAGGACTAGATGACCTTTAAGTGTTCCTTCCAACACAAATTATTCTATGATTCTGTGAGAATAGGACAGTCTTTATCATGTGAGTAAATATTCGTTAACCACCTTTCTGATGTCAAAGATTAACTATAATATATTTTACTGCAATTGTTTTAGCCTTCTGTAAAGAATCTTTCCTCTTATAATTGAAGTGGTAGCTTCAGTTCAGTTCGATAAAAATTTATTCCAACTATTTCCCCATGTCTGCTTGTTTCCTTCCAACACTCAAGATAATTGCCGGAGCCTGATGAATAACTAGAGTGGATGCAGATTAGATGTACTCCTCTGGATACTCTGAAGTGTGCTGGAATAGTCAGACCTTTGGTCAGAAACACATTTAGATTATGATTCAGCCTTCTGACAACTGCTTCATTAGTAGATATTTAAAAAGAAAGAATAAAGATTCCCATCTGACCCACTCATTTATATTCCTCTGAACAAGGGAGGAGAGAATGTGCAGGGCTTTTGCACTCAGAAAATATCTGGTTTGTACACAGTCAAATTGGTAAATTCTTAGCCATGCAAGGATTTTTCCACAATCCAGATGTGTCCAGTCTCCCTGAAATTCTGGTACTGAAATGCAACAAAAACAACTTAAGAATCGTAAAATTTTCCTTCAAGGTAGTCAGAAAAACATGAGCCCATGATATCTAAAATGTAATGACTTGAAGTCAATGTAGAAGAGATGGACTAGTCCATGCATCAGTTGAGGTCATTGACATTGAGGATAAAAAATATGAGTGTGTTTATATTAACCTTTTTAAGACCTTCTAGCAACAGATAGACAGTACCAGATATTCATAATAACAAAACACTTCTTGCACTATCTAAAGATGTCACTTCTAGTGATGGGCTGGTTTGTTGTGACACTCTGCTCTGTCACTGGTCGAGCAAGAGCCTTTAAAAGAAAGACCTATAAAATTTGAAAAAAGAGAGACCTATAAAATTTGAAAATGCGACAGTCAAGGGCAGCCAGATGATTTTTCAAACCCCATCTTATCTCAGAAGAGCAATAATGATTCACTGATACATATAAGCATTTAAGAGAAGATTCTGGCTGTAGTCACTGATAGTGAGCCTAAATTTGAAGCTTGACTACTGGTTTGTCAGGGTGAATAATCTGAGGGCCTGAGTTCATGGCAGCAACCTCAACTGAGCCATCCTGATGTGATGGAGAACTGAAAATATATAACATTTTTATACTTGGTGTTTTCCAAAAGGTAAGGACAGAGAATATTTCACGTGTGCAAACTGCACGTTGGTGAATACAAGTGCTGTGGGACAGGGAAAATTTTAGAAATCACCGGAAAATTGTAGATGGAATCTTACACTTTGGAGAGGTGCCCGTTTCAGAAGTAAAGCAAAAAGATGCAGAAAAGAGGGTTTTGAGCCCTGGATGGAACAGGGACTTTTATTTTTCTCTTAAAGTGTCTGATGTTAAACAGAAAACAAAAGAGNGGACCCCCCAAAAAGTCTTAGTCTTATTGAGGGGATTATGAAAGCAGGAGTTTTCCAGATCCAACAATGTTTTTATTCCAGAGATTACAATATTTTGGAGAAAAATGTGATCTTGACAACAGTTATTGGCTGCTGCTGTTGCCTATACTATGATCCTTTTG
>WEKX01007983.1:38694-224574 GCA_013390025.1 Pitta sordida
TCTGCATTAGTGGACAGTTAAAAGAACAGAAAGAAAAATATGGTCCTAACTTCCATTAAAAATAACCTGAAGTTTTCTGAGGACTCACGAGAGTAATAAGACAAAAGCAGGACAAAAGTGAGCTCTGTTTTCAAGGGCTTCATTTTCAGAGGACCACAACTTTCACAAAGTGCTTGAATTTATCCAGTGAGAGATTTTTATTATTTCCTAGGGACTTCAGTGGGGCTAAAATCACACTGTGAAAGTTGATAATGTAGTGGAACACAGAAAAGCAAGAATTTACATGGATTTATCTCGCTATTATTAAATATTTTCAAAGTGAAAAAATTTTTGCTTAGGTTCACTCTAAATATTGCTGCAAAGTTTATTACTTCTCTTTTCTGCCTTGGTTAACAAGTAATTCTACTTGCAGATCAGCCTGAAATGCATGAAACAAATGTGAGCATCCAATTTTCTAAATTAACATTTTGAGCACAGTCCATACTTCTTCTCAATAAATTTTGAATCCATTATTTAGTTTATTTTGTAAGACAAAGGTACTTTGTTATTTTCTGTGAATTTATTTTCTGTTGAGCAAATTCAGATAGTTCCATCTCAAACTGTCATTGAAATAAAGATTCAGTCACTACAATATCCATATTCTGAGTATCATCATCCATGAAGCAAATGAAGAACAAGCAAAATTGGAAAGATACAGTGAATCCTTTCTCTGCAAATCAAACTTTGCCAAAAAGATCCTTTTTTTCTTTATCCAATAGAAAAAGAGGTGTATTTGTGGTTCCACAGAAGTAACTGCGTGACTAATACAAATACACTTTGATATAGTTATTTTTATTTTGTCAGGGTGCAATGACAAAGCTTTTATGACATTTATGAGTCAGTGACTCATAAATCAGTACTTCCTGTTGATTAATTGTATCAGACACTGATGTGAGCAGAGGTGAGAAAGCTGCTGCCAAGAAAAACAAGAGATAGCAATGAGAAATACAAACCTAAGGATGCACAGCTGAAGCTGGAGTCATAGAAGTGCCAATATATTTAATATCTATGGTGCCAGTTTCTATGAGAAAGCATCAAAGAAGGTAGCAGGACTTCATGTATAAAAATTTGGGTAGGTGATTATATCAAAATATTGTATTGGTCTAAAGGCAATGAAATCAACATCTAACCCTATAAAATAACACAAAGATCATAAAGAATGCAATAATTTGGCTGGATTTAAACTTTTAAACGGATTTGATTTGGTCCAAATCTTTTCAAAATCAAGTTAATTGCAGAGGAGGGCCTGAAATTTTCAGAGTGGCCAGTGGGATGCTGCAAATAGGGAAATTAAGTATTCCACTGCTGTACCCTGGTTTCCAAGGATGAGGGATCAAGAGCAAGAGATACAGAGAAGCTTGAAAATAGCCGTCATATTTGAATGGGTGAGATCTGAATGCTGAAATGTACTGATTGTCTATTTGTCTGAGTCTTGTATGTGCAATTAGAGATCCAAAATTCCCAGGAGGATTTCTTTTGGGCAGGACAAGAGGGGGAATGACCTCCTAAGCTCCTGCTAGTGCTTTGTCCATTAATATTATTATCACAATTTTTGTTATTATTAAGCAGAGCTTTAAACTACATAGTCATGACAATAAATGACACTTTTGGTATATTACCTGTTTAATGCTACAGCAATTACTTGTAATTAGATATAAGTAATAAAAAGACATCTTGCCAACATGATCTTTTTAATTAAGTATTTCATAGCTTCCAGTAAAAGTAAAATATGTTTTAAGTTGGTGTTATATTAGCTTGGGACACCAGCCTTGGTGATGTATTTTTTCCTACTTTTCTCCAAATTATCTTATCATTTCATTCCTCACAAGACCTAAAGGCTACTGGTGTCACTTTGAATAATTGTACTGACTCCCTTTTACGTTAGAAGTGATCATTCAGATTCTGATGCTCTGTGTATTGACCTTCTTGGTCCTTCTCAGGATGTTCCCAAAGGAGCTTAGGATTCAACCACGTGACTCCCACCCCAATGTCAGACTGGCTTTCCTTCCAAATTCTTCGGGAATTGAGATTGAAAAATGAAGCAATTTGAAAAATCTGGTCTTTCTTCACTTCTGAATTACATTCTACAATGACTAACGTATATGTTGGCTATAATATATGTTCCAGTGACAAGATGAGAAGCAGTGGCCATACAAGAACCAACTACAGGAGGTGGCGGCAGCAGGAGATGCTGCCCAGCCGCCTTGGTGGAGTATCCAGGCTAATCATCAAAAGTTATGGATGTTCAATGATTGCAAAGGAACAGCAGGCTGAGTTCCAGCCCATTTCTTGTATTTATTTTGATTGTGCTGATTTTTCCAAGCTGAGGCAAAAGAAACGAGCAAATCTTTCCCCATCTGCAGCAGGAAGAAAACACTTCAAGTACACACATATCTTCTGCAAACTGCTTTTTTCACAGTTCTTAGGCCACAGCTTTCAGTTCCTCAAATGATTCATTTCAAAGTTTTGTTGACACGGAAAGCTGAGCAGATATTGTTTGCAGAAGGGAAAAAAAACCCAATCGTAATGGGAATGCTTGATTTTTCCAGGGTGACTGCATAGACATTTACAGTAGGGTTTCAGCCTCATGCTGGCCAACAGAGACTCCTTCAGTGAGATATTTAGGATATTTGTAGATTATATGATGGAAAAGAGGCAAAATGTGTAATAGAATTACTCTTGCAATTAGACTATTTATTATTTTTAACTGCAGAATGGTAGTAAATATGGCTTTTCTGTGCTTGCTCCTGGCAAACAAACTATAGAAATGCAAAGCTCTGGAATTTCCATTTCATTTCTTGCCTCATTAATTTCATTAACTTACAAATAGATGAATACATAAAACTAAAAACTAATTTCCTTTTAATATTTTTAAATTACTCTCGTCAAGTATTCAAATCTTTTAATCAGTTCTTTTAAGGTCTCTGTCTAATTGCGTTTACAGAGTCATAATTGGGCTTTTGTGACTCAGATATCAGTGTGATTGATTATAAGGGGGCTAATCAGAGGCTGCCATTCACAAGATAAATTCAATTGTTTCTAAAATGTTTGCTTGCATTCTGTGGCATTTCACTAACTTGGCAGAATGTATGAATTGTGTAGGTGGGATATGTGAAGGTGTGGATTTATGTGGGGAAATCAAAATCATCCATGGAGGAAAGGCTATTTCTTCTATTTTTTCCCATTTTTTTAAATGCTTTATACAAGGACAAATTGCATGGGAATTATAGTGTTTCCTATTTAATAGAAGTAGCCTTCATTCTGATGTTTTTCACAACAGTGACAAATGGCAGCTAAAAACAAAAGGAGAGAATGTAATCAATCTTTATACCTTTAAAAATAGTTGAAAACTAAGACAAAACCTAAACCATTTCAAGAGAAAAATAAATCGTTTGAAACAAACAATTATCTGGAAGAGGAAGAAAGCGCAGAAGATGATTTGGGATTAAGTGCTGGATCTTGGAATAGGCAAAAACTCCTGCTTTGTTTTCCTTGCCTGTTTGGGACTCGTTTCCATGGCCACAGAACTGTAACATGTGTGTCCAGAAGGGAGACTATTTCCCCAAAAGGCCCCAGAGTAAGGCTGACAGCAGAAAACGTGTAATGGAGAAATCAGGAAGAAAAATTGAACCAAGACATTCCAGAATTCCCGGGTATCAATGACTGTTGCACAGCAATGGTGTTGAAGGCTGCAGGTGTAGTGTGGACTAGAAATCATCTAGATATTTAATATGTATCTAATGCTGATATTTTAATTATGCATTAACACAGCATTTATTAATATTACTGGAAAAGGCATGAAAATAAAATTTTAAAATAAAGTAAAATACTTCAGTGAGATTTCATGTATCCCAATGAAAAATAAAAACACATAATGTAAAGTCTTCTGCTATACCTGCTGGAACCCATTCTAAAAGCCCATATAATAGACAAAAGATTAAAATACAAAGCCTTGGACTTTTTGCTGAACTGAAAGGAAATTAACTCCTGGGGGGATTAGATCAGATTCTGCTAGGTACAGTCTTGATGATGGAAGATTTGGAAGGGAAAATTCAGCACTTCTCAAATTACACCAGTTGAGAAATGAGCTGGTCAGTCAGAAAATGGCCACCTATTTATTCCGCTATTCAAATGACCCTCATGCAGCTGTGGGCCTCAGCTGGATTTACAAACAGATGAAAGCATCCTTTATCAAACTCGGTTTTGTGCCTGTAGAAAATGCCAACCAAATGTTTCCTCAGAAACACAGCTGAGGGTAGAAATTCTGTTATTGCAATGCATGTTATTGGAAAAAAGACATGTACTGATGCTGACAGCTCTAGACTTTTACAAAACCTACCATTCTTCCTTTTTAAATCAATTATTGATCTGGCCTGAGTTCAATGTGTGCTTTAAACTAATGCACCGTAATGAAAAGTCATGGCAAGATTACTTAGGGATATGTTTCTTAGATTTAGCTGAACCGCACTGTTTTCATAATTTTAATGAAGACACTTAGGAGGATATTTTTCATGCAATGCCTGGAGGTTGCCCAATGTGACTCCCATTAAAATCACCTGGTCAGAAAAATTAAATTCCTGGCGCTTGAAAACTGTAACTTCAAGTAACATATTATTTTTAATTAAGTGGAATGAAAAAATACCCAAATATATTATTAAAATATTTTGCACTTATTGTATCAGAATTGAATGCCGTCCTTTAAAGAGGTGGTAGAAGAGGATAAGAAAAGTTTATTTTTAATTTTTGCTTTAGGTGCAAAAGACAGGTTGCAACTGAAATGTTTGGATAACTGCACACAAAAGATATGACAGTCAAAACAGGTATTAACCTTAAAGGACTAGTTTTCATCATACCATAAATAGTTTTTTGCTTTGATTTTTCACAGCCAAGACTTTCTTCATATCCAGAAAATAACTGATAATGTATAACTGTCTTTACAAAACAGCCTCGTAATATAATTTTTAATGGTTTCCTAAGGTCCTTTTTTGAGAGTATCTTGACTCACCTGTCTAACCCAGGTTTTGACTTCCCCACTTGGGGTTTATAAGGCTTTTTTCTTACACTCTTTTATGGGATTTGGTGGTGAAGGTCTAATTGTTGCAATGCATCTGAGCTGTCTCATTTATTTCTGACTTTTCCTCTGGACTTCAAAAAGGCTTCAGTAGCATTTTCAGGAGAGCTGTGCCACTAAAATCCACTTTAGTACAGTGGTGAGTGTCCCCGCCTGCCATGCGGGAGACCAGGGTTCGATTCCTGCCGGGGAGGCAGTGGTGTGGTTTAAGAGTTGGACTAGATGATCCTTGTGGGTCCCTTCCAACTCACAAAAATCTGTGAATCTGTAAAAGAGGCTTGTACTAGTGCCGTCATCCTTGTGTCTTTGCAGGTGGTTGAAACATGACATGGTTTGGCAGCACACTTTCTTTCTGTTGCACTCAAATACACTGTGGAATGTAAGTTCTCCTTATTTTCCCACTGGGGAGTGTGTATGAGCTGATCTTGTTTCAGATCCCGTTACTCATTTTTCTCTGAGACTTTGAAAACCCATTAATGTCTTACCACCCTCACTAACGTCTAAATATAGGCCCATCTCTGACCACTCTTCTGTGGGTGTCCTTGTCTAGCAACTTTCTGTCACTCATTTCAAGCATTACACTCGTCTAACACAGACTTCACAAACTCACCGTGCTCCGTTGCTTCTGACATCCTAATTTACTGCTCCACCTCTTCTATTTTTCACCCAATGCTTTTTCTTTGCTGTTGTACAGACTGTTCAAAAGGAGAGAAAAATCTGGAGCTGCTGATGTTGATGTTTCTTCCCTTGGTCCTTTCTCCAGGAGATCCTTTATAGGTTGGTTTCCTCAAGGACCATATTGTACCAGCCAGTCCCTGAACAAAGGCTACTGAGGTTAGTAATGGTGATTCAAAAGTCAAGGGACCATCACTCTAACACAGAGTGGAAATACCTTTAAAAACCTGGCTTGCTCCTGGAGAAGTAAGGACTTGGGCTGGTTCATGAGAAAATAGGGGCAGGGAGCTAATGACCAAATTTAAAGGATGGGCATTTCCTTCTCTGCAGCCTGATCCCCCCTTTTGAGATAACGAAGGCAGAGAGCAACACATTCTCGGTGTGTGTAAGGTGACGCTGGCAGCCAGAAAACATCTGCAAGACAGATGAAAATTCAGTTTTCTGGGAACATCATTATCAACTTCAAAATCCCCAGAATAAAGCCAGAGTTCAGGGAGGGCCAAGGAGAAAAAACAGTAGAATGCCAGAAAAACTGGGAAACGCTATCAAAACATCTGACAAGCTCAGCAAAATATCAGAATTGCCTTCCCAGTGAAGTTTAATTAAAAAGTCTATTGTTTCCATTATTGCTTAATGATTCCTCCAAAAGCAGAACAAAAGTTTCTTTTAGAAGTTAATTATTGCTGGAATTTTAAAAGGTTAGGAGAGTATTTTCCTCTATCTCACTTGATAACTGAACCATTAGGAAAAGTAAAACAAATGGTGGTGTAAGAATTGGTGAAAACAATTTAGGCCACAGAAGAAAGCACACCATGTCATGGTACTGTTGCTTGAAAAATAATCTACTAGCAAATTAAGTTAACTTTCTGTGCTGGAAAATACTTGTCAATGTCTTCTCCCCATTTGCTCCTGAATTCTGACTGAGACTCAGCATGAGGAAATGGTGCAGTTGTTTTTGCAAGCAAATAAGAAAATGGATCAGTCGGGGCATTGCACTCACTGTGCTGCCAAGAAAGCTTGATTCTGCTCCCTCATACTTGTCTGTGCTAATTACCATGCTGGGTTTTGTCATCTATTCAATAAGCCATGCAGCAAAACTTAAGATTCAGCATGTAAACCTCATGCAAATGAGAAAAAAAGAGGTATAAATTAATAACTTTTCAACATGCAAAATTTTTGAATCAATTGTTGGATGTTGAGGAAATATATATATTATATATCTATTATATTATTTTATTTTAGGAAAAGTGCTTGAGAAGTATTGTTATGGCTTAATTTTCTATCAACTGCCTGTTTTCCAGGAGTACATTAATCAATTTACAAACACCTGGCATATGAGGATTATCCTTTCTCATTCCTCTCCCAAAAAATTAAGTGGCAACAATTGTAAGTGCCACAAAAGTCAGAATTTCCAAAAGCACCAAAACAAAAGTCAGTATGATCCTTATTTCCCAGTCATGTAGGCTCAGATACATAACTACAGTCAGGCATCTTATTGCCATGACCTATAACGTCCAACACTAATGCAGTTTATGGATGTTGCCCAGGTTATGTTAATTGGTGACATACTGAAAATTTCCCTGAGATAATGAAGGTACTTCAATAATAATTTCACTATAAGTCAGTCATAGAAGAACAGAAAATGAGGTAATCTCAGTCTTATGAAAAGACAATTTTATAACCTGTTGCACAACTGGAGGTATTTTGAAAGTTGAAGGTGGTGTAAGCTTTGAATGAATAGGAGAGAAAGAGCCTGAAAAAGCCCCACATTTTAATTTCCTAATATTTGCTGTGAAGAAAGCAATTTAAGCTTGTACCTGTGCAGGGGGTTTTTCCTCCATATGCTCAGTGGCATATCTGAAAGATGACAATATCTCTTAGGCTGGCATTTTTGTAGACAATGTCTAGAAATCATCTGTATCCCAGTTTAAGTGCCAATGGGGTTTGCAGGTTTTGGTGAGTGTGTACTCCAGTGTGAGGTACAATGGATGTGCTGGCTGGGTGACCTTGCATTATATATTGTATATATTGTATATATTGTAGCTCACTTGTAGGTGACTTGACTACTCAAGTGTAGATTACTCAAGTAGGTTATTTGAGCATACAGGAAATACATTAGCTCTATTTTTCTGTATTTTTAAACAGACATTCATGTTTTATTGAAATTTTTACCAAATACTGCTGAGTATTTATAATATCCTTTCAAATACACAAAGAGGACAAGGAAATTCTTTTAATGCCTTGGGCTCTCAATAACTTCAATCCTTTAACCTTTCTTATTCTCACAGTTTTTGGATGGGTTTGAGCCAATGACCTGGTGGTGAAAGATCGTTTTCCATCAGGAATATTTGTCTTTCTGATTTGGCTTTATAGCTTTGCTCTACGTGGCATTTTCTTTCGCTCGGGCCCATCTGTGTTTGGGTGAAGGTTAACTGTAGGAATCACTCACTGGCTTCTTTCCTCTTGTTAGTGTGAACTACCAGTATCCAACAATGATTTCTGACACAGCAGTGTCTTCATTCGTTCATTTTCTGGCATCAAGGAAATTGATCTCCTCAGGAGAAGACGACGGCGTCTGATCTCCTGGAAAACAGGTTTAATATTCTGGGACAGGAATCAGAGCAGAGCCTGAGAGCTGCACGCAATTTGGTGCACCCTTCGCTACGACCTGTCAAAAACAATCATGTCTTTCCTAAACAAGTGAAATTGTCAGTATTGATAACAGAGTGAAAACGATCCTGGGTGACAAAAAGAGACAACTCCTACTTAAAGTGTAGTCCACAGAAGCCGAAGGAAGATGGCTTCTATTTATTTCTTCTGTCATAAATGGTTCTATCTGGGGACTCCAGATATCATAAAAGAAAAAGAAAAGAGAAGACCTCCTGAGGAAACACTAGAGCTATATAATTTTACTTTTTTTCTTAAGTCTTTGCCCAGCGGAGTAAGACACAAAATTACACTTTTCTCGTAAAAATGTATCATACCAAGCAGCTGGCTGAAAAGCAAACATTTAAGCTCTGTTTTATGTTAATTCTACACTAAGTTTGTTTTCAAGGAACAGATTTATTTTCTTTCCAGTGAAACCTTGAGTTATTAGAAGTGCTAGAATTAGGAATAAAAGAAATTGTCTTGTAGGTGCACCTGAAAATCGTAATTTAGTTTATTCAGGCACTAAGATTTAGTTTATTATTTGCAATTCAACAATCTCCAAGTTCAATCTAAACCCTTTAATTTTCTCACTAATGTCTATCTCCATGAAAATGAACAGCTTGGAAGACTTTGAAGCTGCAGACATGATAGAGGACAATTAGTCTTCAGCAGTGACTTTTAAAAGATCTATGTATCAGCCTCTTAAAATATCTTTAAGGTTTAACTTGAAGTGGAGATTTTGTCAATGGGAATTAATAATTTTGGAGGTTTCATGTTGCTTCACAGATATTTATTGAGTTAACAAGATCAGTGATGTTGTTAGGAACTAGTGTGTGTATATCAAAAAGTTCCTCTGCCCTGATAACAGCAGTTAACAGAAACAGTTTTATGTACAAATGTTGCAGCATTCTAGGTTGCCTTCCACAGACAATCTTGTGGGTGTGATGACACTTAGATATGCCTAGCAAGATGTGTTATTTTACAAAGCATATTGGAAAAGCGAGAAAGGAGAGATGTGCATGTGTTTCTTTACTCTGTAAATTATTCAACATCAGTTTTTCTCCTTTCATCCACAGTTTTCTTGTGTTTTGCTTAACTAAATTGCACAGTGATAAAGATTTTAAAGTTGTTTTTCTGTTTATGGTTTTTGTAAGTTCTGGGGGGAAAAAGTAAACCAATGATTTCTGCCTTACTTGCTTTATTATTTATTTTCTAATCTGGGCAATTTCATTCCCAACTGTTTCTGATGATAAACTATGTAAACCTTAAAAAAAAAAAAATGAGAGAGATATAATGACACAGGGAGAGAGCAACAACTTAAAACACTCTAAAGAAAAATTTTTTAAATCTACCCAGCCGTCTTGCTGTAGGACCATATGCTCTGTGGGTGACGTTGAAATGATTGGTTGTGATCATTGTTGGTAAAGGCCTTGAATATGGTCTTATTTATATTATTCAGCATCTCCTGCGGAATGTTATTGGTGTTGAGGGTGATACCAATGTTAACTCAGTTACAGCAAACAGAACCCAGCTACAAAAAAACCTGATTTGCAGCTGCATAATTTCCTATTTCATCTCGTTGACAGAACTCTGATGCCAAAGGAGACTTTGGTACTTAATCCCCCTGTGAGACATCCTCGTGTCTACAAAATATGGTTCAACAGGTAAGAAACCATGTTGTTCCATTGGGCTCATGTTGCCTAAATGGGCCCTAAATATAATTATTCAAAGTCATAAGTCAACACACTTTTAGAAAATGGTTGTATTAGAGAAATCAACAAAAGTGCTTTTGACAAATGTTTTCAATACGTCATCATTCAGTTCAAATGTTTGCTAATGTTTTCTGGTAATAACGAAGTCAAAAAAGAGTGAGCCCTGAAAAGGTTATGAAAAAGGGACAGAGTGCACTTGTGAGGGAGAAGAAAGCAGAGGAGATAAAAAGAAAGAATGGAGTAATAGAGATAGAACAAAAGAAAAATTAAACAAGAAAAAATGAAACAAACACACATTTTATTTGATAATGCGAATTACTGTGCTCTTTTTACAGGCTTCATTTAATGATTAGAGACTTTAAGATAGATACTGAAAACAGAACAAAACAAAACCAAACAATACTGAAAACAGTATTTAAAATTCATTATTTTCCTCCTTTTTCTTTGAATTCTTTATTATATAAAATATGTACTCCAGTGCTCTTGGAATGTTTTGTTCTTTTCATTGAATTGCTCTCCTTTTATTTTAGTGCCCTTGTAGTCTGGATATTCTAAAGTGCCTATCTGCTGAGAACAGATGTTCTTACAGTGTCTGCTTCCCATTTCCTTTTTAAAATTCCTTTTCTAAGTGAATTTAACTTTATTTGTCTGCCTGATTCTTTTCAATACCTGCCTGCTTTTGTTTCTTTAGCAGATTTCTTACACTAACACAGGCCCTTGGATCGGGGCCACATTCACTTTTTGTGCCCAAATTTGGCCAAAGGCCAGATATTACAGCTGCAAAAATAATTAAACATTTTTTTTTATTTTATAAATTTTAATTTTTATGCCTTTGCCTAAAGATCTAAAAATGAGCACTCACGAGGATACTAATAAACTGCACTTCTGTTGATATTTTTCAAATTACAGATTTCTTAATCCAATAATCATAGAATCACAAAATGGCTTGGGTTGGAAAAGGCCTTAAAGCTCATCTAATTCCACTCCCTGCCATGGGCAGGGACACCTTCCACAATCCCAGGTTGCTCCAACCTGGCCTTGAACACTCCCAGGGTAGTGGCAGCCACAGCTTCTCTGGGCAGCCTGTGCCAGGGCCTCCCCACCTTCACAGTCAAGAATTTGTTCCTAATACCTAATGTAAATCTGATCTTCTGTGGTCTCCAAAATGCTCGGAACAAATGGCAATTTAGCTAGACAAGTTCTTTTGATATAGGCTTATATCAAGAGGTTTATAGGTCTCCACTGAAGGAAACATTTTATTGAGGTAGAAAAGCCTCATGATGGGACTTGTTTTTACTATGGGCAGCTTCTAACCAATGTTAATGTGCAGAGGCACTATCAGGCTGATGTACTGACCATCATTACTTACTGTGGGCTTTTTAAGAAGTTGGGAATTGAAGGCTGAAGTCTCAAGACAGTCCTCTCAGCAGTTCAAGGACTTGGGCTTAGAGTTATCCATAACATTTGTTTATGTTTATCCAATAAACATAGTCAGTGAATGCTGTGAAGAATCACTTACTTTAACATAAATGGGTATTAATTAGTTTATGAAATGAAAGCAAAGGAGATTCTGAGGCAAGGATGCACTCATAGTCACAGTAGCACATCATCTCTTTGCTTGATGGGCCTAAAATTTATTTTAATGGTGGCTGCCAAATAACCTTGCATCTTTTGTTTATTGGCCAAACTATACAAATATCTCACGTGAAATGGGAAAACTTCTCTCTGATCTCTGTGACAGCCATTTTAGCAACTGATTTCTTACAGAGACAATTCCTCTGAAAAACACATTGTGCTGTTTATTGATTGATGATTATTTTTACTTAAGATGTGTGTAAAGACTCAGGATCAGGTACATTTCTAACCTCTCACTCCCCTACTCAGCCTATCAACTGGTGCACTCATCAGTTTGCCAGTCCTGCACTAAAATAAATTAATGGACTATCCTACTTCATTTCATAGCATCTGGTTGATGGAGTACAGAAACTGCTATAACCACCAGGCTTCAGTGGGATTGCTGGCATGAATGAGGTGTACTGTATTTGGCCTGCATTTTGCATCATCATCAACCAGGCAGAGTTAAAATTATCACAGCAGAAAGAGTGGTTCAGCCTGTGCAACCTCCTGACTATTAAATTGACCCATTGCCTCCTTTATTTGTTCCTTAACTTAATTTTGTGTGATACTGAAATAAATGAGAGCATTTATAATGTGAGAGGAAGGACCGGTTAATCTGGCCAATATACCGTATTAAAATTATATGTATTCCTTTTTTATAATCAAATAGGATGCTTTTCCTGAAATAAGCAGTATCTGGCTCTAGTGATAATCACTAATGGGTCAACTGGGTACCAGAACTGTAAATTCAAATGATGGCTACATAAGGATGCTGTAGATTTTTTTCTTGCTTTTTTGTTATTTTAATAGAGAGAAGAGTCAGGAAAATAAGGGAAAATTTCCTCTAAGGTACACCAATAAAATCTCATTTAATTGCATCTTATAAACAGCGCGGTGAATGTTTTCTTAAAAGTGTCAATACTTAGAATCACCTTCTTTAAAACTGTTTCCCCGAATGGCAAAAATAACATTCTTCACCTATAGGAAGAAAATCATGAAAATGACAACGGAAGCTGAAACGGCAAACGGAAAACACAAATAGAGGTAAAATCTTTCTGCTGCTGAAGCCTGGCTCATGAATTCAGAACACAAAGGTGAGCACTGCTGGTGTTTTGTCCCTGTACCTTGGTGAGGCTCCTCAGACACAAGGGAGAGGAGGACAGGGTGGGAACGAGTCTTCTCTGAATGACAGATGCATTTTTAAAGGTATTTGGGTGCTCACGGGTTACTCAGCTGCAAGCCTGAGGACAGACATAAATACTTTTCTTTGCCCTTTCATATGAAGCAAAAGCAGATCAGGGAATCTTACACTGCAGAAAGAGTGTGATTCAGCATTATGACTTATTTATGGTCCGCATCTTGTAAAAAGGAAAAACAGAGGGATAGAGGTGAAATCACAGGCTAAGCCAGGTCAGCAGGATAAAGTCCTTGGAGCTTCAATGCCAAAAATTAACAGCAGACAGATTTCCAAGGTTTCCTCAGTTCTTAATCATCAATAGCTTTTCTTAATTCTGTGGAAATTGCAGGTGAAGACTCAATATTTTGAAAATCTCTTGGTACAATCAGTACTCTGAAACATCTTTGATATGTTCTTCTCCTTGTGCTGGTTCTTATTCCTTTCTGTCTGGTTTTTAATCCTCTATTGATTTTAATGAACTTCAATTAAAATCTCGTCTCTGAATCTTTAGAGCTTTATTTATACAGAGCACAGACTCCTGGATCACTAATATCATTTTTCCCTGCCTCAGACTACTTAAAGCACTGGTTTTTGCACTGATCTATTATTTTAATTGGGCTAAGTTTAGAAACACTTAGATACCTTTCAAATCATCTACAATTTCACTGCTGTTTAATAACTTTTTCTTTATTGATATATTGCTATAATTGACAAATACTAAGCGTGTCATCCAACTCTGATGTTCTGAGAGCTCAGAATTGGTTAAATCTGTATTTTAGTCACAAACTAAATTCACAAACCATTCCATCATTAGCTACAGCAAATGCTAAGAGAGTTTTAGAGCGGGAGAACATTATTCCCTTTTCATAAATTTAAATCACTTCCTCATCCTCATATTTCATGTTTATGGGAATATAGCTTGAATTTTAAGTTTAGTAGCTCTGACTATTGAAGTGGGAACTACCACCTCCTCCCCTCATTTCTCCAAAGAGTGTAAATCTTGTGTACCTTTGCCAATTAGACCCAGTATCAATTATGTACAAATAAATTCATGCAAACCTGCAGCACAATTTCCTTCTTGAGTCATGATAAAACAAGAGCGGTTGCAATCAGTGTCTGTAACCAAAAAAATCTTTGGAAGTGGACATTTCATCTCAAATTTATGCTCTCACTAATTGGCCAGACTTTTCAATAAGTTATGTACATTTGAGTGCTTGGAATTGCCCTTAGAGGCTCTCCCGGGGAGGAGAAATCAGTGAAGCAGAGTCTGGCTATAGTCTGAGTTTAACTTATTTCGTACATATTCACTCCAACCTTGTAAGTGGAAAAGGTCATATGCAGGCAGCCATAACCCAGTCCTCTGAAAACCTTAGCCCATGGACCATGGTTCAGTTCCCAGAAAGCTACTCCGTCCTGGGAACTGCCTTAAAAGTTGGAGAATAAAATGAAAGGACAAGTTCTCATCTATCTGACAACATCTCTCAAAGGACCACTCCTTAGGAGAACAAAGAACAATACTGTGTGCTCTTCCAGACAAAAATTCTGCTTTGCCTTCTCTCAGAAAAAAAAATAACTTCAACGCTGTCATTAACAAAACTGCCTGGTGGCTCCTGCTGCAACAGGATTAATCAGTAGTGCTTCTCCCAGAAATGACAGCGAAAACCCTGATTTCTATTACCAAATTCCTGCTAAATAGTTAAAACCCTTCCCTGATGTGCATATCCAGTTAAAGGTGGATAACCTGTTCATCGTGAAGCAGTTTGACACACACACAAGATTTCTCTCCTCTACAGAGGAGTTCTGGAGTGAAGCAAGACTTGCCAAAGTGAGTTCCACACTGGCAAAGCACGGAACACCCAGGGACCTGTTCCATCAGGACAGGTGGGACACCAGCAGCAGCTCATGCACCTTTCAGAGGGGTTGTTGGTCTTTGGAAGTTCAGTGTAGCAGCTCACTTTGGCAAACATGAAGCCCTTCCAGCCATCCTGCCCTAACCCCAGCTCCTCCCGTCCAGCAAGGCAGCTTTAAACAGAGTCTTTTAGCAGCATAATGTATTTCCAGGAGCAATACCCTGCATCTTTATTCATGATGGGAATGGTGATACGAGTAGTAATAATGAAACAAGGTCATGAAGGTTTCCCATTGTGAACTAGTATTAATCTAATTTCCTACAGGATGTTTATCTAAGTCAGAAATAACCAAGCAGTTCAAAACACTTTGGTAAGTCTCTGATGAAAAAAGGCCTAGGAAGTGTGAAAGGTTGGAGAATGCTAAATTGCATTCACTCAGCTCTGCTGAGAAGGCTAAGATGATTCTGGCAGGGTTTTGCTAGGATCTAGACAGTGCAAATTGTGTTTTTATTTTTATGAATGTTAAGAATCATCAACATTAAAAAAAAAAAATCCCCTAATGAGCATTCAGGATTTTTATCCATAATAGTGTCAATTTTATCACACGGAAAATTTTGCTTAAATATAAAAAATTCTATGTTTGTGTGTTCTTTTAATTAAATAATAAAATGTAGTGCTAATGTAGGTACTTTACAGTTTTGTATGTCCACTTAAATTCTGTGGTTATTTTTAAGCACAAATCCCTCCCAAGATACAAAAATATGTGAGCTGACCACTCTCCTATTTAAATAACTTTTGGACATCAGGAAAATAATTTATTTCTGCAACTCTATTTGTGTTTTGAGTGCACTTACCCTGCCTTACCACGTAAAAGACAAGCACTGCTGTGCACAGATTTCCTTTAAAAATGTGGGCACTTTGAGAGATGGGGCAGCCCAGCACTTGATTGGTGCCACTTCCATAAATGTGGACTTCAGTCTTGCCAAGAGAGAAACTAGTCTGTACATCTCTCATTTCTAGTTTTAGCAACTTCTTGACCATCTTCTACAGAGATTCCTTACCTTCTTAGGATGTGATCCAATGCTAATTGAGTTAATCTCATGGTTTTGGTGGCAATGGTCAAGCACACACCTGTCTGGCCTTGCCTCCCACCGCTGATGTGGTCTGGGCTCAGACATCTCCTGCCTCCTTCTTGTAGCCCAGGCAGATCTAAGTCCTTTTTTCCATCATTAGAAGCTAAAAGAAGCGGTTACCCCCTCCCAGTAAGCGGTGCTGCTCTTTGCTGTACCAGCATAATGTGGCTGGAGAGTCTCAGGGAACCAGACAAGCAATTCCCTAAATCACAGCATGGGAATGTCTTACAAGATGTGTAAAATGGTTTGGGTGAATTAGCATATCTGACAGGCAAGGAATTTAACTAGCATTCAACCTCGTACTTAATGAATAGTCCATATGTCCAGAGAAGCAGGTAATTTATAGTTTAACATTTTCTTTTGATCTGTCGTTTGCTCTTTCTCTTTAGAATTAAATCACTTCTCAATGCACAGGGGAAGAAGGCAAAGGGAAGAAGTCTTTTTATTTTTAATTAGAATGTGCTAAATGGTAATAAAGTAATGTGAATACAGTGGAGACCTCTTAAATCCATAACAGTAAATCCATTGCTGCAACAGTTCCATCCTTTATCTGGTGTTCGTTTAAGAAGGTTTCACCTGAAGTGCCGCACTGACAAGAACTGATGCTAATAGAGTAATAAATTTAAATAATTCAATAAAGCGTCTGTTGTAGATTACAGTATGCCTTGTAATTTTATTGACAGAGGTTTGTTTTGTCCTGAGACATATAAAATGCTTAGTTAAATGGCTTGATTATATAGCACTTTTGAAAAATATTCACTCAACTGATTTCTTGTATTGTGCGGCTTGCCAGTGATTAGTCAAGATGATTTTTAAAATACAAATAATTGGATTCACTCTTAAAAATTAAGATTTCACTCACTCAGGAAAGAATTCTAATGTGTGTGACAGAAGCAGTAATTTGAAAATGACATTCCTCTGTACACAAGAGTTAAAGCATTAGGTAAAATAACACTAAAAGATGGTTTAAAGACATATATGTAAAACAGGGAAGAGATATACTTCTGAATTATAAATGCAACCAAAAAGTTATGATTTTTTACTTTATTAGTTAAGCAAAATAAGCAAGAGTTTAGACACATTTCCACGGAGGCTTTTGTTTTGTTCGTTTGGTTTTGGGTTTTTTTAACCTATATATGTAGACAGCTTGCTGCTACTTGAGTAAAAGTGGATTTTGGCTATGACTGTAATCTTCTTTCACCTGAAAGCAATTATCCCCACTTCATGCATGCAATAGACTGTTCATTCAATCCTCTCTGATCCCAGAAGCCGAAAAAGGCTCTGCCAACATGAGGCGTTACCCGTCCCATTTTCTCCCTCAGCTGAGGGGACACGTGCAGTGTTCCGACACGGCACAGATTAATGTGGGAAGATTACTTTATTTCCAGGCTAGCAGGAGGTTTGTTTTTGGAAGCACTGCTAATTTGTGTTAGATGGGATGGCTGCTTGATTTGAAACGGGGCTATTTTCCTAAAACAACTACCTTCCCTGCTTCTTTTCTAAGCACTTGATCCCAAGCCAAGGACTCCGTGGCTCTCCCCTGCCCAGGCTCGGCACAGCACAATGCTGTAGGTTTTGTTAACCATTCCTCTTCCCTATTTCTCTACCTTTTAGAACAGGAGTGTTATCCTCCTGTCAGAAGTAGAATTTATGGCTTCATGTTTCAGTGTGCTTTGTGGAAAGGAAAGTAAATAATTTCTTGGAAGGATTATTGGTCCTTGAGGAAAGGGCTTTGAGGTGCTTACAGGATGCATGCGTGGACAGATTGCGAAGCTCTTCTACTCAACATCTTGATTTTTTTGCTGTCCATGTACTTTGTTCTTTTATTTTTAACTGAAATATTTTAGGAGATGTTGCTACTTTTGCTTTGCCAGAAAAGCATGATTACACACATCGTAAGGTTTTGTACCACCAGCTTTTTGCTTTAATCTTAAATGACAGGTACATCTGTTGGAAGTTTGTTCCTATCTTCCATTAGGTTGTTGTTGTTTTGTTGTTCTTTGTTTGGGTTTTTTTAACTTGACAGGTTGAAGGAGCTTTTTCAATGACAGTCTTGGTAGTTGCAGAGAGTTTTTGAGATGTTCTTCCTGGCCTATGAGCTGCTCCACACTCTTTTTGCTCTTTGGTAGAAGTTCCAGGTGACTCCAGAGCCTTTGTTCCAGCAGCTTCTGGGTGAAAAGGCAGAAGCAGGCACATATTTAACTTACCCTACGTGTTCTGTATTCTGCAGGCTGGGTTTTGAATCCTGTCACACTGAGGTTAAACTCAATGGACATGCAGGTTAGGTGGTGGATTATGGCCAAAGCCTGCCACAAGTTATAGCAGCCATTTCAGCGAGCATTGTTCCATTTTCCTTCTCCTGAAGCCAGGTTTTGCTTCAGATTTGGTGCCAGATTTCCCTTGATTCTTCCCTTTTGGTCATGGGCCATGGTACCACAGATGATACAAGTACTGCAGTTAAAGATCATTGATAATTTTAATTCTGTACATCATATTTTTTGTAAGGATATGGCATTGTTGTCAATACATAAAAATATGCATAAAATATGCTTGAAGATTTTGTGCTTTGACGTCTTTGAGCCTTACAGTGATTAGTAAAAATCCCAAAGAAAGTAGGAAAAAAACCCTGTTGGAAAGACTGTTCTGCTTGCAAAAACAGACCAAATGTGCTGGGAGCCAGCTGAGCCCTCTCTGACAAGGCAGTGCACAGGACACAAAACCACCTCAGGAACAGTGTTCCTCAAGAGCTCTGCTGAAAGCTCTAAAAACAGATGTTACTGGTCAACTAAGAAGGTCTACCAGCCTTTCTGAAAAGCAATTTTTTGTTGCACCTCATTCAGTTCCCGTAATTCAAAAAACAAAAAATATACAAAAAAACCCCCTAGCAATCATTTATCATTTTATGTGTTTTGTGCACTGTGTCTCAATATTTTCATCATAGTGTTCTTATTTACTATAAGTTTAGTCAACTGGAGGCTGCAGTGGAAGCTACTTGTCCAATTATTTTGAAATTTTCTAGGTTTACTCATGTTGACACGTTCATTTTCAGTATGACATTTTTGCTAAAATAACTGAGATGTTGCCCAGTGTTTACATTAAGCAGCAGAGAAATCCAACACTAGAAAATATGTGTACAAACAGTCTAAATAAAGAAAATTGATAGAGTGCTAGAGCTAGAAAAAAATTCATAAAATTAATCTTTAGAACAAAACTTCCTATTTTGAGCTCACTTAAAATGTTTAAAAAAAAGATATTAATACCTTGAGTACCAGGAGGTGGCCACAAGAGAGGATCTCAGTGTTTGGCCTAAGTGCATACCCACAGCTCAGGTGAGAAACTTATCCTGAAATTGTGCAAGCTACAGGACTGTATTTCTGCCTTTTTTACTTCTCTGGAATTTTTCTAATTGCTAAATATTTTCAGATGATACAATAAAAATAAAAATATTATTGTAGCAACTGCATTACAATACATGTAGGCTGGGCTTTCAACTGGAATTTTAATCTGGTTTAGGCCGTTGCACAATCTCTGGTCATCAGCTCTAGACAAGGAACATTTAATTTCTCTTAAGTTTCTGCTCTTGAGGTTCAGCTAAGTGTCATTAAACCTAAGATATCAAAGAAAAGAGAACAGCTCCATAGATTCGCATCCTTATTTAACTCTTCGCTATGATTAGTTTCATTAGTTTTCCTTTTCTCCATTTAAAAGTAATATGGAATCATTAGGCAATTACAGCATGCCACCAGCTTTCAGTAGTAACATTAAGGCAATAAAATGATAGAATTGTAGAATGGTTTGGGGTAGAGGGGAACTTAAAGGTCACCTAGGTCCAGCCTTCCACTAGACCAGGTTGCATCAAATCCCAGTCCAGCCTGGCCTTGAACACTTCCAGGGATGGGGCCACAGCTTTTAAATTTAAATTAGCTAAAATACAATCTGATAGTAACTCAATGTGAAATTACTGATAAAAATTGCTATTAAAATGATACTTTTAGTGAAAATAGTTACAAAAAGTGCCACAATACTAACCCATAATCAGATTAAATTGTAATTAGCTTTGGGTAAACATTGATCTTCCTGAATTGAATATGATTTTTTTGTGCCCCACTTGCAATGTATATTTTCACTTAACCATTCTATTTTACCTACAAGAAACCTTTTTGTTATTTTTTGCATTAATATTTACTGAGCAATTTTGTTAACCTCTGCAGATGCTTCTAGTTATATTTGACTTAGGCTACTCACTTCTCAAACAGGAAGTGTTTTGAAGAATACCTATATGGACATGTCAATGACAATATCTATTTATGTCTGCCAATATAGACATTGATATAAATACATTATTTACATATATATATATTAATATATGTATTCCTATGTGATATAAAAAAGTATAATAGTATAATATTTTGAAACAAAAAGGAATAGTGTTCTGTTTGTAGTTTTTCTTTCAAAAGTATTTTATTAACTAGAGCAAACAAAGAAATCAGCCATAGTCATGGACTACTGCCAAATAACATTAGATCTGTTCACTGATCCACAAGTTAATGCAATTTTTATTTTCCAGTGAAAAAAACTCTTAAACATATTTGCATCCACCTACTCCATTCCCAAAGCATGTGGCTACACACACCATGGGAAGAATTATAATTTTTCTTTGTCTGCATCACTGGAAAGAGTATGGATTTGTGGCTGCAAACACAAGAGGCCACTAATTTTGCATGTGTTCCATGACCTGTCCCACACCTCCAGTTTTCACGTCACTCCAGCTCCTTATACCTAATCTGTACCATGCAAAATGCACTGTTACTAATCCATTTGAGGTCAGCTGAAACTGCCTTGGCAGTGCTGCTTTTCCCAGCTCATCCTCCAGCTTTTCTGCTGCCTGTGTGCAGTTTGACATGCAAATAAATTGGAAATACAATCCACATTCACAGTTGTATTATGTCAATTTCCTAAATACGTTTTTCATAAAACAAAAAAAGACTCTTCTAGTTGTGCATGGCCATTAAATTATGCCACATCCAAGCCGCAAAAATTGTACCAGTGTTTCCTGCTGAGTTCGTCTTTGGCAAGTTTTCCCAGCTTTGGTTCAAAAGCCACATCTCTGTGGGTGGCAGATCCGGTGCAGGTGGGACCAGGAAGCAGAACTCCAAGGGATGTACCATAAACAGGGTACAAGGCTAGAAGCAGATTTGATTGCAGCAGTTTGGTGGTTTATTTTTCAGTTTATCTCTAATTACAGAGCTTAACTCAGGCTTGTTTTTAAGCACAGTCAGGTGCTGAACACAGGACACGGGATTAGCAGAGCACTCCCTGTTGGGATCCTGTACACAGAGATGTGTCCAAGTGTGGCTTCCACCGTGGTGGTGTCTGTTCTCCACTGCATTAGGAAGGAGGTGCGAACAAAACAAATCTGTCCTTCTACTACTGATGCACGATTCTGGAGTCTGTCCTAGAACACTGAGCTGGGAAAGCAGGGAAGACGTGACAGGTTCTAATTTTTCAAGTCATTGCGTGGGTCCTGCCTGACCAGACCACCCAGATAAGATGAAAGCCCAAAGCAGAAGAGATGGAGGGATTTTACTTAGTCCTGTCAAAGAGGGAGCTCTGCTGTATATGGTCAGAGAGAAAACATGGGGAAAATATCAAGACTGTTTTTTTAAATGAACAAAAAAAAATGTATTATGACTCATTTTTCAAAGACAATTGACACAGGGTTGCATATGCTTAATTCAATGTATTTTAAAAAAGAATCTTTTATTTGACTATCTACTTAACAGCACTCTGCCTTTTAATTAAATCATTATGGCAGAGAACATGGTGATGCCCTTCAATGAAAGCACCAATGTGAAATCCTTGAGCAACAATAGCCTGACTATTTCACAAGATGGTTTGGACAAGCAGATGACCAGATGGAGGAGAGGAGAAGCAAACACTCCACTGCTGGCAAGCACCCAAAGCTTCTTGAACTTCATGTACTTTTCCCTAATAAATATGTCATTTCAATACTAGCCATGGTAATGCAGTGATAACAGCAGGAGAATAACTCTCCTTATAATTGTGTGAGACATCCAGATATATTCCCCTGTCTCCCTGACTAATGTTTCCAACATGACTTGTTAGCTTCTGCAATGATCAAGCAGCTATTAAAGATAAAACTGTGTTAACCTTTTCAAAAATTAGAAGAGCATGACTGTAACTGGAACTACAATGGCTTCCCGGAGACTGGAGCAAAAGGGTGAAAGATCATCCTGCTGAGACATTAGTAACGGATGTATTATTTATTCAGTATGTCTCAAACTCATATGGAGGATGTGGCCCCATGCAAATGCCTCCTCCTCACTTTGCAACTGCTCTAACCCATGTAGGCAGGTAAGCAGAAAGGTCTCACATCAGCTTCTATAAGAGAGGTAAATTATCTTTCTATCTACTTTCCCTCCCCGCCAGAGAGTCTAGCAGATTGATCACAAAAAGAAAGAACTCTTCAGACTCTGGAATCAATCAGAGTTTTCTTCATTTTGAGTTTAAATTGGACCCCAAAGGATATTAATCCCAAGGATCTTGTTGAGAACCAACCCACCCGTCACTATTTGTTTCCATCTGTACCTTCAGCCACAGATCTATGAGAAGGACACCAACATGATGCTTAATATATAAAAACCTGCAAGAGGAGCAAAGGGTGTGCCTTGTCATAGCATGAGCTGACAAGTTAAAGGTGTTAGATATTCAGAAATTAGCTTGTCTGATGCTGCAGGTAAGTAGAAAATCATCCTTGACATGCATAAACCATAATGAAAAGAACAGGTCTTTGTTTACTGATAAGTGTAATCTGTAGACTACAAGTGACAAACAGGCAATAAATCCTGACCAGAAATAAGAATGACTGACAGTCCAAAAGTACACTAACTTAGCCTACAATGAAAACCTTTTTGGATTTGTTTTCCTAAATAAACTTTTTACTGAAGTTATCAGAGCTGCTGATAGAATAAAGCTCATAACAAAAATAGATAATAGCAGAATGAAAATTGCAGAAATGTAATATACAATCCCAGGCACATGGAATATTTATAAGGTCTGACTTCTATTAAACTAGCATCTCAGTCGCATTTTTGAGATTTTAATATCTGCAAGTAATTCACTGTCTTCCCACAAGGACTGGTAAAAAGATCATCTAAATGAATGTGTCCAAATTAACTGTTTCCCTCTCTCAAGTCAGGGTAGCAAACACTGTGAACCATTCCTTTTGGAGACTCAGTCTGCTGCCTGTTTTTGTAGAGCAGAATGAAAAGAAGAAAAATCCGTAAGGAAATACACGCAGGTCTAAGCTGCCCTGTGTGAAAATGTTTCATGGTGCAGGACCCTGCTGTTCTCTCAACAGCTAAAATACAACCATTAAAAATTCAAGGAATAAAAGAGTGGTATAGTCAGTAATGAAGAATGCCTGATTTAGTGATAAAAGAAAGAGTTCTCCCTGAACTTGGATACTGTTGGTAATTTTCACCATGAGAAATTCACCCTAAATGAGCAGTGAATCTCATGGAAGTTCCCCCAGTGACACACAGCAAGCCACAAGCTGTGCAAGAGATTTCTCACCATTTCTCAGGGTTTTTTTGAGATCTAGACAAGAATTCAGTTCCTTGTAGCATCTTCTTACTTCAGCTGGTCTTCCCACATCTAGCCACGAGAAAAATAAATGTACAGCTACACATTTTTTATCTTGAATCTCAATCAGGACTTCAAAATTGCAGGACAGAATAGGTTTCTCTTATACCAATGTGGACAAGACAGCCAGGGATGTTATATTTTGCATATGTTATCCTAGATGACTAGATGGACTAGACGATCTTCAAGGTCTTTTCCAACCTTATCTATACTGTGAATACTGTTAATGCTGTGAACTAGAAAATTACCTTAGTACCTTAGCTTTTGCCTTTTTTTTTTTTGTTTTTCAAACACGGACTTTGTAAAATCAGAGATATTAAGGAAAAACTCCATGAATCCGTCTGGTAATAAGAAATGAAATTAAAATCCAGGAAAAAATAAATTTGAAAATATCAATGTTCCTTTTCATATCTTGATGACAACTATAAACATAATGAAATTTTGTGAATTTATAGGTTTAAAAATGCACTGATACCCAACAATGGTGCCATTTTAGTTGCACAGTAAATAAATACTTTTCCATTCTAATGTCTCCACAGATAAATTTCTCAATAGTAATGAAATGGCTTTGAAGTTCTTAACTACCATCTAAAATAATGCAGAAACAAGTAAGTAATCTATAACTGACCTCCTGTTGTATTTAGAAAATATGTAGCAGCACATTTTTTACAGTTGCATATCATCACAATATATGTGGCAGATACCTAAATACAAAATTTGGAGGATTCTTCTCCAAAATCATTTTGTAAAGTTCTGGGGCTTAAAATGCATTTTTTGTGTGTGTCCTGTGAGATATAAACACTTTAGTAGCAATGACCTTTTCAAACCTTTTGAAAAATCATTAAATAGCCTACAAGGACTTTGAGTTCACTGGAGGGTAGAGGAAAATGGAAATTCTGGTGGAACATTTGGAATATGATGTTTGTAAGATTAAGTGTTCCCTTGTTGATTGAGAACATACATTCTGTATAAATAATGCAAACGTCTCCACCTGTTTTCACATGTAGAAGTTGCGCTAATTTTGCCCAACCTGTTATTTTCTCTTTGGATTTCCTCAACAGATCATTTAGGGAAAATGGACACTTTATCTCCATTCTGTCTTTTTAATTCTAATTATGCTTTTGGAACCTTAATGAACAGATCTCCACATTTCTGAAGCCAGAATTCTTTTACTATTGGATAAAATGCAAATAAATTGGTCTTCTACACTTTTTTCCATATGTATTCGGCATATCTGTAGAATGTAATGCCAGAAGGACGCTTTAAATATATTTTCCTCAGTGATTTTTTTGTTTGTTTCTTTTCCAGAATTCAGTTCTCACAAAACACAAATGTGCATAATAATCCACTTACATGTATAAGCAGTCAAAACAATTAGGAGTCAACAACGTCATATCATTGTCGTATAAGTGACCCAGTCACGCTGAAAACCAACAGGTTTCAGAAAATTCTTCAGGAGATTTCAAAATTTAAGGCTTTGTTTCCACTGAAATTACAGCAAAACCTGCATTAACTTTGCAGAAACACGTCTGACCCTACGCCTTCTGTTGACTATGACAAGGAAAGGGGAGGGGACATCAGAGCATGTGCTACCAAGGACAAGGAGGAGATAGAGCCTTCTTGCCACTTGGTTTTGATTAAATCCATTGATTCTTGCTAGCAAATGAGGGATTTTGCTGCAGAGAGATAATGGATTGGAAGAGAAGAGTCTTTGAGTGGGGGGTCTAACATCCCCAGCTCAACAGGGCTTACCCTGAGGGCAGAGATGAGATGTGGGTCAATGTGGCTTGACCCAAGACCTCTGGGTCTCAACACTGCTTGAATCACAGAATCATAAAATCCTTTGTGTTTGAAGGCACCTTAAAGATCATCCAGTTCCAGCTCCCTGCTATGGGTACCTTCCACTAGGCCAAGCTACCCCAAGCCCCATCCTACCTGGCCTTGAACACTTCCAGAGATGAGGCAGGCACAGCTTTGTCTTGGCAACCTGTGCCAAGCTGTCACCACTGCTACACTAAAAAACTTCCTACCACATAATCTAAATCTATGCTCCTTCAGTTTAAGGCCTATCACTTCACCTTGAAGTGAAAGTCCCTCTCCAGATCTCTTGTAGCCCCTTTAGGTACTGAAAAGGTCTCTAAGGTCTCTCCAGAGCCTTCTCTTCTCCAGACTTTAAGAATTCACAGATTCACACACATTTACAGAATATTCTGAGTTGGAAGGGACCCACAAGGATCGTTGAGTCCAACTCTTAAGTGGCACCACTGCCTCCCTGGCTGGAATCGAACCCCCGGTCTCCCCCATGAGAGGCAGGGACACTCGCCACTGTACTAAAGTGGATTTTTAACCCTCATGGCCAGCCTTGCCTAGTCTCTATCTGAGCCTCATTCACCATTATTCTGGTTTCCAAACTAAGGAACACACCGCTAGTCCTACAAAGAAATAACATATGCAGTACTCACCACTGACATCCCTACGAAAATATTTTTAAATGTGGAATTATAACAGCCATTAAATATTTAATATTAAGTAACCTCTGGGAATTTGTAATGTATTCTACTTGAAGAGAATACCTAAGGTAATGATAAAAAGGTGAAAAGAAATGCAAAAGCTGGTTCATCTGAAAGCATGTAGCAATTTTCAGTTATATTTTATATATGAACCCATAAAATTTATAAGGAAGAAATTAAATGTATAAAATGATTTATGGGTGGATTAAAAAGGCTTGCAGTTTTTTTAGTTTCATACATCTTCATGGAAACAGTTATAAATCTCTGTAACTTAAATTGCTTATCCAAGTTCTACAGAAACAGCATAAACAGAGCAAGCAATTATCTGTAATAAACTTTTTCTTTAATATTGTGGCATTCACATTTTTGTAAAACTACATATCATAATTTATTTTGTGCTGTATTAGATTTTATTTTCTAGGCTCACATATTTTTTGCAATTGTGCAGAAACTGTCGTCTTCCTGGTAAGGTGATCCAGTCATTAAGTGTTAATAAAATAATAATGAAACATAATCTCTCCTTCTGGAAACTAATTTCTACGCATATAATGTTATTTTTCTCCCTCATACACCACAAAGATTGGAAACTCTAGAACAATCCTTTTGTAAGTGTGGTTCTTGGAGTTGTTGAAAATTCAGTTTTCATTATAACCAGTGCTGAAATGTTAAATGATAATTTGAGCAGCATTTCCTGGGGTTCAGGCTTTGGCTGTTAGACTCAACAGAAGACTGATGTTTTCTGTGGCAGCCATTGAAAAATTTTCCATTTGGAGTGGTGTCAGCTTTGTTGAAGAAAAGCTTCACACTGTTGGAAGATGTGGGATTTTTCAGAAAAGCAATCTTTTCCCCCAATACAAGTGTTATCATTTGCTTGGAGCAATGTCTAGGATTGGGAATGATGTCTCTGTGAAGCTCAAAGCAGAGGTGATATGAGAGCACAATGAGATCAATGCTTAACTAGACTGAAGAGCAAATACACTTGGATTGATTGCAATAGATGCAGAGTATATTGTTTGTATATTGTTGTATAAAAAAACTTCCAAAGTCTGCCTTGAACAAAGCCAGAGAGATTTATTTTGATATGAAAATAGTGGTACTTAGGCTGTATGAGCGTTTCAGTAGAGAGGACACTTAGAAGTGGGATGGAGACGTGTCAGCATTGTGGTTCAAGCCATGAAGTGTGCAGCCCTGACTCCCACTGAAGGAAATTACAGCCAGAAATACAACTTCCACTCAGCATAATGCTTGTCTGGCATGTTAATCTATGAAGTAACATCTCTACACCCTGTTTTATTCCATGGCTCAAACTCTGTTTTAAACTTCATACAATTTGCTCCAATTTTGAGGTCAAGGCAGACAGTTTTGCCTTGAGTGACCAAACCTTTGAGTCTGCTGCTTCACAGACACACATCATGACATGGGAGCGTCTAATCTGTCACAATCCCACTTTACATCTACTATGTAGGAAACGAGACAAAATGTTTCTAGAGACTAATAGACCAGTCTATTATATTTAAGAGATCCTATTGGGTCCCTGAGTTAATTTCTGTCTTCTATCCATGCTGAGAAACCTCAGAGCAGTGATAAATTTCACAGGTTTCCTAAATGCAGAAGGATCAACCGGCCACTCAACCCAATTATCTTTTATAATTCTAATTAAAAAATGCTCTATATTTTTTATTACAAACATCTGCTCTTCTTACTTGCCTTTAAATTTAATCTTTCAAATCCTACTGTTACCAGCAAGGGCCAAATTCAAATAACAAGCTGATCTCTTTAAAGGAAAACCAATTCTGTCCTGCATAGCCTCAGTGAATTCCTAGGATTAATATTAAGTATTTTGCTAAACCCTACTTTCAAACAGTAAAATAATTGCACTAAACTTGGGATGGCTGCACAGGTAAGGCAGCTAGTTAAAGTTTATTACCTTGGTGCCCTGTTTCACCACCAATAAAGGCTGACTGAATCCATCCTAAAATATATCTGAAACATCACGACTAGCTTAAGCTGGATAACCTTGCTAGTTTCTGTCCACAGCTGGGATTTTCCTGAGTCATTGCCCCTTTGTAGGATGCTGTAGACACATGACACTATAGAATTACCAATGTTTTCTGTCAAATGTATTATGTTATTCCAATATCAGCCTCTCCTGAAGGAAACCGGGGGTTCGATTTCTGCCAGGGAGCCAGTGATGCCGTTTAAGAGTTGGACTCTATGATCCTTGAGGGTCCCTTCAAACTCAGAATGTTCTGTGTTTCTGTGATTCTGTAAGTGATGTGAATTTTTCTCTGGAAGAGTTTTTTTCCTTAACCAACTGGTTAAGGTGATGGCTATGTCATACAAGGCAGCTAAATTTCAGTGATGTAAATCCCACCCTGAATCTGGGTACGAAACAAGGGAAACTTTTAGGGGTAAAAGAAAGTGAATAGTCTTGTTAGGAATACAGAGATGCCATACAAGTCACAATTCCTATTTTTCCAGTGGAAGAGCATTTCCTACGAGCAGGTGCTCCATCTTTAGTTTCTCAGAGCTGGTCCTCACAGAAGACCCAGGAAAATATCTTCAAAAGACAGCCAGGGAAAAAAGCTTAGAAGATGTATAGTTAATGCAAATCTGTAAAAGCTCCTCTCACCTCCTCTACAATGCTGAGTACCTTCATATTTCACCCAAACTAATGTGATGGTCCCTTGTCCCCTGCTAACAGTCCTCCCTGCACTGATGTGCCATCTCCCTTCTCTGCCACAAAGTGATTAACACAATTAGGTTGAATTATGAGCTCTTGGGTCTGACCTATATTAGGCTGAATTTTGTTCGTCTTGTCAGACTGACAAAGAGACTCTGGCTTGAATGTCTATCTGTTTTTGAATTATATTAGTTGGTTTAGTTAGGGATATTACCTTTCCTTATAAAAGGTACTTCTCTTAGTGTTAAGTAACGCATTCACTCACAGAAACATTGCTGGTATTTCATTAACTCAGTTCCCCCAGGCTAGGTGAAGGGCATGTGGAAAAATGTCATCTGGATATCACTTCTCCCGTTATGTTCTTCCTTGGCTAAACTACATCCCTGCTTTAGTGCCAGGGAATACATAGTAGGATATCAGAGTCTGAGTGCAACCAGCCTGACCTCTTCTCCAGTCTATTTGCCAAGTCCAGCCTTCTCTTGAGGTGCCCTAACCCAACTCTAATGAAGTGAGCCACGTTCAGAGGGTGAGTTGGTGAGATTTCGCCAGTGCTAACTGATCTCAAATCTCCCCTCCTGCAGGAGGGCTTTACTCTGCCCCTCAGTGAGATGCAGGCTTTCACCATTCCCCATCAAAGCATCCTCCCACCAACACAGAGGGGCCAGGGGCAGAGAAAAAGCTCCTTGATATGAAATAGCAGAATCTCTTTTTACTCCACTCCTCAGTCTATTCTGACTTCTTTCAGGCAGGGCCAGTCCTGCCGTTTCACTGCAAATGCTCTGTACAGAAAGAACATGTACATTAAACCATTTCCGTGACCACATTTGACTTCCACTCTGCAAATAAATGGGAGTAGGTAGCTCCTTTCCCTCAGGAGCTGCTGTCTGCTGAAAACCGAGAGTTGCTGGGATATGCAGATGAAACATCTCTTTCTCCCCACCAAGAGACGAAAGCAAAGAGCTCCTTACCCTTCCGTGTTTCAGGCCAAGAGGCTTCGACACGCACAGAGCAAATGGGAAGATTTGTGATTAGGTAACTCCTAAACTTCAGAAACATTTTAATTTCAAATTCTGACTTCCTGCCGCGCACATATTCTTCTGTAAGCAGACTCAGGCAATTTATTAACAACTCTGGAGGAGTGATATCTGCAGAATCTGTTTTTCAGGTCTCGACAGCTGAGCAAGGCTAATGTTACTGTTTCAGAGTGTCATGGCTGGAATAATGTGTATTCTGTACACCCAAAGTGTCCTTTTAAGGTACAAATGAAACAGCTTATTTGAGGCAAAGAGCTAAAAAACCCATGCTAATATTTTACATCATTTATCCGCCTATGGGAAAAAAATTGACGAAATGAAAGCTAGACCATATTTTCCAAAGATTTTTTTAAGCATAATCTACTGGAAGTTTTAAGCTCTGCCTCTTTCTCACTCTACTTAAGTAAATATTTTAATAGAAAGTACTGCATTTCAACAATAAAAAGAATTCTATACATGTAGTCTTTAAATTTTCTAAAATAATGAAAAAAATTAAATAGTGAAGATATTTCTACAGCCTTGAAAGCTCAAAAAGCTAAAAAAAGAATTCTCAGACTTGAGGTCTGAAATGAGGGGGTTTAAAGAAATACTCTAAGTATTGTAAAAAAGAAAAGTTACAGAGATTTTCAAGGAAGGAATAAAGGGAATTTTCATCACATTAGGGATTTAAAATGAATCATGGAAGTTTTAACATTGTTCTTGAACTTTCCCAGAACAGAGGTCTTCCTTGGATGAATGTTACCAGGATGGTGGAAGAAGAAGCCTCAGAACTAAAGTAGGATTGACATGCATGATGAATTACAGTTCATTAATCCAATTAATGAGTAATTCCAGAAGCTTTAATCCCAGATAAAGCTCTTTATCATAGCTCTGTTGGCTGGTGCTGTACTGAGAGCCTGTCAGCAAATCCATTGTAAACCTCTATTATATGAATCCTGCCATACACTGCCATAGCTTTTTGGAAATATCTTGTCCAAAAAAACGCCAAAACAATGAGAAATACAGAGAAAGGAACCATCTCTACCCTTATTTTACGAGGTTCAGATTACAAAAGAATTGAAGGTACAATTGAAAAAGGACAGGCCACCTGAATGTAATCACTAGAAGCAAATGTATGTTCCTGGTTTTGATGTCATCCATGTCCATGATTTCTTTGTGCATGTCCTATAGACTCATGGGAGTTAATAAAGTATAATGAGGTGTTTTGAAGACAATCTTTATGCCATTTTCACTCTCTTTAATTTTTGGTATTACTATCTGAAGTTGTGATGATTTCTGTACACTTCAGAGGTGCAATCCCTCCTCTGCAAATCTCCTAGGCAAAGAGGATAAAGAAAGGGAATAAAGGGAGGGAATATTATGAGTTTACATGCCAGTTGCTTCATTCTCTGTAGACAGCACAGCAGAATAGAGCACATAAGAGGGAGTTAAGTGTGAGACAAGCATCTGACCTTCTAGTATGTGCTTGAGAAGGTCAAACTATGGATTAAAGTCTGAATAGCAGAAAGAATATTTGCATCAGGACTTCCAAGAAAACCGGAAAGACTTTCTGTTCAAAAAGCAAGTTCAAACTCCTGCCTAATATCCCTGTCACAGCAGCCCCTCTTCCTCCAGGCAGTTAATTGGCTCAAATGTTTGTCCACCCACTGTGGTGGGACTAAAAACAGCTGGTCCTTCACTGAGGCCCTGCTGAAAACTCACATGTTGACGACTCGGTGCAGTGCTTCTGATTTGGGGAGTACTAGGCTACTCTGCACTATGACCATAAATTTATTTAATTTAATGATGGAGAAGACTTGCAATACTATGACAGCCTGTGCGATGCACTCGAAGTTTGTTACTTGCTGCTTTGAGCAGCTATTTTGGATCCACTTCTGCATTCTTGGTTAGTAAAAGCTGTAATACCAAGACACAGGATCCTGCCATGATGACTATTTAAGTAAAAGTGTATCCTTTCTGATGTTGCCAAAGTGCCAGTTGTGGGATGATGACAGTTCACACCCAATTACACACAGTGATGGATTCATATTTCTTGATCAATGACTTTAAAGGCTTTTGGAACAACATTGCACAATGACCCTTCATTTTAAAGACCAAGTAAGATGATTAGTCACATGTGGAAACAAGAGTTAGAATTTCATGCATGTCAAAATTAGTTTTAACAAGCCTCTGTTTGTAACAGTGATCCTGAACTGGAAGTAACTGTGGTCACTCCATCACAGAGAAAGGGTTTGATGGAAACAAGCAACTGCAGAGATTATTGGAGCAGGAAAACAATTGTCTCAAAAGTACTTCCATTTAGCAAAAGAAACATCACAATTTGAAATCAAAAGCTAAATACTTGTGCTGCCTATTGATCAAACTTCAGATTCCAGGAGCTTGAAAATACAATGGAAAACAGAAGCTTCGATGAAGACTCAATGCACTTCAGTGTGGCAAGGCAAATGATTACAGCTGACCAGTCTTGTGTGTTTGAATCAGAGTCACAAAAGAGTGTAGTATTTAAAATTGTCTTTTATCTTATTAAAGCCATCATAGCCTCTTGGTTAAATCCTAAAATTTTGTCCTAGGTCATCCAAAGGAAATATTATATTCTTTTGAAAAATCCTGAAGCAAGAAACTGACTTGATCCACATGTCTTCGTCTTGTGTAAATGTAATCATATATACAGGAGAAACAGCTTGCAGATCAGTATTTGACTAATAAGAACAACAAAGCCTGTGTTTGTTTCAATGACAACCATGGCTGTGAGCATTCAGAAGCACCAGACAGGTCATGCTGAAAATTGTTCAGCAGATTAGAAAACAAATTACAACAAAAGTCGTCATGAACTTCAGGATCGCTCACAGCAGCACTGCCTGCATCCTGTTGATAATGGGGTTCACCAGATCCTCACTATATTTACACCCTCCCAGAGCAAAATCTGCCAGGTCACTTGGGTTTGCTGTTCGGAAAGGGAAGAAGACAAGAAAAACCCACTTCTGCAAACTCATGAGGAGGAGCAGATGTTCCCAGGGAGCATTTCTATGTGGTAGGAGGTGCCACTGGTGGCAGCAGATTTGCTGGATCCCAGCTTTTCACCCTCTTTCTGGGGATGCCCCGGAGATTTCTGCTGCCATCAGAAGCTTTCACACCCACAGCCTTCCCAGTGCAGCAGCAGCAGCCTTCCAGGGACAGAAGAGGAATTCTAAAACATGTGGCAACTCACAGGAACTGGGAAAATTTTATCTTGAGTGATACAAAAGCCATTGTGCTGGACAGCCACAGTACATTTTGTACCTCAAGAGGGAGTATGGAAGTGAGAGACTGTAAATGTGTGCACTTAGAAGGGAAGAAATCGAAAACAAGGTGAAAAAACTAAAGCTGACAAAAGCACAAGATTAAGACAGAAATGTAAAGAAGAAAAACCACCAGAAATCATAAGGCTCTTCACTGTGGGGAGAACACGATTGTGGTACAGCCTTCCAAATGCTTTTAAAGCTGAATGGGCATTTACGTTTCTTTTCTTGCACTTTTGAAAATTCCATGTTAAGAGCCGCAAACAGTTAACCTGAAAGAAGCAAAACAAACCCTATTCAGACCTTCTGATCGCTACTGCTTGTAAGCTTCCTTAAAAAATGCCTTTTGCAACTAAAAAACTTGCCACATTTTTGGAAATGGAAAATTAAAGATAAGAAATCCTGAATAAAGTAAGACTACTCAATATGTGCATTCAAAGCACTTTGCAACTATCAGTCCATTACCTCAACATGCTTTCTTGCCATCTCCAATCTGGTTGAAAGCTACAAGGCCACAACTTCTCTGTTATTAAACCACTTTTTAGAGCTAGAAACAGCGACAGCGGAGAGGTGAGTGGCTCACCCTGCGCCATGGTGGTGCTAGTGGCAGAGTTGATGATAGGCTTTTTGTCTAGATCATAAAACAAGACATGGGGCAGTTTGTTTCCACAGGTGTTTCCATCTCAGGATTTTATAATCCTCCAACGTACAGGTGAATTCAAATTTTCGTATCTCCAGACAAAATATGCCTCTAGCTATTCACACAATTATTTTTTTCGTACGATAATTATAACAAAAATATGTCTTCTGTATGAAATCCTACATTTAGCTCAGTGTTTCCCTCCATCACTGACTCTCCACTGCTTCAGGACAGGAATCTTTGTATTCTTATAACTACGCTCTATTTTTTTATTTTTTTCAGGCAAGATTAGGATGAGCAGTGGGAGGACAGAGTTATGGTCTGGTGGTGTTTATCAGTATCAGTTGTCAGCTTACAAGGCATGATGTGATGTACGTGCCCAGTTTTCACTGTTTGCACTGCTGGCAGATTGCATGATTCCTCTTTATGGCCTTTTGGCTTTTTCTCTTAAAAACAAACAAACAATCTACTGTTCCCCAGGGAAGGACAGGTAGTGTTTTTTACATCCAATAAGGAATCCATTCTGGGACACTTGTTTTTACTCTGATTCTGATCGTAACAACAGCTCTTCTCTTCTATGAGCAGTCATTCAGCCTGCTCTTGCTACTAAAGCATTATATATGGTATTTGCTACATACAGATAAATCATATTTTATTTATGATTTTTTTTTTCCAATGACAGTTCACTTTGTTTGCAGGCAAAAGTGTTTTGGAGTCAGAGGAAGATTAACTGTTTTGTTTTCATTATCAGAGGAAACTAAACACTTCTTTCTTCCCATCAATGCAGGGAACATCATCTGAGGAATATCTGGATCCCCCTTTCCAGATGTTAGGAAAATCTCCTCTAATGGAAGGTTTTAAATAGTTAAATAAAATGGATTTAGATTTTTTCAGTCATTAGAGTAGTTCCTAATACATGACACATCATTTTTTTCTTGAATGCCATGGTGATGTGAGTCTGCTGTTAAAGACTAAGGATGAAATAATTAAAAATGGCTAAGTGACCTTGAAAGTCATGTCTTTCTGAGAGTCAATAGGGACTGTGCACATTAATTAATGTTTTTCAAATTCTACTCTTAATATTTACCAAAGCAGAAAAGCTTTCCCTCAGTCAGTCAAGGGCAGGAAAACTAACATGTGACTGTTGACATATCTGCCTTTATCATGGTTTTCTTTTTGCATTATTTAATTGGCAAAAATACATTTAACATTTTGTTAAAGCAAGCTCCATTGAAAATAATTGTTTATTACACATCCATGCCTATGAATAAGGGATTAAATTGTTAATGGTAACTACTTCTCATCAATGACAGAAAAGCGAGAAAAAGGACACAAATATGTGATTTATTAGACAGGACATTAGTTAAAAGGTTGCAAATGCAACTTGTTATTTTATCAATCACATTCATAATCAAGCCCTAATTTTAGTAGGAATTTTAAGAAATCTTTGCTCTCGTTGTATTTAATAAAAAAACCCTGCAAAGAAGAAACTGGTTAAGCTTTACATTTATTCACTTCTTGTTAATAAGAGAAGAGCAATATATCTGACAAATGCCAATACATAGCAAAGAGAAAATTTTAACAGCAGAGTCTATTTTACTGTTAAATTATTTCAGAAGTCTCATAGTGAGAAACAATAGGGACTAGACCAGACAAGACACTGAGCAAACAGAAGGCAAAATGATCCTGTGCTAATAGAAAAGTGATCAGGACAAACGTTTTTCATTCCCTTTAGTGGTTTTATGCTTGGCCCATAAGTTATTGTAATCTAAGAACAAAGAAAATCTCTAACTGAGATTTTGCCGGATTCTTCAATATTATTTTATTAAATGATAGTGTGATTAGACTTTTATGAATGATGAACAAAGTAAATAACTTTAAGTAAGGAACTTTACTTTATTTGTTCTTTACCTAGACTAGGTTGGTCATATTCTCTTTGTTGACTCTGAAGACAAATAACCTTGTCAGGGGATGCCTAATTGCCGACCAATACCAGATGTTCTTGCAGAGCTTGAAATACGCACTTGTGTTCGTAAGGGTAACTCAAGCCAGAGCTAACTATCCATCCACAGCCAAATTTTGATTCTCTGGTAGAATTTGCCTGCCTGCCTCTTCTGGAGGCTTGGATTACTGCTTGGATAAACTGCACTGATTCAGTTCCACCAGATGAAATAGAAATTCCAGCTGTGAAGAACACCAGCAATGTGACCATTTCCTGACACAGCTGACTCTCAGTGTGAGCTCAGACACTTTCCCCACACAGCCCACAAGCTACTATGAGCCACTGATTCTGCTTCAACTAGAGGTTAAGCAAAGAATGAGATTGTTTTGCTTCCATCATACCAAAGATATTTGGTAGAACGTGCTAAACTGGCAGATGGTACATAACCTGAGTAGTGCGTTGCAATGCTTTGCAGAAGCTGCTAATGCATTCAGGACAGATATAACTTGTTCATAAATTTACATTAATTTGGGACATTACTTTATGCTGCTTGTCTTAATCATTCCTGAAGTACAACACGTTTTCACTGAAACCCACGTTGAAGAGGAATAGGTAATGTTGTGTGAGTAAAAGTAGTTTCAGTAATTATTTTTAAGCATAGTAAAATAATTTTTAATTATACATTCCTCTACATTGAGAGTATTCCAGAGCAAAACCTGGTCCAAAGATCAGCTAGATACAAATGACATTTCCTCATCTCATTATCTAAGCCAGATAAGAATTTATGAAGATTTAAATAGGCAACAGTCAAGTCATGATCTTACTTAACCTTATGGCCATAAGGAGCAATTACACTGGGACTGCATGAAAACATGCAGGTAAGTTAAATCACATCTATTTACTTACCCTTTCATGTGCATAAATTTACTTTAATCTGGACAGTTCTTAACAGGATTAAGTTAAGGATCACCAGCTTATATAGTGGCTGGCGCTCAAAATGCCATCAAGCAGATCCTCATCCTTACTTTAGACTGCAGTGTAATTTTAGAGCACTTTTTTCCCACTACAGCAGTAACCTTTAAGCCTTGCCTTGTAATGGCTTATTTCTTTTTCAGAATAATCACCAAGACCAGAGATAACATAAATAGCCAGGATGATCACCAAGATCAGGAATGACCAAGAACAGAAATGGCACTGTCCCCTCCAGAGGGGACTGTGCAACCAACACTGGATTACTGATAGCAGTCATGCAGATAAGATAAAAAATATGTTTCCCTGTCTCCTTCCTTATTATGTTCCAGCTGAGAGCTTAAGCTTCTTGTGATGAGCTAACTGCAGCCTTTACATAAATCATGTCTTCTGCCCACTAACCAGCTGCATTTAAATTAATAAAAATGTAAAGAGAAGGTCTTAGATTAATTAGCCATTGAGTATGGACTACACTTTTATTATCTGTAGATATTAGGCAGTTGCAAGATGATCACTTTAGCGCACAGCACACAGCCAAAAACCAAAGGCATGTATCTATAAATTTCATAAATTTATGTTGCACTCTGCGCATATGTAGAACTGCTGCTTGCATGTATCACAAGCATTTTAGCACTGAACAAAACTGCTGTTACAAAATTATGGTTTGAAATTTACCTGTCCAGAAAATCCTGCTATAAGCGATGTCCAGTTTTCACTCTGGCTCTATGTTACCTCTGATTTTCCAGCTCACTTGAATGAAGCAGAGGGTCAAGTGACAGGTCCAAAATTCCACAGCCACTTGAAGACTCAAATGGCTGCTAGGGCTTGCTTAATCCCTCACACCACACAATCTCCTTGCACCACACACATCCCACAGGGAAATGATAGAAGAGGATAGTGAGGTTGTCTGTTATTTTTCTCTAGCAAAGAGAGGGAGATTGCCAGTTATTTTTCTCAATCAAAACTTTATGATATAGTGTTTATACTATTCTAGTTTTAATTTAGAGACCTTCTGGGCTGAGGCTGCTACATAGAGTGAAGAGAAAAAATACCACAGAAGTACTTGAAGTAATAGACAGTACCTAACCCTTTATCACGAGCTGCTTGCCACAGCTAAATTTGTTTTGTAGTCTTCCTGATCTGAATTTGTGAAATGGAGTTATTGACTCGGATGAAGCACTGCAGAAGGCTCTTTGAAAGCAGACTGACAAAGAGACAGAAAGCTGGAGTCTGTTCCCACAAAATCAGCAATAAAATTGACTTCAATAAGCTCGGGGTGAGATAGGGAATGACTCGATGCAGAGGCGCACCACTGGTTGCAGTGACCTGTTTCAGTGGACTTGAAAGTCAGTTTTTGAGGAAGGCAGACTCCATCCTGCTTCGCCTGAGGTCAGCCAGAGCTGGTGGAGGCTACAGGATCTGACACTGAGAACATCTACATTTTTTTTGTAGGCTGATCGTATTTTTTTCAAGTGCAAATGCTGAGGCACTTTGAATTGCATATAAGCAATTTAAATATATTCAGATTTGTATCTGTATCTTCTGAGATAGGTGAATTATCAGAGAGATGGCTGTTATCTACTACAAATACTTTTCCTTACATACTAGGTTTTCTGAAGGTCAGCCATGCTGTGATGTGAGTGGCTGTTGTACATATTAGAGATTTCTAACCTCTACGGTTCCTGTTATTATTATAAGAATTGTATAAATATTCAACCTTTGACTCTCAGTTGTGACAAAAAGTATGGTGTGTCTCCTATACTGACACAGCAACTGTTGCATGTGGGAAACCAGAAAAGTGATTTTTTTTTCCCCATTCATTGAAACAACGGGATGAAATGATTGTTTGAGAAGTTAAATTGCAGTTTGAGCTGCAAGTCAAGGGAAACAAGGAAAAATTTTGCTTTGATGAGTCAGATTTAAGAATGTTGCTGTAGCAAAGAATAATTATGATGACAAAAATTAAGGACAGAATTATGATAACTGAAAACTCTGTTGTGGCAGATATTAAAAGACACTGGAGTTCTGGGGCTGTTAAAATCCTGGTAATTAGAAATACTTGACAAAGGATGGGTGAACACTTAGTAGAACAAAACCTTAACTATCAGTTTCTGATAATCCTGTTAAATTGCATAGTGTAGCACATGTCTAAGTCTTCTCTGACTGAGAGTGCTTGACAGCATGTTTGGTTTCCAGTACCTAAACCTTCCTTCTTAGTGGTTTGGAAACATATTTAACTGAGGGAGGAAAAGAAAAAAAGAGAAGAAAAAAGAAGAGTGGGCACTTCAGTCCACTGCTCTAATCAAGAGCAGACAAGATATATGAAGGTCTAATTCGCATGAAATTTAGCTTGTGACTGTTTTCTTTGCATTGTACAAGTGAAAAGTCTCAATTCTTACACAGCTGTCTAGAGTTAATTTCAGCTTGAGCTCATGGCTGGATGGTGTGCATTACTCCACACCCTTCGTTAAATTTTTGGGGTGTTTTTTTCTCTAAGTAAGGAATGTGCTTGTATTTTCTCCTTTGAGAGATCTCCTTAGTTTATCTGTCCTTGGGTTACAAGAAAAGCTACTTCTGATCGTCTGTGTAGAGATGAAGTACAGCAAAAGGTCATCCAAAAATCCAAGGACGTTCAAGATTCAAAGGTAATTTTCTGCACCAGAACGATTTTGGTAAGACTTGATTAGTTTATGAATTATTTTTGACCATTTAAAAGCATAGTGGTGTGGGTCCTGGAACACAAAGAAGGAAGAAATTGCTAGGTTATTCCTATTTATTTAACAGAATTTAGCACCAAATTTAACAAACAGCTCCCACTATTTTAGGGACAATATGGGGTCCAGCTCTACAAACCCACAGTCCTGGCAGCCCCAGCCAAGAAGTCATGGTGTCCATAGCAACACATTGCAGCGTGAAGCATTTCTGCACCTTCTCAGCTCCCATCCTGGCAGTGCTGGGGACACGGACCAGCTGTGCGTGACTGATCCTGTTTGTGTCACCACTACTTTAACTCCACATTACAAACCTTGTTTCCCCCACACAGAGCATCTGCTCTCTGAGTGACATGTTTTTAATGCGCTGATTTATCATTGTCAGATACGGGATTTTTATTGCTGAATTTTGAATACTGCATTTAAGGCACTTTTTTTGATTACAGATGTTTTACATATAAATTGCCCTATATTACAAAAAATATCCTCTGTACTTCTCAAACAGTGTCATTCTCATGTCTCTTACATTTTGATACCTTTCTCTGCATGACTAAGTGGATGTGAATGTTGTCTGCTCGGTAGAACTGCAACCCAGGCTACAGCTCTGCAGTAGCAACTGTCCCTTGCTCAGGCACAGGCCGTGGCATTTAGGCAAACACAGAATTTTAGGTCCAGCCCATAAATTTCAGCTGCTTCTGCACGGTGGATGCCCCAAAATTATTAGATTTTTAAGTGCTCCCATGAGGGCCAGAAATGCCAGAGTCTGCAATGCACTGAGAGGTCTGTGCAATGGGGCTGGAGGTGAAGTGATGGAGCTTAGTCAAAGCACGCTGGAGGTGAGCTGCTGATCTGAAGCCATCTCTGCCCTCCCTGGGAAGAGGCAGGGAATAGGAATATGACTTGTGGGACCTCTGTGAGGCACTGCATATGGAGGAGGACTCATCCCTGGAAGCTGACAGACCCTAAGTGATGAGAGGATGCTGGCTCCTGCCTTTGGAGCAGCTCAGTGGTGAACAGGTTTGCAGCCACACGGCAGCAGACACAGACTCTGAGAGAGATCAGCTGCTGTTTGCAGCCTGTGACACCAAGGAACTGATGGTCTCTGCTGAGCCTTGTGTCTCTGCAGTGCCAGGAGAAAGATGCAGAAGTAGCCTGAGACTGACTGGTCAGAGGGTGGCCAGCTTGGCTTTGCCTTCCATCACACCCAGCCACAAGACTGACTGGGATGAGGGCCACTACAGACATGAAAAGAGCAGCAGGTCAATTCATGATGAAAGAGTGGAAAAAATAGTTTTACAAAAAGTATCTTGACATAGATACATGCCTGTATTGGGCTGTTTTAATCTGGGTCACTAAGGTTACTCATGTCAGAAGTTGCTGAGACTCCAGGATCTTGCTAAAGGTGTTGCAATACCCAAGAAATAGGTTTGGTCCAGATTTGTAGATAATATGAAATATTCATAATCAGTTATTGCTTTCTTAACACTGTAATATAGAAGCAGTGAGACCTAAGCAAGTATGAAAAATTTCTGCTCCTGCTGGCATCAGAAAAATTACTTGCATCATGTTTCAGACTTTGAGTTCATATAAAGTATTCATGAAGGTACAGGCCAGCTAACTAAATACATGGAGAAGCTCAAAAATTCTGCCCTGAAACATGTCACTCCTCAAATATCTGGAAAGTCTCCAGGTATTGTGTCAGGCCACAACTGATAGAATATCATCAATTGAGCTACCAAATTTCTCAAACTGCCTTTGGATCGTCATTTGCAGCTGGTGACTGACCATGTCATGTTGCAATGGTTATAACAGTTTTTAAAGTAAGTAAAAAGACTTAGTACCACTTGATCTAGTTCTTGTAGAGAGATACTCCTTAAGATACTCTTTCCCCTCTCTAGCTTCTATCCAAAAGACAGAAACAGCACTGAATGTGTGACGGGGTTTCTACTCCTTTGAGGGATCTTACTCCATGACAGCCAAACAGCCAGGACATGAGGTACTGTTTGTAGATGTGGACAGTAGCTTAAAAAAAGGAAAAGGACACAATACAGGCTGCAAAAAAGAGATGCAAGAGAGTCAGCAAAGCTAATGAAATATCTTCTCAGGAGGGGTGGGAAAAAAGAAGAATAAAATGTTGCAAGAAATGAAAAAGAAAGGAACAGCTTATTGCTGGGGAAGACCATGAGTAATTAGATTATCCCACATAAACTGTGGAGAAGACTGGAAACCCTAAAAGAAGGTAATGACACTACCAGACCATAGCTGGAATACAGATTTTGGTAGACTGAAATTTCTGGGAAAGAGATCTTCCAAAGAAATATTTCTTCCTGCTTGTGAGAAGGGGATCTTCCTCCTGCACCAGCATTTTCATAAAAACAATTGTAAGAATCTTTAATATATCATAGAATTCTTTGGGCTGGAAGACACCTAAAAGATGATCTGGTTTTGATCTCCTTTTCCATGGGCAGAGACACCTTCCACCATCCGAGGTTGCTCCAAGCCCCATCCAACCAGGTCTTGGACACTTCCAGGGATGGGGCAGCCACAGCTTCTCTGAGCAGCCTGTGCCAGGGCCTCAGCAGCCCCAGAGGCAAGAATTTCTTCCTAATATCTAATCTAACCCTGCCCTCTGTCAATTTGAAGCCATTCCCCTTGTCCTATCAGTACATGTCCTTGAAAGGAGTCCCTCTTCCAGCCTTTTTGTCAGTTCCCTTTAGGTACCAGCAGGCTGATATCTATCAGTTAACATCTATTTCTCTGAGAAGGAATATCAGCGTTCTGCAGGAAATAACCTGTAAGTGCAGTTCTGTGAGCTGTGAAATCCTGGAGCAACTTTTCCCATAGTTGTTCCGCGCAGCCTGGCTGCTTCCCAGGGAGAGCAGAGCAAAGTAGTTGAAATAACACCACCATCTGCTGGGCAGCTGGTTAATTCAGGGAGTGAAGAGCTGGTTCAGAGATAAAAGTGTGACTCCCAACCGCTGCTTCTCTGGTACATGCTAGAACATGCTTGGTAAGCCCTCGTCACATAATTGTTAATTATTTCTACCATTAATGCCGACTAATGCTTGTCCAGGCTGCTTTCTATGTAAGACAAAGCTAAACAGATACATGATAAAAAGTAAAAAGTGTCAGCACTGCATGGCAGAAGGAGGGGAACATTTTTCACAGTATTTCTGTGTGGGGAGCAGCCCCAGTGGAGCAGCTGTGCCCTGTAAAAGATACATTAACTTAATTCCCATCAGGACTGATATTATTTGCTATTACAGATCTGTTGCTTGGTCTCATGTAGCTGCACACATCAAGCCTGTGAAGCAGAAACCTAGAAATAGCAACATCCTCTGACAGGTTAAGGTGCGTGCCATGGACAGATGTGGGGAACAGCATGTCACAAAGACCCAGAAATTATTCTTTAAGGAAATAAAAATGCTGCAGGACTTCTTGCTGTCAGATGCATTAGACTAAATACAGCATCCATCCACACTTATCTCTGATACAAATGTTTTCCAGTGGTGGTGTGAGGTGTCTGTAATACATAGGTGGTATCCTGCAAAAGCGAGCTGGGAAGCCACAAGCCTCACCAGCTCAGCTGTCACGGGTAAGGCACATCATCTTCTATAGCCTGAGGCACAAACAAGGATGATTTGGCTGGTATTGCAGGAAACATTTCCCCCGCCTTGCCAAATGACCAGAGACTTGCTAACAGTTGGATCATTAGAGAATAGCTTTCACTGAAGCCAGAAAAAAGGCTGAAACATGTGTCTATTGATGTGGGAAGACAATCAGCTGGGGTCCCTTAAATGAAGATGAGTGACAGCCCTTGTGTGAAAAGACTGTGAGATTTCGTTTAGTCTGGAGAAGAGGAGGCTCAGAGGTGACCTCATACCTGAAGGGAGGTTGCAGTCCTGTGGGTGTAAATCTCTTCTCTCAGGCTGCCAGCACCAGAACAAGAGGACATGACCTCAAGCTGCACCAGGGGAGGTTTAGGCTGGATGTTAGGAAGAGGTTTTTCACAGAGAGAGTGATTCCTCAGTGGAATGGTCTGCCCAGGGAGGTGGTGGAGGCGCCATCCCTGGAGGTGTTTAAAAAAAGACTGGATGAGGAACTCAGCGACATGGCCTAGATAATGGGATGATAGAATAGGGAGTTCGGTCATTATATTTAAAAAAAATAAAATAAAAATTATGATGACATGACCCTGAGATTAGCACCAGGGTTGTGGGCTCAATCCCTCTATGGGCATTCACTTAGGAGTTGGACTCGATGATCCTTGTGGGTACCTTCCAACTCAGAATATTCTGTGTGTGATTCTGATGAGGAAGAATTGCTGGAGTTGTGTGAGACCTGCTCACGCTCCATCAGCCCTTTGAGTTTTCACAAATTTATAAAAGCTGTTAACACCTCCACCTATTTCAGACCCCACCATGGGAGAACACAAAAATAAGATGAAGTCGTTCAACCTCCTCAGACTCCTGCTCAGTGTCACCAAAATTTTAAATGTTTCCCTTTTCAGGAAGAGGTGGCCAGAGGAGACACAGATGTGGTCATTTTGTTATGGAACACATGGAGATTGGGGAATATTCCTTAATGCAAGGCTGAGGTCAGGCACAAGTTTGGGACAGAGCCTATAGCCTTTCTTCTAGTATATTCATTCACTTATGTTTACTTATAAATGAAAATTAATAGCACCAGATAGTCAAAGTGCAACTTTTCCATCAGTAGCAGGAGCATCAGTAGGTCTTGTGCATTTATAATGATTAAATATCACTGGGGACTGTCACACATGAATGAAGCTGTACCAGGAGCTGACTATCTTATACAGGAAGAACTCGGCTGACAATTTTTTATGTGTTTTATTTTAAACCTGTTACTTATCCCCAAGCTATCCTCTGGCTTATATCAGGGTATCATTATTGTCCATGAGATGCATCTGCCTCAGCACATTTAAAGTACATATGATGGAGAGATTGTAGTCAGAAATCTTGCATGAAATTTATACATTCATCAGAAATATCAAGGAATTATTTTCAATAGCACAACTGAGAGTAACTACATTACTTAATATCATAATGTCAAATGAGATATTATTGTAATATTGACATAATAGTTACCAAATAAGGGAGGGAGAGCATATCTTCAGTGCAGCTGTGCAATGACCACATCTGAATAATTGGGATCCTGTGAATATTTTTGACCTGAAGAACCTTCAGGCTGTGATGACTTTGCATATTACACGTCAGTAAAGAAGACTGTTGTTTCTCCTGATGCTACTTCTTCAAAGAATATCTTGTAATACTACATTTAAATATGTCTCCTTCCTCCACACCTGAGTCATCTGAAATAGTTTTGTGTGCTTTTCAATTGTCTTCTTGCAAATATCAAGTGCCAGACTCTTTTTTTGTATATTTTCCTTCAACAGTTTTCTTTTTATTTCATGTGTCCTGTTTATTTTGAAGTGTCAATTTAGCTGTGTCATCCTTTGCACTATCACTGAAGCAAGCTGCTTCACTTAACCCAGGAAAATATTGGTTTTTGGAAATACAAACACTAATACAACTATTGATGCAACAAATTATTTTCTTTTGTATGGAGATCAAGTAATTCAGTGCTTACTTCAGAAAAGAAAGTACAATATGTATTGTGAGTCCTTCAGCAGCAGCAACAAATATTTTCTGGCTCTAGAGGAAGAATTAATTATTTACATGTTTCTCATTAACTTTTTACCTACTGTTAACACTAGGCTTTTAAAAGAGTTCCTTTCTGTCTGTGATCAAAGTTTTCAAGCCCATTTACAAGCAGCATATTTAGCCATTTTTAATTATTTGCCGTCTGTCACAAAATGACATTAGCAATTTGTAAGCACTGCTGAAAAGCTGCAGAAATTCCTGACAAGTATTTTTGAGTGGCCAATGCTTTCATTCACTGCCCTTGGATCCTGTGCAAATGGATCAGATACCACATATATCTTGTCTTCACCTTACAAAATAATGACAAATCTCATGAGTGACTTGAAGCTGACTGTACCCTCATCCATGGAGCTGGTGGCTGTGTTTTTATATTTCTGGAGCTGTATCTCTGCCTGAGCACATCCTGGTATCTAGGGATCTCGGCCAGCAGAAAGTGGATTCGTACTGCTAAATCCAACTAGACAGAATCACAGAATCACACAGAATATTCTGAGTAGGAAGGGACCCACAAGGATCATCTAGTCCAATTCCCAAGCAAACATCCACACAGGGATGGAACCCACAACTCTGGAGCCACGGGCACCACACTCCATCCATCCAAGCCTCCCATTGTCTAGACCATGTCACTGAGCTCCTCATCCAGTCTTTTCTTAAACACCTCCAGGGATGGTGACTCCACCACCTCCCTGGGCAGACCATTCCAATGAGAGATCAGTCTCTCTGTGAAAAACCTCTTCCTAACATCCATTTTGACTTAGTTAGGTCTTAAAACACAGAGTAAGCCAGAAATTATCTGAAGATATTTCTATTTATTCTTTGATTTAATGAACAACTTAGACTCTCAGGTCTCTGCAAGCTTACGCAACTCAATCCTATATTAATTGATTCACCTTCCAAACAATTGAAATAAATTAAAACAATAGAGAGGGTTACTATAATGGGAATTAGATTCTTTGATTTATTGATTCACACTGTAAGATGGACTGTGCCTCCTCAAATTGGCTGCTGAGATTCCTTTGCATCACTGATGTGCCTTATTCCCCATTTGTTCATTCCCAGCCCCTGATGCCTGTCTCTCTAGGGCCAGGATCCTTACTGAGGGACAGCAATGTGGGGTTTATCCAAAGGGTGAAAATACGGCTGTTGCAAGAGCTCCCCTGCTATGAAACAACCAATTTCTATTCTGTGACCCACTCCAAACTTGAGAGACTATTTGTGATGTGTCAAGCCAGACTGTTCATTTTATCAGGCATTGCCCAGCACCAGCTGCTTCTGAGGAAAGTTCAGCAAACTTGCTAATGAGCACTGGGGGAATAACAGAAGTTTCATCTTCAGCTGAACAGTAGTTGGCTGATATCTTAAATATTTTATGGCCATTATACATTCGAAAATGCTGTAAAGGGTTTGTGTGAACCTTTGGTTTTCACATTGGTATTTAGCCTACATTAAACACACATAGCAAATTCAGTGCTGTGTAGTGTTATCGAATATCACAGATTTAAGATTTATTACCGAAGGAAATTGCACTGAAAGAATTTATTGGAAACCAAACAAAACCTGTGACTTGGTGATGGATGACTTTGTTCTCTAGTCTTAGACCAATTATTTAACAAAGCATTTGGTACATTTGACTTTAGGCCAAACAACAATGTAAGTTGACATTTTCTAGAATATTTTAAAAAATGGACAATTTGCAATACATTAGAGAGCCTTCGAAAGAGCAGAACACATTCAGATAGAGTTATAAAATCAGATACCTTCATAACTTAGCCACTGGTATTTAGTCATAATTTAGCCATTGATATTGAATCAGTTCTACTAAGCGTATAACAAAATGCTGTACCAGAATAAATCATAAGCTCCATGTCCCTTAATGCTACTTATTGAGTTAACTCTTCAGTGAGATGCCGTTACCTGCAGTGATTACACGTTCACAGCATGGAAGGCAGAAGCAAATCTGGCAGGTGCAAACATCTGCTTCTTTATTTATAGCTACAGAGAAAAAGTGTCCTGTAACCCTGTCTGCTTCAGCTTGGACTAGAATGTTATAAAGCCCTGGGCATGCTGGGGAAGAAAAGATTTTCTTCTTCCTGTGCTTTGCTGTGGACTTATTTAGCTTCACCCAGATTTTCTAGATGGATAGATAAAGGGTTTGTCCAAATTTTTGAAAGTACTGTGAATGTCGACAAGAGACTTGCAGACCATTATTTAAGGCTAGTAAGTCATATTAATTTAATAATATGTAATCTGAGTTTTACCGTGGATAACATAGCCAGAGCAAGTCTGTCTTATTTTCATTGTGAGATAATTCTGAAAATGTGCTTTGTGCTGCTCTGGCACCAAACTCCAACCAAAAGGGTCTAAGCAACCCCATCAGATCACTCAGCCAAAGATGAGGGGAAGAGTTAGTCAGGATGAAACAACAAACATCACCTTTTCTACACAGCTATTAGAGAAATAGCTGCTTTAATGGGCTTTCAACCATTAAAAGGTAGAATTAGAGGCTGAATTAGAGTATTCAATTAACAGGCAGTCAGCTGTGTAAAACTTATCATGTGACACTGATGCTCCAAAAATCCAGAGAGGTAAACGTTATTAAAGTCCCTAATAATGGAAAAAAATGTTTTTCCTTGGGTTTATGTAAATAAATGTCATAATGATTCTGTATGATTTGCTGTGATACATCACTAGTTCCATGCATCTGCATTGCATTGGTTTGAGCCATAATAAAAAATAAAACTAAACCCAGAAATATTATCTCTGTTGCAAACCATTTATATTGCTTACATGAACCTTCAGAAGCAGCAACTGCAGAACTTTTTGGTGTTTAATAGCAAATCTCGTGTTGTCAGTAAAATTGAAAGGATAAAAAAGCAACTGGAGAAGAATAATGGGGATAACTGGCTGTAGGCAAGATCTGAATTTTATGAATATTAGAAGCCAAGGGGCATTTTACTGAAGCTGAAATGTTCCTTATAAAGGTGGCTAAGAACAGCTAATCCAAAATGAGGTCATAAAAATGTCAAAATGGACAACAGCAGAAAAGTTGGGCAAAAGGAAAAGAATCATTCAAAAAACAGCCCGAGGGAGGTCTGTATATAGTGTGAAACAGCAACACAATTATTTAAGAGCAGCCCATTATCTACTGCCCAGAAAGTCATACAGGTTTGTAACACAGAGTTATGATTCCAATTTATGTGATATTTGGAATGAATACCTTTCCTGGTGAAAAAAACCTCATGAAATATAATCTATTCTAGAACCTTCATTCCCTCTAAAATGTTACTGCTCTATAACAATAAATATTATTCCATTAATTTATTATTACTTGGGTTTCAAAGGCAGTGGAATTAGATGAGATTTCTTCACAAGAGATGAATTTAGTAGACGAGTGTTATTTATAAGAGCTGAAATAATATGTTTGAAGTGCTTCTCTTTTCATTTAACACCTGCTTTTCCCTCCACACCACTTTCTTCAGGAAAAAATCAGTGATTAATTGATTTTTATCCATCTCAAAAGATGAAAACCTGGAATTTGCAAAGTGTCTGGCTGAGAATACAGAACAGAGGATACCTTGTGGAAAATAAATTATTGGGTTAGCTATAAATTGACCCTCAGCTCCCACGAGGTCTTCCTGAGCTCTGTTGAAAACTTGCTCTTCCCCTGGGGTGATGTTTATAAATCAGATTAACTTCGCTGAGAGCAATGGAGTAAATACATCTGAGAGAATACAGCACTCTATTTCCTACACTTCTGTAGTTTCTGGTATTTTCAAGGTGGCCACTCGCAGGTTTATGATGGTATCAACACTACAAGAGAGATTTTGAAAATGGTGTCTGTAAGAGGTGGAGGAGAGTCTCCCATCCCTGGCTGGATTACACCGTTTATGGCCTGTATTTCCTCAGCTCCTGCTCTACTCACCAAGGCAACACTAACCTCCAGCTCATATATTCCCCACATAACTTTTCTAATATGAAGACTTTAAAATTGTTGTTTAATACAAAAACCAGAAGCTGATGAGATGTAACACTGTCCTTTTCTTCTTAAAACTAATGTATTCTGTAAAATCCCCAAAGAAATTTTGCAGAAAAAAAAAAAAGGAAAAACAGGGAGCAGCAGGTCCCTGTGGATGATAGTCGAGGTGCCATGGCTGATTTATATGCCTGGAAAATACTTGCAATGCCCATATTATACTTGTTCTGGGGATAAAGAGAGGATTTTATTCACTAATGCTATCAATCTGTTACCTTTCAAGGCAGTAAATTCACTAAATTCAGTAAAAAAAGCAATTCAGCTTCATGGAGTTGTTGTTATAATATATCATTTATCATTTACTGTATGTAAGTACCAATAGCACGAACATTTAAAATCATCAAAAGAACTATAAAGAGATGAAAGAAAAATGTTTCAGAATAAATCTCTGTCTTTTCCAAAGCAATCTACTCTGTGATAAGGTTATGGAGTGAAACATATGCCACTGGAAGCATGACATAAAATTCTTATTTGTAATTGCAAATGTTTTAACAAAGTTGTTAAACCTCATTTCCTATTTGTGTGGGATACAGGCGGGAAGAAAAGGGAGAATCTTAAAAGTACACTTATGTGCCTTGATTTCCTCTAGAGTGATGCAGTAAGGTTTCTCCAGGAGATTTCTCAGAGATTCTAAGACTTGATATTGTGATGAGCATTCCATGGATGGAATGCTCCCTCTAACTGTCCTTCCTAAATCTGCTGGGATGCCTGTCTCTTAGAGTTAATCTGATAGTAATGAATATTCACATGAATACTTAGATTAACCTATCATCTCTGAAAAGAAGTAATTTTTCCTTCTTGAATGAACGGAGAAAGGCAATCAAATCAAATTAGTGGAGTTCTACACTGTAATACTTGCATTTCCCTGCTTCTAATTTTCATGCGCCCACTAGTTAGCCATATTTTATATTATTATACCATTTATATAATATTTAAGGTACAGATATTATTTTTTTTTATTTACTCCTAGCATCCCCTGCCTGTTCAGCATTCTAAAAGGCCTGAGGAGCCAACATCTGTGTAGAAGTAGAGGTAACCATCAGTCCTGCTCGTGAGGCGCCCTGCCAAGGCCACGTGCAGCAACTGAACTCTCTTTGAACACAACATCTGCTTACACAGACACTCTTAAAAGATCAAATTGTAATGGCCAAGATGGAGAAGGAGGATGAAAGAAGAGATGACAGACACATGGATAATCAGTCTTGTAGGTTGTTTTCAATCCAAGACAAATTCCCACCTTTTGTTACTAAACCTGGTTGTTCTGCTCTGATTCTCATTATTATTCCTGGCTGGGACATCTAGGGGGGGAATTGGCACTCTGCTGGATGCCCTTTATGGTTTTGATTTCTTCAAAAAGAAAGGTTCCTGAAAAAGGCTGAGCGAAATGGTTCAAGGCATGAGCAAGACCTTTCCACTTCACTCCGTACCACTACTACTACTGATGAAAACCTCTTGTGGAATGCCTTTCTGCTGCCGTTTCAAAGGAAACTCTTTCCTAAATGGAAAGTTCAATCAATGAGAAAAATCAGTCTGCAAATTTCCTAAGTAAGAGTGATTTTTGTATCGGTGTTATCTGTCTATAACCAAGGCTATAAGTCAGGAGTTAGGGAGAAGAGACAAAGAAGTGCCTAAAATATACTTCCATAGTTATTAATATTCATTTTTCAAAAGAAAACTTAAAATTCAGTTTGTTTTTAATCATGTACCCATTTCACTTAAGTTGCACAAAAAATGACATCTGCAGAGGCTGAAGCAATTCCTTGTAGAAGGAATTCAGGCAGCTCACAAAAGTGAAATAAACACTGAACTAATCAACGAACACAAAGAAAAGAGAAAAATATTTCTAAAACATATTTTTCATACTGATTTTATGGAAATCATGCACTTACTGCAAATGACTTCTGATTAGAAGGCCCAAACCAGCTCCAATATTTACAGTTTATACAAGGGTATCTTCTTTTTATGAGTGCTTGGTTACTGCCAATCTCTTCACATAGAATAATCAGTCTGGGTTTTGAGATGCTGAGCAACAACAACCAATTTCATAGATATGTCTTGGGGCACTCTGGAGCAGAGGTGAATTGCAATGTGATTTACTTTGACATCTCTGCAATAATTTGGTGTTTTCCAGTAAATAAGGAACTCTCATGAAGAATTCACACATCAGTCATGATTGTGGCCTGGCACATAGGAGTTCACAGGGTTCCTGGCTCAGATACAAATCACCTGCCCTCACAGAAGTGTCCATCCAAGAAGGGCACTGATGGTGCACAATGCAAATTCAATAAGGACACGCAGCACTCAGCTAAAGGTCAGATGGCCAGAGGAACATGCAAGGCGAACAAGTGAGAAGGGCAAAACAGGGGTTTCTGCCCCTGCACACCCAGAGCTGTGGGTGCACCATTTCAGGTCAAGGATCACATTCAACCTTGACTCATGCCAAGGAGCAGTGTAGTTACAAAGAACTGATTTCATGCCTCTAATTGGTTCACTTATGCTGTGTCAGAGCCCAAGCGCTCATGCTCTTTCTACCCTTAAAAATCACGGAGATAATCATTAGGTTTTGTTGCTTTATCACAGAATCAACTAGGTTGGCAAAGACCTCCGAGATCATTGAGTCCAATCTTTGACCAAACACCACCTTGTTTACCAGACCATGCACTAAGTGCCATATCCAGCCTCTTCTTAAATACCACCAGGCATGGTGACGCCACCACCTCCCTGGGCAGCCCATTCCTCTGCCCAACTATTCTCTCCAAAGAACATCTTCTTAATGTCCAGCTTAAACTTCTCCTGGCACAGCTACGGATTGTGCCCTCTTGTCCTTGTGCTGGTTGCCTGGGAGAAGAGACTGATATCCATCTCACTACGACCTCCTTTCAGGCAGTTTTAGAGAGCAATAAGGTCTCCCCTGAGCCTCCTCTTCCCCAGGCTATCTCTGGATAGCATATCTTCTTTGGGGTTTGAAGTCCCATAGTTTGGTTCACAGGCTAATGAAGACTGATGCTCTGAAAGCCATCAGAGTTCTTTCTCCCACAAGGGAATTAGAAGCTAGAAGATAAATACACCAAATGATCTAATGTAGAGTTAATTCTCTATACTCCCAAAGCTCTGAAAAGGGGATATGCTTCTGTATAATGAAACCCCACAACTAGTCCTCACTTAAATGAAGCGCTTGATCCTGTAAATGACATGAAGTATTTTTTGTATTATTTTCTGAAGAATCAGAAATGTTGTGCTCTGTACAGAAGAAAAAAAACCAGAGGAAAACACAAGGTCTAATAACTATCTGACCACTGATTATTTCCCCAAAGTGGGCATAAGTTGAGATGTTCCTCCTATTCAATGTCAACCGTGGAGTCTTGAAATAAAATATAAAGAGCAGTTGTTTGGACTAACAAGGTGTGTGAATACTGTACTTTTGTTACACTAACTGTGTTTAGCATCTCTCTAAAATATATGGACAGAAATGACTAAAAGAAATAAAAGCCTACAGTAGAGAATCCCAGACCTGAACTCACAACTCTTAGAAAAACCCTTTGGTGAGAAAGAGTTAAAACCCATTATGGAAAACTTTAAACCTGTTTGGAAGCTACAGACAAGATTGGAAGAATCAATGGACACAGGCAGCCCACCCAACACAGAAGGGACTGTCCTGGGAGTTCATTTGAACAGTCTTGTCACTGGACTTGGCAGGTATTTTCAGTCAGATAAAAAAAAAAAAAGGCAAAAAAACAGACACAGGAGGGTTTTAACATGTGAAAATATGTAAATTCAAACTTGAAAAAAAAATTATAGTGAAGATGTCTTTTCCCTCTGAAGGACTCTGTCCTACTAGGAATTGGTGTGTACAGGCAGGGTCATGCTCTTTATGTCACCTGTGAATAACAAATTTCTTCTCTGACTAGAAAGGCACCCCAGGGGACAGCCTCATAGTAAGGGTATTCGTCATAGGAAGCAGAAGGAAATAAAGGATTGTACAGCTGCCTGCTGGCCCAAATCCAAAAGCAAGGTACCAGCCACATGCAATTTTGAGAAGCAGAACATGAAATACTCCTCTCCGCTGCTTCCTGGGGGGCCCAGGTAAACAGACACCTCTACATGACCTTCAGCAAGTACATGAGTGGTGGGATTCATCACTCAAAATTCCACGTTAATCCAGGTCTCCTGTGTGCAACCCTCAAACCTCCTACACTAACTCAGGAACCTGAGCATTTCAGACAAGGAAAAACGTGTCAAATGAGTCACATCTTTAGGGGCCTTCAAGGTATTTGCATTTTTATCATAATGCTGTCATTCAGTCCCATCCCAAGGTTTGGGATGGAATGGGATTTCTGATTCTATACCTAAAGAAAAAAGATTGCTGTTCTTAATACTCTTCCTACAGCCTTCCTCCTACCTCTGATTATCCCTCAGGGCTGCCAAATCCTCTCTATCTGAGCCAGCCCAGCTCCTCCAGCTCATTCCCAGCAAGAACTCACAGAGTGGGATGTTTCAGTAAAACACTGTTTCTTTCTTATAAAATTCAGACATCTGAACACCTACGTGCGTATCCATAGGACAATTTTCGGCCAAGCCTGAAATGCTCCTGCCAGCTCCCAGCTGTGACTTTTGGCTTGTTTTAACTCCCTGTCTCCATCCCCGCCATTGAAAATTAATTTAATGCTAGAAGGACTGATGTCAAGGCCTCAGTGTTGCATTGGGCTTTTGTACAGCCAGTGAAGTGAATTGTTTCAAGGGGTCACTACCCACACTCCACTGCACCAATTTTCTGAGGAGTTTCAGGTTCTCCTCTTGTTCAGGTTAATGGTGTGCAAACTGTGAGAGTTTTTTCCAATATTTTCATGCAGGGTCTCCATGGGTTTACTTTCACATTTTTTAGAAGTTTGTGGGAAGGGACAAGGTGGCATTCACTATTTTTTCTGACTTCTGTGAGGGTCTTGTGGTGATCAAACAGGAAATACAGAATATTTGTCGGACTTGGCATTGTTTGTCTTCCTGAAACAAAGGAAGCTATATCCAGCCGAAAGAAACTTCTTAGTCAAGACAATGGGAAGCATCATTTCATTGTTGCCACCTTCAAAATCTCCCCTTGATTGCAACCTCTTTAGGGAGAAAACAGGTAAAGGGGTAAGCAAGTCTACAAAACTATCTCTTTTCTTCTCTTGCCCTGAATACTTCCCACTTACAATTTTTTTTGCCTGCTTACATCTGATTTCTCTATATGAGAGACCAACACAGGCTGGATTGTTTGTGGAAAGTTCTCTAGCTTTGCAGTATGTGGCTTTCAGTTGCCAATATTTTGGCAAGGATAAATCTCAACCCTCAACAGATTTCAGAGTTACAACTTTTAGACCAAAGTTTAGACTCAAAAGAAGATTGGACCCTACCAGTGTGTAGAAACTGCCACGAATAAATGCAAGCATGAACTGAGAAAGTCAGATAAAAGTAGAAACTATGTGCTGTTAAATGCAAATTAATTTTGTCAGTTGTAGCATATTTGTACTCAAGAAATGGGCGGGGATCTCTTATGAAGAAAAAAATTGGAAATACTGGGGCTGGAGTCGTAATGATCTTGAAGGAGTGTAATCTAAACATTAATAAAATCAGTGGAAAGACTCCCAGAGGGCTACAAGTCAGGCCTATGAGATGGCTAATCCAATGAGACTACAGAAGCAGTGATTTTGCAACATCAAAAATCAAATTTAAGAATAAAGTTTTAGAAGGTTCTTTTTAAATAATCTATATTTCCCTCAAGGAAATCAGTGGTAAAACTCAAGGAATATTGATAAACTAAATGAACAAGATTTCATCTCCTTGGCTGTACTGCAAAATATTTTTAATGGCTTGATGTCTGCTTTAGCATGAAATGTTCCTCACAGTGATGTGCGTGGCCTTTGGTTTACAGTCTTGCATATTACTCTGTCATCAGATAATTTACGATATCTTCACTTAACAAGTGGACACAGTATAATCAGACTTGACAAGTCAAAGAAAAGGAGCGCTGGCAGATACAAAAAACATCAAGCATGAGTATCACAGCGTAGGACATGGTTTGATAGCAAATTCTCCGTGTTTTGCGTGAAGCTGACCACAGGTACTGTCTTACAATAAACTCTTCACACTGACTGCAAGTAGCACAATGGACCATGTGGCAGCAATAGGGCATTTTGCAATGACACCAAACTCACGTAGGTGATGGAATTCCTTCCCTGTGTTTTGCTTTTGTTGTCTACTCTGTCACTGCTGCCTGTTAGACGACACCCTGAAACGCACATCTCATTTTTCAGGACCCTCATATACAAACACAGCACCAGATATACCTGCAATAATCTGAAGTTAGTGCTTGCCTGCTCTAAAATCCTGATGAGCAGGATTTGCCTTTCAACCCTAGTTTCTGCAGGATCACCTCCTGCCGAAGTACAGGCTGTCCTCACCCTCCGTGCGTTACCGGGGTGCAAATCCCAGCAGCTGCAGCCGGAGCAGCTGCAGGGACGCGTGTGCACTGCTTGTGTGTGGGAGGGGGTGAGTGTGGTTTGTGTGTGGCTGGAGGGCTTTCCTCTTGGAAATTCTGGGTTAAATGACACATTAAACCGTCTCCAAGAGAGTAGATTGAAAACAACCAACGAAAGAAAGGGGGGTGAAAAAAAATTGAAATGGGCAGGCAGACTGATGGGTTTTCCTGCAAAGTTTAGGACTTCGAAAGTTAACTTATAAGCGACTGCAGATGCATGGATAAAACCTACTTGGGACACTATGCAGCAGCCCTTTCCTTTCCATCAGCATCTCCAACTTGTTGCCTACCTCTGTTGGATTCCCTTGCTGGTCAGTAACACTGAGTCAGTGGCATTAGGTAAGGATTTTTATCCTTTTGCATTATGTATTTATAGTCATTTGGGGGATAGAGTTCATGTGTATTTTTAAGTGAGATGGTCTTGCTTATGTTTACTTTTGAATTTGGATTAGAGTGACAGAGGGCTATTATTAGAAAGAGTCTCCAAAAAAAAGGTTAAAATAAACAAGTAAGGTAATGAAGAAGGTCACAGGGACAGCCAAGCATGCTTGCAGCATATGATGTATATGGATCACTACAGAGCTTCTACTTTCCTTTTTTAATTCTCAGTTTTTTAAATAAATTAAAATCCTGTGCAAATTCTTACTTCTTAATAGAAAAAAAAAATCGAATTATTTAAAGAATATACATAACATTTTCCTATAAATGGAATATACGAAATGAACCATAAAAGAAAAAAGACTTTAAAATAACAATCTATTCCTCTAGGAAATTATATATACCATATATCAGAGAGACATTATAGATTAGTTAATTACACATATAATAATACACAGCTATACAGCTCCTGGCAATAAAAAGTTCTCATGAATGATTTCTCTACTACTGTACACATTAAATGTAAGGCTTGTTTCACACTAGCATAGGGTTTGAATAGGACATAGATTTTACATATGTGGCTTTTTAATACAGCTTTATTAATTGACCATGGCAATACACTGAGAATCACATTAGACATTATTCAACTAGTGAAAACAGAGTTAATAAAAGACACTGAGAAAAACAGACGAGCACAGTGCTGTTAGTGATTATGGATGTAGCTTTGGCAAACTCTGGGGAAGCACTCTGTTGCAATATTGTACAGAATTTAATTCCAGTAGAGTTCCGACTAGTCTTAACAGTGACTGTCAGCCAGCACTCATTAGCTCTATGAAGATAAAGAAATTTAAAGCCCTCATCCCTTGAATATCAAAGGGTCACCCAGAAAGTTTTGCAGGACTAAACACAAAGCAAATGACCTTATCGCCTTTATCTTCAAACAATGTCTTTAATTTCTGAAACCTTTTGAAGGGTTGCCAGTTTTATGGAGTGTAGCAGCTACTTATCTGATAGAACGAGCGTTTCATCAAGGGGAAATGACCTTTTAACTCCCAGTAACTAAGTAACTGTATTTGCCACTGTATTTTTTGCTGAAGGTAATATGTATAGACATCCTTATTAAACTGAGAACACAAAACAAGGATTAAGAAGTAGCCAGCTGTCTCTTAGGTGGGGAAGAATGATCCGTAAGGCTTGTTGTGGGTTGTTTGTTTTTGGTTTTTTCTTTTCATAGTGTGAACCTGAAGTAAATTAAACTGCTCAAAAAAAGTTTACATTCTGACAGTGTTGTGACATTATAAGGATATTAACAGAGCCATATGCTGTTTACTTTCATACTCTAACAAATCTACTAATCCCATAAGAATTTCGTGGTGAATAAGGATTGTCTGACCAAAGATGGTTTAGCAGATGCTAGTTACGGGAAGAAGATGCAAAAGTCCTTTAAGGACCAAGCAAGAACTTCATAATCTTTTGCAATCTTATTTTAGGTAACAAAGCCCCCAATGACTCAAGATATTCTCAATATTTGGGTTTTAACAGCATTTCCTGTGACTGAGAAACATGAAACGGTTACTGACAACATCCGTAGCTGCTCCCTGGTAGAAGATTAAGTAAAGCAAATCAGTGAATCATAGATGTGGGAGGGCTGACACAACACAGAGCTTGTCAGACTTTTCTCAGATGAAATTCTGTAAATAAGTCAATCAAAAGAAAAAGACAATAGATTTTTACAGGGGTATTTTAGACAAAAACATTTATCTTAAAATAAACCGTTTCTTGTAACATCACCAGTGAGATAGAATTGCTGCCCATTCCCTCTGGAGTCTTTTCATAACAGACAATTGAAAAAGTTTTTCATTTGGATACGAGTTTCCTGCAAAGGCATCCTTGAAGCTCACAAAATCCGCTAGAGCTTCACTGCAAGGTGAAGCTACTACCGTATATAGTAAAATCAGATACAATTAATTGCTCGTAAGTTCACTCCTGTGGGTTTCCCTCAACTCAAACTCATAAGAAAAAATTCAAGCATATCTGGAGGTGAAGAAACAGTAGAAGAGAAAAGATGGTGTCAGGAGAAGGTTAGGTGCCTACAGCCAGAGTTGGATAGATGGTGCATTTCTCCAATGATTCTAGCAGTTTAATTTGATTTAAGAAAATAAACGAGAATAGTCTAGCAGGGCAAAAATCAGTATGTCTTGCAATTTTAGAAGCCCTGGTCTTGCTTTTCCCAGAACAATGAAATTAGTCTGAGTACATAAGTTGCTTTTTGTGCTACTCACAAACGAGCCATGATCTCAGAGAGATTCTACTGTAAACCCCAAGTGCCAGGGACTGTTCATGTTTTAGGCAAAAAGCTATCAGAGCTGAGAGAGCATTTCCACGTGAGTATTTCAAAAGGAACAATTCCTACCTATTTCACATACCTACTACAGATGACAAACTCTCTCATCCCTTGGCCGGGCCTCAAACATGCCACCCAGGTCCCCAACAGCCCCCCCTGGAGCTCCCACCAGCCTCAGGGTCCCTGAGCACAGGATGGGTGTAGGCACCCCCCAGGGAATCCACAGTATTTGGTCTGGAAACAGCTTACAGGGATCAAACTATGTTTGAGTGGGTTTGGTCAGGAACATCCCTGTGCCTTTGGAAATTGCACTGGGATTATTCTGGCTCTGTGTCTTTGCTCTGTAGAAAGCACAACAGACATTTACAAACAAATCACATCCCACTGAATTCTTTCCTGTGGAAGTAAAACCAGGGCTCCCTGGACATGGCAAAGATGTAGTAACAACTCCCAAAGGGAGAGGAACAACCTTTACAGTATGTTTCTCTCTCAGTGTTATTTTTAATTATAAAAAGTTATTTACAGGTTAGTAGTTCATTTCCCACTTATTTGTGTCAATATCAAGTACTCCAATGAACTCATTGACTGGAATTACCATAGAATCACAGAATGGTTTTGGTTGGAAGGGACATCAAACATCACTTTGTTCCACTAGACCAGGTAACTGGCCCAGATTATATTTTTAAACTAAGATTGAAATCTGAATTTATCTGATTTTGTGCTGTCAAAGTGAAGCAGAGGTTTCACAATTTTTGTTTATTGATAACTATTTTAGTTCTTTTTACATGAAGAAGCACTACTTACTGCAGGGATAATTCATTCCTAAAGAAAGCAAAATCAAGAACTGTTGCAGCCTAGGGGTGAGGGAGCATCTTTCACTTTATAGTGAATGTGTTTGTGACTCTCCTGAACTGTATTAGTACATCACTATTGGATTTTAGGACTTTGAAATTTGGCAGAAAGAATTCTTTTGCTCATACATTTTCCTTGTAATTGTCTGATGAAAATGGATTATTTTCACAGTTACACAAGTTTAAAAAATATTTTTGATATGAGAAGGATGCTTTTCAAGGACTTGCCTATTTCTCATTGACCTCTCAGATGTTTAAGGTTTTTAAACACTAACAGCTATTTATTACTCTACACCATACTGAAGCTGGGCATCTATTTATTAGACTCTGCTCATAACAGTACAAGACATTCATGGCCAAAATATTTCCTTCAATGGTGTGGTTCCTCAAAGTTATTTTGTCTCCAAATGCCAAACGCGAAGAAGCATTGTGTACATCTAACTTCCTTTGCGATCGATAGGGACTGCAAGTCGTCAAGACAAATCAGTGTTTGTTCCTAAGGTGACAAGACAGATTTCTGCAGGGAGGAAGTATCATCATTCTGTTTTACAGATGGGATGGGGACGTGAAGTGGCTGAAGGTCATGCAGAAAATCCTTTGGTGAAGCTGAGCTCTGTACCGAGGCCTCGTGAGTCACAACCCAGCCCCATTAACTGCGGCACAGCTCATAACTGGAATGAAAGCCAGTACAGTAAATTGGAGTGCAGGAAAAATGCTCAACCTCTCTCCATCATCCTTGTAAACTCTGAAGTCAAATGGCTACACACAAAACTCAAGAGAACACAAAATGGTTTTGGTGGGTTTTAGACCACTCAATATATTTGAGGTGGCCAATATTTGAAATTCTCATTAAATCCTCTTTCATTTCAATGAGAAATGTTCCATTCACTTTCCAAAATGCTGTAAGTCCTTATAATGCAAATATAGTAGAAGAAAAGAAGTCAATCCTGCTCGATTAGAAATAAAATTTCTAATTGCTTCTGTGTCTTCCTTGACCAATTCTGTGGCTTGATAAAGTATTTCTGGTTTTGCTTCATTCCAATACATTTCCTCTTTTTCTTATTTTTTCTTTCTTTTTTTTTTTGTGACCTGTGCTTGCTGCTTCAAAGGATAGGGAATATTGGTGAAGTGTGACTTTGTTGATCTTTTCACTGGGTTTGTACTTTACGTCTTTGAATAGTTGGTTGGAAAAAAGTTATAAAGGCAACCACATTATGATTTGTCTGATTTTGTCTACAAAAAAAAAAACCCTTGGAAGGTTTGTTCTGACTTTTTGGCTACTTTCTTTCTGGATGAAGCAGCTTTCTTGTCACATCAGACATGGAGTTTAGTGTTAGATATTACTGATGCCCAAACCACTAGAGAAATGGATATTGTCTTTAACACATTTGGCAGCATATGTTGATTGTTTAACGATTTTTAAGTTATCTTCCAAGCACTGTATTTTAATCTTCAGTTATGACCTTTATTGATGTCATTGTGGCAGCTACATTTTATTTTTTGCCTTAGGTTGAGATTATTTATACAAAATCTGAAAAACGTGGATTAGGTTGAAGAATATTTTGGTCTGACTTTGAAACACCAATAAAACCATGTGTTAGTGCAAGGAATTGTTTGTACAGCTTTTCTGGGAAGAGTTTTGTGTATTAAGCTCTTAGGAGATTTACTTAATGAGAGTATGTACTCATTTGCCTCTTTCTGACACATCTTATTTTGATTATTCTGACATCTATTACTTTGATTGCTGTGTTCACACTGCATGACATCCATTGGGAGCCAAAAGGGAATATTCTACATATTGAAAGGAAAAAAAAATTGATTGCCTAATATAGCTGAGGAATTGTAGCAGTCTGCTCCAATCCTTTTGCTCGTTTTATATTAATACTTCAATTGAGACTGAGTTTACTTATTCCCCTCCTTTTTTTTTTTTTTTCCCCACAAAGCAGCCTCCATGAGCTGGGTAGCAAATTGTCTGCTTACCACAATAATGTAATGCATCTTCTGTGGTAGCTGGAGCATTTTACAACTCAACTGTCCTTTGGAAGCTTTGTGTATTGACTGCTTCAGTAAATGCCCCCTCATGTAGTATCTTGCTAACGCCTCATCAGCTCAGCAGCCCTTGCACTTTCCATAAACTGGTGGATACCCCAACTTTTTCTCCTCCTTATGCTAATAAGAAAAGGCATAAAACTTCCCATCCTGGACTCTGTCTTACTTTCTCTGAATTTTTAAGTAAATATTGAAGTTATGTTCAATTTGTCTCAGAAGGCAAATGTTTGTGGGGAAAAAAAAAAAATCTAGAAGACAAGATGAGGACAAGAGAGTTCTCAGAAGATCCTGAATAGTTCTATATGAGTTTAACAAAAAGTGAGGAAAATTACTTGGGATCTGAACTAGACAATTCCCTCACAGAAAGGAGCCCATCCTATGTCAACACCTGCTTCCTCCTAACCTCCATTTAAAATTGAGGTTTTTTGATGCTTGACTGTCATGTAAACCTTTCATGGAATTTTTATCTCACTGATTTTCTACAGACCTAGATTACAAACAAAGGAAGGTAAAATTCGGTCAGTAAATTAATATCTAAGGTAATGTTTTGTTATTAATAACTAAACATTTCTTTAGAATTAGCATTATTAGACTTCACTGCATTCATCAGATGTGTTATTTGTTGATCTGTCCAGATGCCAGAACAGAGAGATTCATAAACAGCTTTCTGAGATTACTTTAATCATCTTCTCTGTCCCTTTCCTCCAATTATTTACTTTATAATCAACACTGGGCATGCTATAAAACTAGTTGACTGTGACTCAGCCTCCCTCAATAACACAGCAGAGATACTTTGATTCACTCAGGCTACCTTATCATCATCTCTGTTCTTTTCTTAATGGACTAGAGGAAAAATATATATAAAAAAATCACAGAGTCATTTGTTCTGTTCTTCTATTAGATGTTAAGATTAGAGCTAGCAACAAATGCATAAACAGGGTGAAATCTAATTAATTCCTTCTCTTTTGCAAGAAACGCAAGGAAAATGAAGAGAAGCCTATTTCCTACCCCATTGTACTTACAACCATTCCTCAATGGCTAAAATATGCAGACATTTAATTTTCTGAATGTCTTTTGTCTGGTCCAGTCATGTCAATTGGTCCCGTAAAAGAAGATCATTCTGAATAGTTATGCTGGAGTGGCTCACAGCAACAGCAGAGATGCATTTTGCTCTTCCTCTCCTCCCTGCAAGGGGGTTACCTCAGCAGGGACACAACCTGCAGGTCAGCAACTTCCAAAACAACAGCAGGCAGGACCCCTTTGTGTCCAACACATCCCAACAGAAGGAAAGTTTGATGTACCCTTAAGGTATCATGGTCAAAGACTATGACTATGTGGAAGCTCTCAGGCTTTGATGGGTAAGGATGAGGTTTAATTCCTGTCCTTGGCATGGGTTTGTGTGTGGCCATTAGGCTTAAAGATACTAAAGAACAGCTGGATTCAGGTTGCAGACTATGATCCCAACACAGAATCACAGAATATTATGAGTTGGAAGGGACCCACAAGGATCGTCTAGTCCAACTCACCATCTAACACCCATGCAGGGACTGATACATCTCCCAGAGGAATTTTACAACTATTTTCTCCTCTTGATGAGATTCTTACCTTGCAATACAAATAACTTTGACACAAATCATAAATTTGCCCACCTCCAGTTCTTTGTTTTTTATTCACATATTCCCCAATAACTGATATCTTAGTCATAAAAATCACCCACAGTTATTCCTGCTGCTTCCAAATGTCTGTTATTCACTGACATTTCTTGTTCTGTTTGCTATTACCTGTACTCTGCATGAGCGTGGAGACACTTCCCCTCATTAATACTCCTCTGACAATATTATTCATCTGCTGTTTCCAAACAATTTCATCTTCTGCCTTAGGTCTGAGCTTGCAGCTCTCCCGAGAATGCCAAACATCTTCATTAGGTGACAGTGGGATGCGAGGGGACCTGGAAAGCTGTACCTGGTCAGCCCTGCACTGCTCCCAAGGACCTCAGCACAGAAATACTCCCAAGGGGAAAAAGCTGCACTACATAGAATGAGGAAAAAAGCATCTCTACCTCTCAGAAAAGCTGGTGGAAGAGACACTGACTGCTACTGGTATACACGAAGATTAGATGGAAAACTTCAGCTTGAGTAACTGCTGTTGATCCACCAAGGAAGGTTTTCTTCTGTCTGATTGCTTTAACAATTGAAAGCAATTAAAAATTCACTTTTCCACTGAGTCATAACCAGAAAAAATCTAAATTGCTGATTGATATTCTGATATTTTGTTTATCACTACTGACAGGGAAGGTGTCGTGCTTTAGGATAGAGGAGATGGATCAATCTTTTCTGTCACAGACAAGAGCCCTCAGATCGATTATACCAGAGAGATTATCTTTAGACCTCTTACTTGAACTGTTTCACTTCCTATTAGTAATTAAATACATCTTGAAATAAGAGCTTCAGTGCCAGTCTTCTGTGTGTTTATCTGCTGTAAATGTGTGAATATACCTGTGATGGACAGCAGTGTCACTCATTCTATGGCATAATATATATATATGCCATTTAGAAAAAATGGAAATAAAGCAATTCCAGTACAGTTACACAAGTAGACCAACTAATGATTTAGTTGATGAATAAATGTTATTTTGGTCAAAACCTTCTGCCCAAGTGTACAAGCCTTCAAATTTGTCCCTTCCTAATTCAAAACTTCCACCAATAAGAAAGTACAGGTCTTCTCAAAACTCTCAAATTTCTATGAAATTTTTCACTGACAGAATATAAAATTATCGAAACTTACAATTCCTTACCAGTTCAAACCCAAGCATGCTTTTTTTTTTAAAGACTGGACAAGCTGAATAAAAGGGGTAGTAGATTCCAATATTAGTAAGGGTACCTGTTTATGAGTCCCCAGCAATGTAGGAAGGAGTGTGATTTGTGTTCATTTGTGCTTGGAAACAATGTTCTAATACACTGATTTTCAACTGGTTTTTTAATCAAAGGTCCTTTCCTTCCAAAAGAAAGGTATGGAGTACCCTGTATCCCCTGTTGTTTTATTCTTAAGGGAGGGCATAAGGGATATTTTGCATAAAGAAAAAAAGGATAAGGTTAATTTTTGCTTCACAAAAATCATAATTTTGCTAAAGGCAAAAGTCTCCTTAATTTGAGAGGTTCTAATAAGGGCCCTGGATCCTATTGGCACCCAAATAGGGATGTACTTGAGTAAATTCTGTGTGAAGGACTGGGGGCTGTTTCACTATTTGCTACATGAAGTCTGACATCTTAAGAGTCCTCATAATTTAAATAATATTTCAGCCTCTAAGATATGCTTGGGGATAGGTATTCTCTAATTTCAGATGTTTTGAGTAAGGGACTGACAATATATACCCTGCATCAAGAGCAGGCAGCTGGGGGTGAGAAAGGCTGCTCTGGATCTGGCTCTATACTCATATCCAATAACTTCTTCAAGGCCATGAGCTTATTCCTACTCTTTAAAACTACCTTCATTTCTTAGAGTGTTGCCTAGCACTAAAGTGCTCTGTTAAGCTGCTGCCATGTTTTTCCATTCTGGTAGAAATTATTGTTCTATATGGTTTGATTTTTAAGAGTGCCTTCTGGCATCCATTTGGGGAAAAGGCACTACATAAAAGCAAAATCAATATGAGGAGACAGTTATATTTCCTGAGCTTTTTCATTAGCTATAAAATATATACATTCAAGAAGGGAGGGGGGAAAGAATATCAGTTCTACCCAAATTGAAGGAAGACAAGACAAAGCATAGGAGAATATGCATGAAAGGGCACAGGCAGGAGCATGGACTGTGCAGCTTTGCAGATCTCTGCTCTCACTACATCCAAACACTCCTAGGAGACATTAGTCTGCCCTGTGACAGGCATCAAGCCATTGGAAAAACACAGAAATACATTTTAGTAAGTGACACATTTCTTGTCTTGAGCTCCGTTTTTGTTAAAACCAAACACTGGCAGAATATTCACAGCAAAACTCTGCCTTTGCTCAGCACTAAAAAACAATTAAAAAACCCAATAAAATAGTGCTGAGCCCAATTCTTCCTCATATCCCTGCTGTGCCTCACCCACACTACCTTTGCTCTTTTCTTCCAAAGTTTACCAAAATATCGTTATTTCTACCTTAGCAAACTGCCCTTTCAACCATTCTTGGATAAACTCCACTTCATGTGATCTATTATCTAAGATTTGCAAGCATAAAGTTGGAACAAACTCTGAGAGAGCTGTAACCTATATTTCTACAATTATGAGCCTAAAGATATTGCAGTAAATTTTTACCCAAACCATATCATTACTGCTTTGTTAAAGCTCGGCCGAAAAATTAAAATTGAGACTGCTGTATTAGCCACTTATCCTGACACAGGTTAACAAACCAAAAAGGCAAGCATCTTATTTTAGCTTGGAGTAAAATTTCGAATCACAATGTCTATTCAGTATCAGCACATAATTATTGGAGTGAGAAATTGCACACAGGCCTCTTTTTTTTTTTTCCTGTTTTCAACATGGGCCTTCTATAATGACATTTTCATTAGCAGGAAATACCTGTTGTCTGTAGAAAAATAATTTGTTCTGGTTTTTGAAAACTAAATTATCCCATCTAAAATATTTGCTGAAAAACACTGTATAAATTCATAAGCATCCCAGATTAAATTACAAAGTTGTACCTTTTCTGGTGACCCCTAGTGATGTGTTTTGTGAGAGACTTCAAGAACAAATGCAACAATTTATTTACTTCTGAAACGCAGATAAGACATTGGGAAGATTTTATCTATGTGATTTTGCCACAAGCCCATAATTCAGGGAACTGCGAAATAAAGGCCCAGAAAACTTATCAGTTTGTGGCTGTTGATCTGAAACCCAAGTAAAGCTGTGGAGAAACACATGAACTGGCAGTAACAGACAACATCAAGTAGAAGAACATTTGTGGGACAGCCACTACCTAAAAATCAGTCTGTTGGGTTTAAGGTACCAGTTACACATTGTTTAACTTTAAGAAGCTTTATCACCCCATGTTTGCCTTTTTACCTTATGATCTCAGTTTTGTTTTTCACAGAAACTCCCATCCTGTTTTGGCTTCTCTTAGAGGTCTTTTAGTGAAGTAAATCAGAACTGGGATGCAAAACTATAAAAAAAGCAGGTATTAAGTGGAATTTCCTTTTTGTTGTCACAGATATCTGGCATACAAATCAAAACTTAACTTCAAACCCCATTTCATGGAGGTGTATCAGAAGGATGTTTCTCTCCCTGTTAACTGGACCGTTCTTGACACAGTATCACAGTGGTGATAAGATCAGAAAAGACCTTGAAGATCATCAAGTCCAACCTATAATCCAACTAAAACATAACAGCTATAACATTTATATCATGACCCTTGACATCTCATCCAGTCTACCCTTAAACACCTCCAGGGATGGCGATTCAACCACCTCTTTGAGTAACACATTCCAGTCTGTGACTGAGGCCTAGTTTGTTGAGCGTGTAATTCCATGAGGAGAGCATTCCTTGCCATGCACACATTAAAGGAAAAGTCTGGATTAAAAAGAACAAGCCTCCAGCTCACTCTGCCCTACTTCTACAATCTAACAGTTTGTCTCACACAAAGAAGAGACATTAGTCTGCCCCATTCATTCTGCTCCTTCTGCTGAAGTCAGAAACTGGAAGATGAGCTTTAACAAGATATTTTGGTGTTGTGCCATTATCACAGTCTCAGGACTCTGCTTTTCTCCCACCCTGTCCACAGCCCATGTTGTCCCAACATCTGCTGTTCCCCATCTTCAGCTCCTGTTCAGTGTTTTCCTGGGCACTGGCTTGAGCTTGGACATTTTGTCTCCCTCAGAACCTTTGTGCCAAGACAAAAGGGCAGGAAAGCTTTTCTTGCTTCATCTCTAATTGTAGCAAAAAGGTAGAAGTTGGCATTTTTAGCAGTCCTTTCACAAATCTCAGTATCCTGCTCCAGCAATTGAGGTTTGGTTTGATACTAAATAAAATGGGAGAGTGTGTCTAATTTTTAAACACTGGGATCTCCTGTTACGAATACTGTAATACCGTGTTAAATTCAAGGCTGTTTCTCCTGTCCAACTTCACTGATTTTCACTGAGAATAGAACAGCCATACAGAGAGCAGAGTTTGGCTCATTTTTTCATTTTAACAGCTGCCCTCAAACCCATTTTCATTTAAAAAAACCCATTGTGAGCAGCCTTACATGTCACAAACGCCCCTTTGCATAGTGGTTCATTTTTTCCTCCTAAATTAAACTATTGAAAAACCAGCATTCACCACCTTAATATTTGTATTACCAGTGTGAGAAAAGGTAAGAAATTTTCCCTTCTGTTTTTATAGCAGAAAAATTCATTGCAGTTTGCTAATTCTGGAGTGATTAAGTCATATTAAAGACACAACTAAAGCAAGTGATTCGTCTTCTGAAGTTTTATGTTTGATTCAAGAACCTGCTTTGATTTTGAATGTGACAATATTTCTTCACTGTAATACAAATATTGCTGTCCTCCCCCAACGGGTCACAATGAAGTCAATAAAATATGCACAGATGAAATTCAAGCAGCATTTGGTTCAATATAAAGATTGATAATGTAACACCTAAAAAAAGTGGGGTTTATCATAAGACTCTGCTCTTTTTTATAGTTTTCATTGAGCAAAACAATCCATCATACTAGAATTTCATCCACTTTCCTGAAGCCAACAGTTAGTGCAAGTCAATTTTTAATTATGATATTTTTATATAACCTACAATTTATTTCCTGATTTTGTAAAACACTTTAAATAGCAAGTCATCAATATAAATTATGTAAATCTCAAGTGACCCCAAAGTCATTAATCTGACTGGAATTCACAGCAAAGCATAATACAGCCTAATTTACTGGCTCTGCATCTGGTAGCCCAGAGCAGCAAAGATGGGTACAGCAGTGAGGAACAGTGGGAAATCACCATTTTGCTCTAGAACCATATGACTTTTGGCCTTTTAAACAAAATGCCCATTGTGTTTAGAATACCTGCTGCACTTCCTCATTTCAGGCCAAAGGAAAAATCACTTTTTAAACTCAGAAAATCAGAATAAAAGGTTCTATCTATAGCACTGTACCAAGACAAATGAATACCTACTCCAAAATACTGAACTTTATAGCCAGCCAGTGCATGAACTTGTCCTTATCCTGCTCCTGTAGAAAACCACAGCAACCCTCCTTGGCAGCACAAGGGAACCTGCCCAAAGGGATTGAGCAGAAGCCTTTTGGTAGCACCTGCTTTCCAAAATTACTTTCTGCTTTGAAAGGAAACAAAAAGAAACTTATCATGCCAGACTCTTTCCCCATGGCTTTACTGACACAGCCCAGAGGTCGCAGAGCTGCTAGAGGGGTGTGTCCCATGACATGTGTGAAGCACAAACTCCTCCTTCTCTCCCATTACTGCCCCTTTCCCAAAAACCCTCCCTTGCTGAAGGCTCCTGCATCATATCAGGCAAACTCGCCTGCCCAGACCCAACATTTGCTTCTCTCACTTAAGCCAGTTTGTGTGTGTCTCTTTTAAAACCTCAATTTTTTAATTTTTTTTTCTGTTTTCCAGCTGTTCTCTCTTTTGGTAGTCACCTCAGTCCTTTCCAGCTGCTATCTCTCTAGGCACAGCTGTGCTGGCTCCTTCCTCATGTGCTGGCAGCAGCCTCCTGCCTTGCCCTCCTTTATGTGCATGGGCATAGCCTGCATCTTCGTGGACTTAATGCTATTAAAATAGCATTGAAGTATGTCAAGGATAAGAACACAGCACAGGGATGAACGAGGATTATTTTTGCTCACGCACAGGAGTGAGAATCACAGGGATTTAGCCTGTATTCTTCAATAAAAAGAGGGGTTTTTTTTCCTCTTCTCTTAAAAGTGCAGTTATTGTCCAAGTCTTAGTCTACATGAGCTTATGTCACCTAAGCTCCTGTAGACCAAAAAGTAGAGGAACTATTAGAAGGCAAAGCATCCTGGCTGTTAGACCTTTCCAGCATCTCTTGCTTTTGATGCCTTTTTGTTCAATTTATGAAAGTCTGTGCAAGAGTCCAACAGGTGAGAGGGAGCAACTGCAGCATTTTAGGATGTTTGCTTGTATGTAGTTGCAGGGTAGAGCATGAGGGCTTAAAAAAAATCCAGTGGCATTTTTACCTTTCCTAGGGGACTATTTCCATACACTCCATTCATTTTTCAGCACTTGTAATGGTTTCTCTTCCTATTTACAGAGTGAGATATACAGTGTGTACTTCAGTTCATATTTTTTGGACTTCAGATGCTCTTCATATTTAAACATCTCAGAAGGAAATGCATATCCTTATTTATACTTCTGATATTAACCCAGTTACATGGTGGCTATAAAACTCCATAATAAGAAATAAGAGCTCTCACTGCACATTCACAAAGCCCTCCAAAGAACAGAAGAAAAACAGACCATAAGTCTCATAAATCAAACTTAATTTATCTACAGTAAGAGTCTACAAATCAGGCAATTTTATATTCCAGGATATTTATGATAAGATGCCAAATGTATAAACCTCCCCCAACAATAATTCGGTAATTGATGATAAAATAACAAAAGAGATAAGTTTTAAAATTCTTGCATCACTAAAGTGAAATACTGTAAATAATAATGTGGCCTGTAAGCATTCAATTAAATCTGCAGTGGGTGAGGGAAAGAAGAGCATTTCAGAGCTCTTTGATCCCCTGATCTAGGATCTTCCAGCTTCACTGCTTCAGTAGCTGCAGTAATATGCAGATATTTTCCTTTCATCAAATATACCCAAGGAACCTGGAAGGGACACTGTAGGCATGCTCATTTTTGGTCTACAGTGGGTTTGCCAGGTATTATATCCACAAGAGAAAGCGTGTGGTGTGACAGATCTCTGTGTGGCTGGGGATATCTTTGGGTTTTTTCCTGCTACACACAGGAAGACTTGTTTTGGTCACACCCATGTTCTAAGAAGACTGACTGCAAAGAGGATTTGGCATAAACCACCACTCAGTTCTCTCAGTTACATGATGAAAGCCCCCCCAGCCCTGTACAAACCACACCCTGCTCAGTCCAGGTCCCTTGCTACAGAGGTAGCTATCTAATCCACTTTGGAAAAAGATACTTATTTTGCTTAAATCACATAGATTTTTACCTTTCAAAAGCTAGAAATTCCGTATTTTCCACCCCAAATATGTTCATACATATTGCTCTTAAAGCAGATGTTACCACACCGTTCTCCTTTAGCCAAGTATTCCCTTCCCTGATGTGTACATATCAGCAACACAAAGTGCATCCTCATCTCCCTTTTCCTGGCTTAAGCAAATTAATTTTAATCTATACTTTAAAAACAAGCTCTTCATTCTCCTGATTATCCTAATAGCCATTCCCTCTGCTTGCACAAACCAGAACATGTACACAGGGATCCCAATGAGCTCGGTACAGTGGCACTAATTTGACTGTTGGTCTACTGTATTTCCAGCTTTGAAAGCAGCTTTTCATTTTGCAGTGGAAACACTCACTTTGTGATCAGGTAGTATATCCCTCTTTTATTGACCCAATTCCATTGTTAAATCTTGGGCTTGCTAATGTACTGCTCTTCCCTGGAAGTGCTCAAGTCTCATTTATATGTGAGCAGGACTTAAAAGGGAGTTTGGAGATAATTCTAGATAACAGTATATAAGGTGTGTGCATACTCAATTCAACGGTATTGGTGAGAGAAAGCAGAGAAATGAATGTGCAGTAACAAAGGAAATCCTGTGACTCAGCTAGAAAGGTAAGAAGCAGGAATTCAGTATCAGCCTTTAGAGATAATAGCTTTCAGTGTTCAGCTATTCTTCACCAGTTCCTTATCTAAAGCTTCTGTGGCTCAAGCTGGGGAGAGGGAATTCAACTCACAGAGCCTCACAGGAGAAAAGGTTCTATACTCTGGGCCCACTTTTCAGTCACTTAACAATAACAAATGATTTCGTTGATAATTTAGATTAGAAATCAACTAATCAGGACTTCCCTAGCTGGAAAGAAGGTTCTGATTTTCAGAATTACTAATCTCACATTCAAAATTGATCAAGTGTAGGTCAAGGTCAACTTTTTGTCAGTGACCAAAACGTAAAATTTGTGCTTGCATCACTTTGTGCAATTATGAAATCCTTTGCTGTTCTCAGGAATTCCAAAACAAATGATGATTTCTGCCTTGTTACTCCTATTTAAGTTGTTGTGAAACACTCCACAAAAATGGAAGCACAAATGCAGATCCTCCTGCTTCCTGCCTCACAGCCCCTTAAAAAACTGATAGGGAGTCTCTTCACAGCTTTGCCTGGTTTTTTTTTTTCCTTTTTCCCCCCAGGCAACCTGGTGAGTCTATCTTCCTCTAGGAATGATAAGACATCCAGCTAGGAATGATAAGACATCCAGCTTGTCTAGTTAAAAATCAGCTTAGGGAATAATGCAGCACTGCCAAAGCCCATGTGGTTTTCCTGCCTTCACCTCCCAGAAGAACATGCCATCCATACACCTGGGAAGGACAAACCCTCCCTCATTCTTCAAAGGCAAGGTGGGGGTTTCTAAAAACAGGAGGTGCTTCCTAGGGCTTGAGGCAGCAGGACAGCGATGCCTGGATGGCCTCGGCACGTCACCACACACACCACAGCCCCCTGCTCCTTCCTGTGTATGAAATTGGACAAAATATAAACATGTTGGAATCCAATGGTCTTTTTCTGGAGTGAATTAGATAATCTTATCCAAGACCTGTAGGAGAAGATTACTTATTGCTGTCTGGTGTCTGCAGAGAGCCACAGTCTCATCTCTCTCAGACTAATGATGTTCTGGCGTTCACGCTTTATTTCAACCCACAGCAAGCACTCGTATTTAACATTAAAAAGGTACTACTTATGCACTAATTTCTGCATTTGACTTGAAGATGGAGATGAATAAAAGTAAATAAATGTCACCTGTTTGACCATGAGACTTAACAGAGTTTTAGAAACAGGCGATGGAACTTTTAATTGCATATAGAAAGATTTTGAGATCACTGAGACCACTTTAATCTGATGCTAAAGAATGTGGATTCCCAAATCAAACCTCAGAATTTACAGGCAAGCTCAGCACCCCTTTTGCTTAGGTCCTTTCTTACAAGCAGTAATGACCACTAATGAAATAGCCCAAAGCCCAGGTGGCTCGCCTGAGATTGTACATTTTAGAGCCTTGAGACCTGATCCTGCAGCTGCAAGCTTCACCCTGGGAAAGTCATTAGCAGCTGGGTGCACGTCTAGGAAAAGAAAATGAAATATGTTGCATTTTCACAGCCATCAATCAGCAGATGCAGTGCCAGGAAAGCTTCATAATGATGTAGATATCACCAACTGACTTTGCAAAAAATTGTACGTTTCAGGAGAGAAACACATGGGCAAAAACACCCCAGATGATCTCAGCAAACATTTGTGTGCATGTGGTATTGATTCAGGTGGGAGGGGACTAAGATCAGAAAGCATCTTCCTTGACAGAGGTACCAGTGTTCACCCTTGTCCCCCAGAGTGGCAGCAGGAGGGCACATTTCTCTGCACCACTTCCCTAGAGATGTGGCAGAGGGCTCATTTCCAGCATTACACGATCATGCTGAGATTTCTATTATTCTTTGGAGGAGAAAGTTCTGAGAGCATAAGACCTTAAAATGAAAAATAAAGTAGGAATCCTAATAGTTACATAATGATGCAAGTGAATACAATGGGGAGAAACACGAAAGTATTAAAGAACAAAATGTTACTTTTGGGCTTCAGGTTTTTTTCCCTTAATGTTCCACAAAATGGCTGAAAATTATCAACAACATCATTGCCTTTAAATGTTGTATTTCCAAAAATGTTGCTGCTTTTACCCCTTTTTATCATCTTTAGTGAGAGAGATCATGAAATGTCTGGCATGACTCATGCTGTGAGCCATCCTTCTGTGCGAAATGAATGAAAACAGTCTGACAACGGTGATTTCATTAAAAGAGCCCAGCCAGGTGACTGGTTACATAGAATGTTATTGAAATTATACATGCAGAACTCCAACGCTGTCATATTGTTTTAGATCATGTTTTCCATGGCGCAGGAGAAAGCACCTTTGTCAGTTCAGTGGAGAAAGGTTGGAGATGATTGAAGTAAAACAGCAGGAGGAGGCCAATATGATTAAGTCACATAACCAACTGCCCATGTATAACACAGTAATGGAGGTGAAAGTAGAGGGCAAGCTAAAATTAAGTCAAAAGGACACAGGAGACAAAAGGCTACACATATAGGACAAGGAGAGGATGTACAATGAGCCGACTTGTACAGCAGGCACAGAGTGCAGAATTTTCATGCCACATATTCAGATAATTCCTGTTAATATTGATGGGAGCACTGTACTAACTAGTGCTGCAATGGACTGTTTGTTTAGTGAGCATGCATGGAGAGAGGCGTGTTTAATTAATTTTACAGTTGAGGGGAGAAAGGTCAGATGACAGCCTGTGAGTCAAATCCTTAGCAGCCAGATTGGACACCAGAAATAAAAAAAAAATTAGTATTTGGCAGAAAACTGAGGCCAAGTCTGGTCTCACTGTGGTGATTGTTCGCATTCCTTCAGTAGAAAATAAAGTCTTAAATTTTCTACAAGCCACAAGGCAAGAATATCCTTATTGAAGGAAATCTTGGTCACTACATACAAAGACAACATGGTCTCTACTTCAATTTGTTCCCTCTGGGTAGGGCAAGACACTAATCACAAAACATGGTCATATGAGACATGGGGCAGCCAGGGTATCAGCACTGTGGTGCTCTCCAAGGAAGAAAGAGCCCATAAACACTCATTAGAAACTTCTGCAGAAACTGTTCCAGAGACTTATGGAGTTCATATCACATCAGGGTATCATTTGGTTCCCAGAAACTCAAGAAAATATGTTGGGGGAACAGAAAGCTGGCAAAGCGACTCTCTGGTCACCTTTATGGCACCATTCAGATTTTCATGGTGATGTTTTGGCTTGAGGCCTGACTTCACAGCAAAACAAATTCCATTAATAATTTACATGATTGCATAAACTCAAAAATAGTTGTGCAAGTCATAGTTACCATCTCTAAGTCTTTCCAAGAGAGAGCAGGACTGCCTGGTACAATCACACAGTTATCAGACAGCAGTAAAAATTTCTGAAAATGCACGTAATCGCTAAGAGTGTATTATTCTCTCCATCTGTGGCTAAGGAGCTACAAAAGCAGAGAACAGGAGCAGTTGCAAGTTACAGCCCCAGACAGGAGCAAAAGATCTGACTTCTTCCAAGGCAAGGAAACACTCAGTGCCTTGAGAAACCTGTCAGGACACAGCCCAGCACTGAGGGCAGAGCAAATACTTCACCTTCTATCCATCAACACATGAAGTCACGATGGGAAGCAGTCAAACTAGGAAATCCCAAAGCTATAGTTGTTTGCACCACCACTGCAATTTTCTCCTTGTACTTATAAATTCTAATCCAGTCTCTGTGGCATGACCACACACATTTCCTCAAGGACTGGTGCTTCCTTCAGTGCCCGGAATAGATGGCACACCATCAGAGCAGTGAGCCACTACTTCATGTCATTCTTACTTGTGAGGACATGGCTATGATGCATGTACTGCTCAAAGCACCAAAGCCCATCTTGGAGATGCTATTCATTTTCTGATAGGTTTTTTCCTTCTTTATCATATTAACTGGGTGCTTAATTCTCAGTCATTAATTTACTTTCACAGCCTTTGTTGAGTGAAGGGCAAATAACATTAATGTTATCAAGGCAAAGGAAAGTAGCGCAGGTCTATTAACAAGGAAGAACAGGTAAAATGACACAGGAATACGGATGTAGTAAAAGTCTTTGTTCCTTCCTTCTTCTCAGAGACATTTCATTACAATCAGATACGTAACACAGCTAATTTCAAGATGGTAGTAGGAACATGAGGCACAACAAAAAGGCAAAGAGCTAAAAATGCGTGTATTCGGGTTGTCAGTAACTACTGAATCCACCTTGAGTAAAAGTCAAACCATTTTAAATTGCCTTCAAAAACTAATGAGGAGCCTCTGAGATCCAAAGACAAAAACAGAGGAGACAACATAGTGCTTAACAAAAAAAAAAGTGAGGGAAAAAAAAAAAACCCAAAGAGCAAACCATCCAGATTGGCTTCCACACAGGTTCCTCATGACCCGCAACTTGCAGAGTTCTTAGGAAAAATTAAGAATGAAATTTTTTTACTGAGGGTAGTTCACATAAAGCACAGTAACCTATTAGACCATGGATTTGAGAGGACACAGCTGGAATACTGTGACTAATTTTGATCATCCTAGTGAAATAAAGCTGGACAAATTAGAGGCAGCTCAGAAAGTGAGCAGTAATACTAACAAGGGGCCTGGAAGCATGACCTGCAGGGAAAGTAAAAAAGAAATAGGCTTACCTTAGAAAAGAGCACACCAAAAGGATTGTCTTTAGCCTTTGAACAGAGGGAGCAAAAAGGGCAGCAGTTGGCTATTCTCCATCCCCACAGATGGTGGGGAAAGAGGAAAACCAGTCTGACCCAGGCACAGATGATTTAAAGGGTGGAACACCATCTCTGGAGAGATCAATGTTCACAAAAATCCCTTCACCTGGAGCTCAAAGGGGGAAGGGGAGGGGAGGTTGAGAACAGGCAAATCCCACAGGTGTATGGCTTATGAATGTTAAGCCCTTCCTAAGAAAATGGGAAAACAAGGTGATTGGAAAAAGCTGATGTGGATTATTACAAACCAATTGCACCACATGAGTAGATTTTCTTCTCTTACAACATTACAGGTCTAGTGAGTAACAGACAAGTGTGAGGTATGATGTATCCTGCCTTCACCAGCACCTCCAGAACAACAAGGTGAAGGTTACAGACAGGGAAATGGCTCTGGAAGTGTCTCAGCTCCTGAGGTGTTTGATCTCTGTACCCAAAGTGAATCCAGGCATTGAGCTGCTCTTCCCTTTCATGAAAAGTACAGAGACATTTTCTTTTTCACTTTAGTAAAACTACTCAGAAAGAGAGTGAAAGGGAGAAAGATCCCTTTCTCCTTCTTCTCTCTTCCCACCCCAACCAATAGTTATTGACCTAGGAGATAGTGACATTAATTTGGGAGGTTTTGCTAGGACAAACCCAGAGCAGACCCCGAGCCTCCCATTTGGTGGTTTCTCATGTGCTTTGATTATTCTGAAATGCAGAGCTTTCTCCCTTTTCTCCCTTTCTTTCCTCCAGCAATTCCATACTAAAAATCACAGTGTTAACTTCAATGGAAAAACACACTCTGTGAAAATCTCAGCTGTGGCGAGTCAACATTTTGCAGCAGGGAAATTTTTCATCAGAAAACTCACAGTCAGCTCTGACATCAAGACTTGGGTAGCAGCTGAGCTTTAAGTGCCTCATATTTCTGCATATCAGGGCCGTCAGTCAAGCACCCAGAAAACAAGGAGCATAAAAGTAATGATCACCTCTGACATGGCTGGAGTGACTTATCCAGCATGACACGGGCCCCTGTGGCAGCTGTATCAATCACCTCCCCGGGGCAGCATTCCCAGAGTAATTTTTTTTTCCTACAAAACATCAATACTAGCTAACATTTTTTAAACACTGTCATCCATTTCAGTCAGTCTTATTCCTCATAACTTCAGTTTCGTTCTGTTGGGATATTGGAGTGTATTTCACAGTATGAAGTGTCAGGACAACAACGGTGTCAAGGAATGACATCCTTTTCTTTGCCACTTGTATTTGTTTGCTTGAGAAATACGTGCAGTAGCAAAACTTTCCCATTCACCCTAGTAAGAGATTAACTCTTGCGATGCACCACCACAACCTAAGCATCTCTTAGACTTACTAAATAATTTATAGTTAGAAATCTGACCAGAGATCAGACTTTTAGGTGGCTTGATCTTGCTACTCAGCCTTCTACATATTTTTTCCTTCGTTCATAACATTGGATCATTTAGATAAAATCTTAATAGGTGAAGCTCCTTCTTGGCTAGCCATGCAATTGCCTTAACCCATTTATATGCAATAATCTTGCAAAGAGCTTATACTTTTCACTTTTATCAGCTAAAAAGCATACTGGAATTAACATACAGTATCTCACTCTACTTTCTACTGAATCCAAATACTCAGGGGCAAGGCCGGGAGAGAGTAAAACAAGCATGTAAAATCCATGGCAAGCTCTAAACAGACATGAGTGTGAACAAACCCTCCTTGTTGTCTGGCAACATGGGACTGCTTGGAGTTCTCTCCTCAGTGGGACCTGTAGATATTCCCCCCGGGCAGCACCTGAGGCCCAGAGAAAATTAATTGCAAAGTTTTCAGGGAATTTCTGGGACCTGCTCAGAGAGATAAGTTCTGCAGCAAAGCAATGCATTCTGCTAAGAGCACAGACTGAGCAACTGTAGCATCTCTCAAGTTCACAAATGTTATCCCATGTGTGACAAATGGGACTGTATAATCCCTGAGGTGTGCTGTTGAATGAAGATGGATTATATGACCTCCCCTGGTCCTTTCCTGCCCTACTTGCTTTGACCTCCTAATGCATTACCCAAGTATCCAGCAGTTCCTTCCTCCTGACTCAGTTGAGACCTCAGGGCGGCAGGGATGGTTTGTTTCCCCAATATATTTCTCTTTTTCTCCTTCAAGCCAGGTTTTGTCTTGTAGACAGGGATGTTTTTTTCCCCTGTCAGTGAAAGAGAGGCTAACACAACTTTAGTGTTAGTTTTACTTTAGACAGAAGGGGCGATTAATTGGTTTGTTTATTGTCTTTAATCTTGACCTGCTTTATTACCCCATCCAAATCTATTTTATTAAAAGACGTATGTATCTTATACATCAATTTTATAGAAAGGCTGAAAACCAGGCTCTTCTGCTTATATCCTATGCACACACACATGATCAGGTCAGTTCTTCACATCTTGCTCTCATGGGAAAGAGAACTTAGATTAGTAACTTTTGCAAAGAGCAGGACTAACATTTCTCATGGAGTCACAGCCAAAATAAATGCTGTTGTGAGAAATACTTGAAAGTATTTTGGTGATGCAAAAGCTATTATTGTGAATAAGATTCAATCTGTATAAAAATGTATGTCATTCTTGGCATATACCTAGAAAGGCTATGGACTATCCTGAGAAAAGGTTTCCCTTGAAAGAGAAAAGGTGATTTTTTCCTACCTTAGAAAAGGATTTTAAAGGATGGGACACATTTCAAAAATAGGTCTGAGAAGAAAATATGAAAGCTACAATTCTATGATCAGAGTGATAGTTTTTGGTCCCTGATTAAAGAGAAATATTCAACTTTGATGTACTCTCTGTAGTGAAGGATCCATAATGAATGAGTAACAAATACCAAGACATGAGTCTGAGTGAAATACAGAAATTAACTGGTTCAGGTGCCCACTTTTAGTAGGACTTATCCTGTGTCATCCATATCAGTGACTGAGACACTAATGCCAAGTCAGACTTCCCAGCAGCATGAACTAATGTGCACTGCTCTTAAGAAGAATTGGAACATAAAAGGGTGGAAAATTGTAGGAAGGGCTGTTGTCTTTCAGGATGGATGAAGACTATGTCTTACTCTTGAGGAAATATATAAAAATATTACAGGAATATCTAGGAGACTCATTTACTTATGTAGCTGATCACAACAGTATGGGAGATAAATCAGAATTACACATCCTTGCTGGAGGTAGAGGACAAGGAAATACTTCTGCCATAGAAGGACTGTCAGGAGACACAAGCAGGCTCCTCTCTTCATGTTCCCGTGCAGATGCTGTAGGAAGAGTTTAGAGATAAGAAGGATTATCACAAAACGCAGTAGGCTGACCCTCTTTCCAGCACTGCTCATGCCAGAATGCCTCTGTGTTCCTCACACTGGATAATCAGGGTTGGGATGAGTGCCATGTCAAGGCACACTTCATCCTTCTATGTGTTTATGCTGTGTGCAGGCATCACTTTGCTGACACCAGAGCAGCTGGAGCTGTGTAACTTCCACCTTGTAATGTGATGGGGGTCTAGAAAGAGACCTGTGTTTTGGATCTGGCTGTTACACAGTCAAAAAAAATTAAAATAAAAAATATAAAAAAGAGAGCTTGTGATACAGAGCAGTTCATGTGAACGGAGGCAGTGGAAAAAGGGAAAATTCTATGCTGTGAGCATCCTCAGAAGCACGGTTAGAGTTACCAAAGGGTTAAAATGACATTAGTGATGCATTTCTCCACATCAGCAAGATCTACCATCATTTCGTTTTGAATCTGAAATTATTTAGCCTAAGGAAAAAGAGGCATATTTTTCTGAAAGTTGAAATTTTTTCCTTTGAATGTCTTTGCAAATTAAATGACTCGATGCCTCCCGTTTCCATGATATTTAATTTTAGGTTGAAGAGGAGTTTAGTCTGAATGTCAATATTATCAATCATCCTTTGTGATTTTAGACATTTTATTTCTCTGGAAAAGTGGAAAGATTTCCTCTTAGACTGAAATAAGCCACTTCCACACTGGATCAGCGAATTCAAAATCATCTACTTACTAAATTTTCCATGTGCCGGTAACATCTGTTCAACAGTGGCCTTTTTCAAAATTTACAGCAGCACAGCATTGTAGCCACATCTTTCTGTCCCTCCTACATGCAAGCTTTTCCTTTCTGCTTTGCTTTGGGTGCTCTCTGTACTTTATTTCAGCAGAAAAATGAAGAACATTAGCATCTGTTAATCCTTTTATACCCCAAGTCTTCACATGTTTGTCCAACTCTGCTTTTCATTGTGCCTACATGTCTCTGGAACAGCCTCAAAATTCCAGATATAACAAAATAACCCAGAATGTATTCTGGCCCTGTGGTGCTGCTGGAAGGCTATTTTAGAATTATGATAATTCAGTGGTTTCAGTGTGTGTGCTGGATCCCTAGGAGCAAACTTTTACCCCACTTTGCAAGGATTTAGCCATTCAGTTATTAATATCAAGCCATGCTGCTGAATCTACATGTTCTGTAATGAAATAACCTAGATTTGAGTGCCTTCTTTTAAACTAGACATTTGCTATAGAAAATAATAGGAAGGATGAAAGGAAACTTGACTTTAACCTACAGTTTTACAGTGACATTATAGAGGTAGAATGAGAATAGCTAGCAAAGACCTCCACAGTAAATTTGGACCCTGGCTTTCATTTTATACAACATTTGAAAGTGTTATGTGGGGTAAAAATAGAATCTTAGAGTATTCTGATTTAGAAGGGACCCAAGGAATCGTTGAGGCAATTGAGAAATCACCACAGAGAGTAGAAGTTGCTGTTAAAAGGGTAAGTTTGCTTAAATAACACAGGATGAGAGTGAAAGTCCAGTGAGGACACTTACTCATGTTGTAGTGCAGAATAAGCTACCTTGTCCATCTGAAAAACAAGTAAATGCCCTTATCCACAGCAGTCCAGGTTTGGTACTCCACAAGGAGTGATTTCCTTTGCTGCACAGCACGTGGACCAGACAGGCAGGAGGGCAGAAGCACCACAACTAGGAGGCTGAGCGGGGAGATGTCTGAATTCCCCCAGCCAAGTGCTCAGGAAATTGGCCCAGCTTATGGTAGTTGTGGTTTCAAGTTAGGGAGAATCAGCCAGCTCCAAATCTGCCCCTAAAACTCAAACCCGTTTGCCTTTTGCTGTTCTTCTGCTGGGTCTGTTCTGCAGACTGTGCTCCAAACACATCCAGTGCCTCTCTGAACATACCCACTGCCTGCAAACAATATTTATACAACTCAAGCCGACATCAAGGCTAAGAAAGGTTAATGGGATCCACATTTCTGAATGCAGAAAGATGAACATTGTGGGAGATAAAAAAAGACAAAGTGTTCTTGAGGTCACCTATGAATAAATGTGAACAGATGCGGGGGCTGAACAGCAGCATGTGGTACCACCACTTCTCAGTCTAGCACAGGCAAATTCCTTTTTATTAATGGGTTGCAAGACACGTCATCCAAACCATGGGGTTGTGAGCATCATTAAATCTCTACTACTCCATCCACACAGTGGGTACTATGGGAGAGGTAATAGTCACTCTTGAACATAGGACCACAGCTGACTCATGCACTCTTTGGAGATCTAAGTCCACAGAGTGTCTTTTAAAGTAGCATTTGAAGTTTTAGTGGTAACTAAACCTTCACTTGAGTTAACAGTAGAAAACAACAGAAATAGAGCTGCCAGGGCTTCCACACTAAGTTTTAGTTAGCTATGTGTGCTTGTGCAGAGTATTGGCAGGTGCCAGATAGATCTACGTATATCACAGAATCACAGAATATTATGAGTNGGTACCGGCAGGTGCCAGATAGATCTACTTACATAAGCTCTCTGTTCTCTAAACAACTCCTAGAATAGAATCAGAGAGTCACAGGATCATCAAGGCTGGAAAAGATCACCATGTTCAACATTTGACCAGTCACCATCTTGTCAACCAGACCATGGCACCGCCATGTCCAGTCTATCCTTGAACACCTCCAGGGATGGTGACTCCACCACTTCCCTGGGCACCACATTCCAGTGCTTAACCACTCTTTCAGTGAATAAATTTTCCCTGATGTCCAACCTGAACGTCTCCTGGCACAGCTTGATGTTATGTCCTTTAGTCATAAAACAACTCATAAAGCACAACACTGAAGTGACCAAAGCCTGACAGTCACCAGGTTTCACATAATCAAATTTTACAAGTTTCAAAAGCAACTCAGCAATGACTGCAAATTGCTAAAGAATAAAGTAGCAAATGATAAATTGATTGCCTGCTGTTTCTTTGTGCACTAATTTCTGTTATGGCTTTCCAATCTGAAATTGCTTGATTAGATTTTTGCCGATTGTTTTTTCTTAGCTGGAATTACAAATGAAATGACTGTGGTAAACTGAACATATCAAGCCTAATGAAGAATTGATCAATTGTCATATTGTAGAGTTTTTCTGAATACTAGTTTCTAGCCTATCTCCTTAAGATGAAATTAGAGTTATTAGCCAATTACAAACTAAGAATGCAAAACTGAGTCTGGTTTTGATAACATAAAGATGGAAGAAAACCTGAAGTAATGCTTGCCTGCCTATAATCACCTTGTTTTACCTATGGATAGGGATACACAGATAACATTTTCTGTTGAATTATTCCCTAGCAAGAGAATCTGGCTGCTTCCTCCTTCAGTAATGATATTTTTTTAAACCATGTTTTTCAATAAAAGAGATAACTTCATTTTATAATCTAAAAGTATACTCTCACTGTTATCAGGCAAGAAGGAGGTGGAAGAGTAGAATTGAAAGCTCAGTATGGAAATGGCTCCGTGGAAATAAAAAAAATTGTTAGTATTCATCTCATCTGGGGAGATGGAACTGTACTGTGTTATCACTGTCTAAGGAGAGTGGTTCCCATTGAGAATGCTCCATCTGGAAACCTGGTTTGCTTTTATTTTCTTTCAAAAGAACTAAAATGTGCCAGTGATACACCTCCTGTAAAAACCACCATCACCACATCAACTGTGTGGGAGGAAATCCCCATCCCAACCCATCCCAGCGTGGGGAACCCTCCACAGCCTGACCAGCCACCGAGGGGTAGAGCTCATTTCTGGCTCAGAAGACCTTCCAAAGACCCAAATCTCCCCAGCACATTTTTTTAAGCAACCAGAAGCTTTCAAACACTCAAACATACACCGCGTGATCAAAGTTAATTCAGTGTAAATGAGAAAAAATCAGTCATTTTACCTTCTGCATGGCTGATCCTGATCAAAACACATCTGCCTGTAATACACACCATATGGGGCAACAATTGTCTCCTGTTTATTCCTGTGCCTCCCTAATCCCCTGTGTCCTCTGTGAACGTGCATGTCTGTACCTGCAGCTCTAGCTGGATGGCCACAGAAAGGCATTTTTCCTCACACACATAATTATGAAGATGGTGTTTCTTATTAGGATAATTACGTCCTAAAAGGTTGTGCAGGTAGCAGCTGCAAATGTGATGAAGACTCAGCTGATACCTGCTGAGCTAAATTTTCTTTGACATCAAAAAGCAGCTTATAGCTGAAGGCCTTATAGGTCCCTGAAACCTTCCTATTTATTGATTCTTCTACAACTCCTGGTTAACAAGCAGAGATCTGTGGAGCAACCAAAGCAGAGACAACGCTAAACAGAAATGAAAAATAGTGCCTGTTAGAACAGTGATTTGGGAACTAAATAAAAATAGCAAATGCATTTATCTAGAGGTTTTCATATCTGGAAACCAGAAGCCTTGTTCTTACACGGCAGGAGTAGACATCAACAGACCTCTGCCAGGTGTGTGAGATTCCCCTGGAAACCATCACAGCTGAGGGAAATTGCTGGCTGGAACTGAGCCCACACTGTTTCTATAGGAAAAAGGCATTGATGCATCTTAATATTGAAGATATTATGACTCTATGTACAGAAACTGTGTCTTGCAAGTGTTAAAGAAACAAACAGTGAGGATTGCTGATAAATTTGGATTTTAGAAATCTATTAGGCTTAATGTCGCACTTCCACGGTTGGGAGTACACAGCTTTATCTTATCACGCTGCCCAGGCAGGCTGCTTGGCTATTTCTAGCTCATGACCTTTTATTTCAATATTTTTTAAACCCATCCAAAGTGCTATAATGCATGGGAAGAGCTTTTTGCATCCACAGCAGGAGCTGCTATGAGCTTGAGCCTGTTTTGTATAAACTTTCTTCAAGTTTGGAAGAGCAAACAGCTTATGAGGGAATGAAGGACAGGGTCAAAGAAGACCCACATTTTAGTAGGAAGTTGGTGAGATCCTTCAAGGTTTGTGCAACAGTTGGGAAGTGGAGCATGTCCATGTGCATTACTGTAGAACAATAATGAAAAAAGCCTTACTCCAAAGACAAGAGCAGACCCAACCATTCATCCTAAATGTCAAACCCCTGACAGAAAAGCCCATTATAAACACGTGAAGAGGCTGCGGCTGCCGAAACCACCGTTGTGCCAGTAAATGGAATGAATAATAGTGATGAATAATAGCAAAACAGTAGCAGGAAAAATTGCCTCATCACCCCACATACATTAGGAACTAAATCACACCCAGGACACATGCACAGATCTGGCATTTGGAACCTCTAAGCTGCCTGCAGTCAGAGTCCCCTTATCTATTCTCCAGTCTCTGCTGATGCACTGACAGTAAAGTTAGTGGTGACACTTTCCCCATCATGATATCATTCATACACAGAATTACAAGAGAGAAGTGAAGGAAAGTGTGGCCAAAATGCAGCATTAGCCATGGGAGCAGTCTGGGAAAATGTGTGGCTTGCAAAATATAATTAGCCTGCAACGTGGTTGAGGCATAGAAACAGCTCTTGCTCTCAGAGGGGTAAACCATGGAAATCAAATTTCCATCTGAATAGAGACCAGTGGGTTCTAAAATCAAAACATGTGAGTTTGGTTTTGCTGCTGCTATTTAGGAAAGGTACATTTGTGACTGTATGTTCAGCTGAGATTAGGAGGTAAGAAAGACCCTTTTAATTTGTTTTCACTTTTTCATTCTGAAGGATGAAAGCAAAATAGACCAATCAATAACAATAATTATAATTTTCTTTTTATTGATTGCTCAGAAGTCCTTAAAGCCGTCATTATTAACTTAGAGATAACTTGAGAAAATTTATGGGGTTTTTTATTCTGTTCTGACACAGCAATAATAAGAGATTTTTATATTCAGATTCTCTGTCTGCCTGGCTCTGAGGGTGAGCCAGAATGAGTGAGGAGACTTGGTAAAATATAATAGAGCTATTGACACAATTTGGCTTTGTTGCTTTTTCTAACTGGCACATTCAGTAGATGTGTCTGTTTTTCACAAAGCAGGGTATCTCCCAGCTTCACCTGTCCTGTACTGCTGCCCATTGCTTTTTACCCATGTGACATGTGCTGCCCCTCTTGTGTCTGTTCCATTATTTGTGAGCAATCTTCCCATTGATGAGAGATGCCAGACTGTGAGTCCTGGACACCGAAACATTTTAAAGGACAACACTTCTGCTGGAAATTCCTTGGCACATTTACATCAGTTGACCACACACGCATTGTCCCTGAAAATAAACACTCAGTTCCTTCATCTTCTCTGTTTATGGAACACTGAAGAAAATGCTTTTCCTCTCATTTCCTGTGACAGTGTTTCAAACTCCACAGTAAACTGCTCAGAAGTTCCTCAGACTTTGCTCACACTTCTCACGGGGACCCCTTATTTTTACCTATTTTGTCAGTCCCTGTTGAAGCTCCTCCCTTCTGCCCCCCCCTCCCCGTAATATCCTTTCTGCCTGTCTCAGCATCCTCTTACGTGAACTGCATGCAGCTCATTAGTCTGAAAAAAATTCAGGGGATACACAGCCTAGAAGAAAAGTTTCATATAATCAATTCCTCCTTTCTAAACCACGTTAAAAATAGAAATGCAAGATAAGGGAGACAAGCATGAATAAATATATGTTTGCTCTGGAACTGAACATCAGCCCTTGGTTTGTCAATAGTACATTCCTTGGTTTCATAAAAGACCCGGATGATGAGTGACCTTGTTCTCAGACAAATGAAATTCAAATGCATCGTAAAGACAACACCTTCAGATTGTAGGAGGAGTTTTTGTCAACTATACTTTCCATCAGCACTCCATGCTGTTATCTTTTTGCAGAAGAACAGAATTCCCCAAGAACTAAGCTACAAATCCTGCCTGATGGGAGCAAACTGTAGTAAGAATTTCAGTTCCATAGACCACAAACACAAAATATCGAGGATAAAGCATCCATGGGTCTAAGCCAAGAAGGAAAGGGACTTCTGCCACTCTCATTGGAGCTTGGACTTCAGTCAGGCACTACAAAAGGATGTATACACGTTATGTTTTGTTTCCAAACACAGAAAATCTCTAGAGTTGAACAGTCTAAGGCCTACCTTGAAAGAAGAGTGTTTACTCGGTAAGATCTACATGTTAAGGAGTCTTTAATTGCATATTGAGATCCTTGGGTTACAAGAAGTACCTGATTTTTTAAACTTCTAAGGGGAAGTCTTAAGTAGAAGAATCCTAGAAAACCATGTTCCCCCTTGTCTTGGTTTTCCTTCTCAATTCTATCTGTTACTCAGTTTAAATAACAGGTCCTAAATATGTTTTATTCTTTTCAGCAGGTGCCAAGCCGCTCCCTGGGTCAATTTTTCTATAATTACATTCATTTTGCACAGTGGTTCATTTATCTATGTCAATTTTGCCTTCTGAATGCTTTATAACTTGTTCAAGACCTGGCTATTATGGGGATGTGGTGTTTATACAATGGACTTTCTTATCATTTTAGCTCAGTAGGAGATTCTTCTGCTTCTGAATTGTCTGAAAATAGTTTTATTTATTAGCTATCAATGGTTTTTTATAAAACTATACTTTATCAGAGGAGCATGCATGGTTCAAGCATCTTAATTTAGTGATCACTGTCCCATTCACAAAAATTTCTGCCTTTAAATATCGTTTGGGATAAAACTTTTGTCATCATCAGACAGAATAATTGTATTAAAATCTTGGTAAGTATTGGTGAAATAAGGCAGCAGCTTTCATCTTTAAGAAACTGTCAGATGTTCCTTAGCTACAAATGCCTTATCTATTAATAGATGATTGTTCACTTGGAACTTCCATCCTCTAACAGGAATCTTAGAATGTTGTCCGAACAGTGGCTTCTACTATTTTGTTGAACACATCCATTAAAAGCTTGGAAAGAATTTCCCTTTCTCAAAGTGTACTTTCCTTTTCTACCCAAACACTTGTTCAATGTATGGTAAAACATAACATGGGGAAGTGATGCCACTGACTTTCTGAAAGCTTCAGAAGCTTTTACCTGAGCTTTGCTGCATCAGTGAAATGCAGCCCCTGGATGTGGAAGTGGTTGGCAATTAAAAGGTTTCCTTCTGTCTCTAAAGCAGAAAGGTAAGAAAATTAAGCACATCCTTTGTCTGCAATTAAATGGAGTTACGATTTAATAGCCTGGGCATTTCGGACTGATTTTTCCAAATGAAAATTTTTCATAATTTTCCTGTGAAGAAGAAGTCAGACATTCTGGAAAATGTTTGGTTCCACTATGGATTGTAAGAAACAAAAAGCAAAAATCCGAATATCTGCCAGGGAGGAAGTGACTTCAAAAATGTACTGTATGTCATACAAATGTCAAAAATATGAGTACTCATACATAATTTGAAATGTATATACATTTTTTTTTTCATATACACATATGCTGACTTACATGTGTATATTGTCAAATGTCATACTTACAATATCCCCAGAAGCCCCTCTTTCTTCCTTAGACCAAAGCCATGTGAAAGCCCCACTTGCTCAGTCCCTGTTCCCACTGCAGTTTTGGCAAAAAGCTCCAGATGAGTTCCCACAATGTGAAGGATAATGGCAAGAAAGAAATCTACATCTGGGAGCACATCTTTGCTGGCCACAGAAAAATTGCAGCCCATCTCCACACGGTGCTGTTGGTCAGTGTGAGCTGGATCAGTCATTGGGTTTTCATACACCCTCCACACAAAAATTATTTTGCGATCTGCCAGCTATTTCCCAGGGCTTTAAAATGCCCTTTAGATATATTGTGTGGCTGACACTGCTTTACCCAAAGCAAACATGAACCTCAGGCTTGCGGACTATATTTCTTTCAGGGTTTTCCAGCTGCCATCACCTATTGATATTATTTGATTTGCAGCCACTATTCAAAGCAAACAAACAAAATCTCCCAGCTTCTTAAACTTTCCCCCACGTAAGCTACTGATATTTACTGGGAGCAAAAGCAACAGGGAAAGCTCTATCACACTTGTACTCACCTGTCTTTAGAAATAAAAGCAAAGGTTTAGCAAATCATTTCCTTCCAATGTTTCAGCCTGCCCCTCCAATTTTCTTGGCTTCTTCCCTGATGTTTCTGATGCTTCCTCCCAAGCCATGAGCATCAGCCAGGATGGACAGACCCTCAGTAAATGCCTGGTGGTCCCACAGCTGCATCTTTTCTATCAACACTTCTACCAAAGAAGCGTAGAGGTGGCTCAGCTGCCTACAGACCATGCAGCTACCAACCTGCTTGGAATAAACTGCTGACAGTGGATGTTTAAGGTGCACAATGTGTGGGTCTGTAATTGGACATCCCAAAGTGATGCTCTAAAAACACCTATCTCAGACTCTTGTTTGGCTCGTCCCTGATTTAGCCCTGTGGAGACTCAGTGCCATCTGATACACATTGATCAGCACATCAGGGCTTCTAGATGGCCGCCCCCAGGACCTGTTGACACGTATATCTTCCTCCAGCTGCGGTCACATCAATGATTCCTTTAACTGAGAGCCAAACCCCACGTCCACAGTAGGATGTCAGTAATTCAGATATCCACTTTCTGCTCATCTTCCATCTGGTGTTTCTGGATGCTTCTGCCTTCTTCAGGAGGCTCTCTTCCTAGCAAGCCCAAAGGCTTGCTCGTTTCTCACACATTAACTTTGTGTGAATCTCAACCTCCAGGCACTAACAGCAAGATTCCTTAGGGCTTCAATGGAGACAGGCTTTTCCCCACAGGACTTGCTTTATCATGTCACCAGAGTTCCTCAAATGCCATTTTCACTTAGCAGCTACAACAGGTATTATTATTTGTTTGGGGTTTTGTGTCAAAAAAGAGCTACTGGGTGTCTCTTTGACACAAGTTACTGCTGCAGAATTATGTTTAAAAAAATAAAAAAAGCTTTTAAGCCTAGTAAAGCAAAACGTCCTTTTGTCTTAGCAACAGCTCCTTGTCTATATCAAGTGTGGTGTCTGCTCAAGAAGCAGCTCTTTGAAGACTAAAGCACCAGCTACCGCCCAGCATTTAATTCCAAAAGTTCTGGACTGAGGGTCACAAAATCTCACTGCACAATTTAATTGTTTCCTGAAGGAAAAATGAATGGTCATAATGACCAGCTCCCTGAAAAGCCATCATCTGTTTCATAAGCCTTTTTAATAAAATTATAGGAATAGAGCTGGATTAAATTAAACTTAAAAGTTTCTCTTACGTAAACAAATAAATATTTACGTTAAAGACAACCTCACCCACATAGCAAAGAGTAGCAGTGACTCCATAAAAAACATGAACATGGACTTTTACTATTCCTCAAAAAGGGGGAATGATTGGCTCTTTATCAATGTATGCAAGCTTGACATCTGCACCTGACTGCCAAGGTGAATTAAAAATTAACAGGAAGGCTTCATCTGATTAGAGCGTAACTGCAGCCACCATAAGGTACAGGTGGGCATCTCTCAGGTGAACAAACAACAGGGCTCAGCTGTGTCTTCTTGTTGTTTTTAAATAACTTATTTAGAATATAGTCTGATTACAGTGATGCCTCTATTCATTTGTTTCTGCGGGAAAGCCAGTGCTAATTAACTTGTACCATGGCCTGCAATTTGTATGTTAAAGTTTACAATCATTTTATCATAGGGACATAATAAGCACCATTTTACAAGGGAAACTCAGTAATTGAGAGGTTGTTTTGCTCATGGCTTCTTGCAAATCCTGGGAGAGATTTTGCTCACTTTCAATGCCATGGACTCTGTGCTTCGGTCTGATCTGCGTCAGGGACAGAACAAAATCCGTCAGGTTGACTCCAGGGGAGCTGACAGCGGATCAATTTGCCTTGCTGCCTCCTCGAAGACAGCCTGCAAGCACAACTAAACCCAGTCACAGGTATATAAACACACTCTGACAGCTAATACAGGGTAAAATATGTCTTAGAGGTGGTGGCTGCTCGAGCCGGGGCTCCATATGTACGTTCCTTAGGGAGTGAACTCATGGCTTTGGTGCACACATCCCAAATCCTGTTAAATTTCATGGGTGAACACCTCTCTCCTTAGGGACCTTGCATGCCTCCCCTGTGTGCTCCTCTCTGCCCTTGGCCAGTCCCATGTGCAGTGTTCAGTTAATACAAGAAGCAGCATTTTCTAAACCACTGCAAACAAAATGATGTGAAGGACGAAAAATAATTAACCATGTGTCAGCATCTAATACATTTGCATTGCTTAGGCAGAGTAGTTAATCACTGGCAAGACCACAACATGTGGCGTGAATTTGGATTGTAACTAATACATACTGAGCAGAAGGGTATTAATTACATTTACAGGCATTATTTGATATTATTATTATTATTAAGAAAGTGAATGCAATTAATTGTATTACAATGTTTTTGCAGGATTCCTGTGACAATACTATGCAAAGATCTGTTTGCTTTTAGAATCCTTTGACTTTTATTCAGAAAAGAGCTAATTCAGGCAAGCAAAAGGCATCACAAGCCAAGATTCTGTTCCCATTAACACTGCTGAGGCACCAAGTGATATTGAAGGGGTCGAAGAGGATCTGCATTTTTCTAAGAGTTTTTAAATACAGTGTAAACTTTTCAATTGTTTCATGGTTGGTTTGCTGAAATGTCACTTGTTCCCTTGGGTTGGAATTAGCAAAGGACAGTCTCCATGTGGTCCCCAGAAAGAACTTCTGAGGGGGGGAATCAGATCCCTGATTTAATTAGAGGTGCAGTATTTCCTAGTGTTCCCTCTCTAAAATGGCTCTTACCTATAGAAAAAAAAAGCTTAGGGCACTTCTTTATTAAAACAGCAATTGTATTAATTCAGCTGAATTTTGCATTAGAATTGCAATGGCTTTGACAGTTTAGTTCCTGAAAATTGCAATAAAGGCTCTGTTACGCTACATTTTGTCCCCATTTGTCTTGTATACCATTGCCTTGCCTTTGGCACAATCAAAATAATCTTTAAAAATAGTACCATAAATGGATTGACTTTGACCTTCTGAGTATCTTGTCAATAACATAAAAATGATAAATGTGTTTCAGAGCGCCACTGGCGTAATATTAAAGCAGAGTCACAATCTGAAATGTGACATTTGAAAAATTGTGTTATGGGGAGGGGTCTTATTCTCCATCAGCAGTGTCACCATAAATAACCTCTATTTACCGTGGAAAGAGGGGATTTTGATAACTGCCAGGCTGTGCAATTCCTGCAACGCGGCCTCTGCTTCTTACATCATCATTAGCAATTAAAGATTACTGCAGCAAGAAATTAGCTGAGCCTTCTGTTGCTCCACCTCGGTCTCCTCCTGTGACCCACTCTGCAGTGCTGACACAGTGAAAACAGCCTTGGCCTCATCAACAAATGGCTCAGAGAAGCAAGTAAAGGCCTTTTTTTCTACCTGATCAGCTCTTGGAAGATAAAAAACTTCTGAGAGAATCTTTGCAAGACTTCTTTTCATTAGGTGATATGAAAATAACTGGATATTCTGCAAAAATTCAAGAGGTGCATGAAAATAAACAGGACGGGCAAGTAAAGAAACAGACATCAAGGGGCAGCAGGTTTGATTCAAACTTTGAGATGCACATACAGTAGCTCTGATGTATTTGACTTTATGCTTCAAGTGAATCTGACCTACAGCTTCAGTATTTGCAAGCCTAACTTGAGCCAATTTCTAAAATTCCTGTACTGTTGGTTTTAAACCTTTTTTTCCTTTTAAACATTTCTTATTCTCATTCCTCTAAAAACGTATTTAAAAATATGTGAAGTGCACTTTTGTACTTGAGCATCAATTTATATCGTAATTAAAATGCTCATGCATGTAGTACACTAAATTAAAAATTAAATTAAAATTAAAACCCCATGTATTTTCAAAGGTCACAGGGCTTTGGAACCTCAAAACATTACTTGATTTCCGAGGAGAAGTGACTCTGTTAATCATTAAAAGCAGGCTGAAATCATGTTAAAAGGTTAAGATTTATGGTCCTGTTTCAGATATGATGAGAATCTGGATAACTGATGTCTCACTTAGCAGCACATATACTAAAATTGGAACGATACAGAGAAGGTTAGCATGGCCCCTGCCCAAGGATGACATGCAAATTCGTGCAGCATTCCATATTTTTGTGGGTCCCTTCCAACTCAGAATATTCTGTGATTCTGTGTGATTCTGTGATTCTTTATGTTAACAAGCTTGCAATTTTATATATTTAATACCGAGTTTGATCTTTTCTCAGTGTTTGCCTTGAATATTCACCCAACCCTAAACTGAAGCTGAGCATAAAGGAATAGAGTCTCCTTTAAGTGTCTGTTAACAGTATCCAATGGAGTCCATGTGAATTAACTTATTTAATCATTACCTTTTTCCATCCTTTCCAGCTCCCGAGTGCTCGCCGGAGGGACACCGGATCCTCCGCAATCCCCTCCGCAGCACCAGGTTTGACTCCCTGGAGCTGCAGAGAACAGCAACTCAGGCCCTGGTGTGTGACCACTCCTTGCCACCAGCATGGTACCGCTTCATGATCGGCGACAGGCCGGCCGAGATGCCAACGAGGTGCATCGAAGTCAGTAAAACTTCAACAGTGAACCTGGGGAATGTGAATAAATCCTTTGATGTGGTTTTCCTTTTCCATCCATCCCTATACCCTCCTAGCCAGGAGACTGAGATGGGGATGGGTGAGTGGAAAACTTCTAATAAAAACTTTCATAATAATAATTAACAGCAACAATAATAACAATAGCAACAACAAAACCACCACCACCACCACCAAACCCACCAATTGTAGTACTGCCATATCCAGAGGATTTAGTCAGAGGCTGGGATCCCTACAGACTAAGCAATATTCAAATAGACTAAGCAATATGCAAATATAAAAGCAGGTGTTTACCAACTCTAAAGAGAGATATCTATTAATCCATGTATGTCACCAGAAATTGTACTATTTCCAAGCATCCATATTGCTTTAAGAATGGATTCTGCAACTTAGCTCTTTCCCCATACAATTTATTGTGAGTTAGGGATATGTTCTTATAAAACCATAAGAGAAAAATCAGAGAAATTATTATTTAGAGAGCTCTTTAGTGATACAGAAGGAAAAGTTAAATATGAATGTTTTTCTGTTATTACCTTTTCTTGTATTCTTTAGCTTCATAAGTATGTTAATGGCTTTCTAGAGGAAAAAACCTCAACCGTCATATAAGACTACTCTTTAAAAGAGACAAAACAATAATTATCTGGTTTTATGTGTGTTTAATATGTATGAGAATAATGCTTAACTTGCAATTATTGTTGCCAGAGCAACTTGAGCCCCTACCTATAGTCACTGCCACCTCAGATATCCCAGATGCAGGAGGTTAAAATAATGTCAAACACACAGTCAAACAAAATTGATCTGAAAACAGAAAACTAATTACCTTAAATTGCTTTAAAGATGAAATATTCAAACTAGAGTATCAGGAAGTTTGTATCAGGTGATGCTTCCTGAGCTGGAGAACCCTCTCGAAATTAGCAAAAAACATTTTATATCCATTTCAAATGGACCTATGAACTCTTCACAATCAAAGTATATCTTAATATTCTAATGCCTAATGAAATGTAAAGAGATAGCTGCTACTTCTGAGGGATTTCTAACTCCCTGCATATACAGAGCACAAATCTAATTAACATGAATAAATTGGCAGGATTACTATTGAAATTCTAATTTCATGGCAGGTCATCCTTAAATATACCAATATATTATGAAATATATCTTTACAAGTTGCACTATAAGTCTCTATATGTTCTATAATATTATTTCATTTGTCATTTTATTTCAGCAATTTTGAGTATGTACCAGTGCTTGACTGTGTGAGATTTCTTTCCAACAATACATGCTTTGTTTCTTACTGAGGTCTGTGGAGCTATATTCATTAGTTTAGTTTCTTATCTTGTAACATAATTCTTGCCATTGGTTTCTTCATTATCCTCTGAATGACAGTAAATCTCTGCTTTGCCATGCTGATGAAGTATTACATCTGTTAGATGTCACAACTGGAAGAATACGCTTCTTTTAGATCTTCACCTTCTAAATCTGCCTCTACGTTCTATCTCTTCCACTTAATTAAATCATTGTTTAATTTGGTTTTCCATTTAATTTGAGCAAAACCTCTGGAACAAAATAATTTAAATTAATAACTGCACAGCTTTCACTCCTTAATAAGCAGTTATTATTGGCCATTCCAGTCTGGCTGGAGTGAGCTGATTTTAATTAAACAAGTCAAAGACAAAGCCCCGAACAGATAGAAGAGAAAAGGGACCAAATAAAGCCTGAAAATACGACTGGAGAATTTAAAAGTACATTACTCCAGCACCTTGTAAAATATATGTCTGGTGATATCCTGTTGATACTGGCCAGATACAATTAGCTGCTTATCCATGGGTAAGATTAACTTCTTGATTCACAGTGCTCGTAGGTAAAGATTCTTGTCACCCAATTGAGTTCAGAAGGGATTTAAACCCTAACGGAGATTTAGGGGTCTTGCCCAGCACGAGAGAGAATTGTGGGGGGACAAATGGCACATGCTGGGAAAACCTGAGGGAGGGGAGCTCCCAGACCCAGCTGTGGGGCCTGGGCAGGGGTACCTGATTCCTCCACACAGGCTCTCAATTCCATAAAAACTCCCTCCACAATAAAACCATGGCCCTGTCAGTAAGTAGCTTCATAACCCACAGGAAGTATTTTATTCAACAGAGAGGAGAACCGAGTCACCTAAGATTTCAGAGTCCCTTTGTCACAGCTAAGAATCATGGAAAACTTTACAATGAGAAACGAATAGCAGCTCTCAAGGAATGAAATATAAAGGGGAAAATACAGAATAAATCCCTAAAGCTTTTGTGTCAAAGACAGTGAAAATACTAATTGTATTCCTGAACTCTCCATCCCTTGAATCCAAGTGCTGTCCATAAACTTATTCCTCCAGTGGCCAAATGCTTTTGATTGAAAGAGTTTTCTGGATTAGGCTTTGCCTGCTGAATTTCTCAGGAAGGGTGAGAATGGTAACTAATGATCCAGACCTTCCTCTCTCTATTTCTTCCTCACCTTTCCCCCGTGCTTCCGAAGGAGGCACAGCAATTACCAGTTCCTGGGCATGTTCTCTTGCCCACAGCCACTTCGACATCTAAAACCATACCCTAATAGAACAAAAGCAACACAAACTTGTATATTTTGGATTCCCAGGTATTGATGCTGCTTTCTACAGATCACAAACAACAGTTTGTTCTTCAGGAACTGCCCAATTCTCTGTGAAAGGCAAAAACATTAAAGGAAGAAAGCATGGGGAAGCTTTTACTAAGATTAAGGCAGTGTACTAAGGAGCAAGAAAGAATGCACAGACATGGCCAGAGCTAGTAGTAAAGTGACTGTCAGAGGAAGAACAAAAGTGATGGAGAAATTAAAGCTCAACAGAGAATCTATTAAAAATACAGAGATGTATTTAACAGCCAATATGGGAAAAACAACTACAGAGATTCTGGCTTCTGAATTAAAATAATACAAGTACATATAGGCAAGCCCCGTGAGAGTCTTAAACACTAAAGTGAAATGTGAAAGAACATCATATACTAATGTTATTGAAGATCTGCTCCACAGTCAGATAAAAGATCAATCTGTGGATTACAGCAGAGCAGTGCATGCTGCTGCCTGTAATGCAAATCCAAATGCCACACCAGGCTCACAACAAAGCCAGAAACAGGGCTGGAAATGCATTTCTCATTTCCATGGGGGGAAAAAAGCCTGGATCATACTCTGCAATTTTAAGGAAAAAAGTCAATTAAGAATTTTATTATGCAAATAATAATTGTTTCTGGAGCCAGCAGTAATACTCTTGATACCACACGAGTCAGCTTCAATCCTTCTCAAACAATGCTTTGAGTAGTCAATTTTACAGAGTGAATGATAAGCTAAAAAGAAAGGGATTAACACCAGAATAACTACTGGAGCAACTGTCTCTGTCAAACACTTGTGCTCTGAAACATAGGATTTGCAGTTCCATATTCCTTGAGCAGAGAGATAAATGCAAATATGACTTTATTGACCACAAGACGCACTGCACATCGCAGAAACATTCATGCTGCCTGGACAGGTAGGCTCATGCCATGCTGTATGCACATACATATACACAGATGCACCCCCACCACACACACATATATAGCTGCAAAACACCAGATTGCCAGCTCAGGTTTAACCTCTCAGAGCAGCTGCTGCTTTACTCTTTGTTTCCTCCCAGCCTTAAGGCAGTCCCTCACCTGGTTCACTCTATTTCCTGCACTCCTGTTGACAGGCATGGCAGCAGCCTCCTGTCACCTCTTGCCCCACCACTGATGTCCCCTGGCCCCAGGTGTTTGTTCTCACCAGGAGCCAAAGGGGTTTGTCTGGAGGAAATGGCAGAAACAGGGAAATAGTTTCATCTTTGCAAATTAATAATCTCCAGCAAGCCCTGGTTCAGGGACTTCTGGATTTAGACATGGGTTGTATAAGACTTTTCATTTTTTTCTCCTATGAGCCAGTCCCACAACTGCAAGTTTTTGGTATAGACAATTCTGCAGCAAGATTTTTTACAAGTTAGTTATGGATATGACAATCTGTTTGGGAAATGCCCAGCAATACCTACTTGTGACGGTATATCAAGATTACTTCCAATACTCTTCTTCAGAAACGTCATCCTCTAAATGAGCAAAACCATCTCCAAATCTGTATATGCTCTAAATTCAGGTACAACTCTGTATGTGCACATAGGACTTGTTATGCAGTAAGGACTGATGTTTTATCAACAGTTGCATTTTCAACAATACAAATTGACTGTATATACATAATGTCAGGAGAGAGAGAGAGATACATGAGGCTCAAACACAGGTTTAAATGGTAATCTTTGGTTTATAAAACAAGGCCATGTTAAAGCATGTCAAATCTAAGGTTCCTGTGATGCTTAATATTTCAGCCCCTGGAGAAGGAGATTTACTTTTTCCCATGCTCAGCTTAATTCCCTCCTCTCTAACCTGTTGTAGAATATTTTGTACTCACAATCAAAACACAATATCTCAGCCACATCCTATTAATTTATTATTTTGTTTCAATTTTTATTGTACTCTGAGCGCAACCCTCCTTTGATTTGCAATTTTTTCTATCAATTTAAAAGCAAGTGACACTTCCATGGCATTATTTAATCCATAATTCTCCTTCTCTCACACGTATGTCAATATTCAAAATCATAATGGTAGGTATGAAGAGGCTTTGTTTTTCCTGTTTGCTTTGCAGACATACAAAAAGCCTTCTGTAGAAATGACAATTACAGCCTCTATTGTTCAAAGGCATGTGCTTAAAAGAACACAAGACAGGCACCAGTTTAATTGCTGCTACAGCTATTCCTGACGTAAACTGGTTTCTGTGGAGTTCGGCCCCAGACTGAAATAAAGAATCTTATTTACTTTGACTTACAGGGAAAAAAAAAAAAAAAAAGAAAAAATTAAGGCGAAGTAAAGTTTTGAGTGGGTAACAGATGCAAAATCACAATGCCTTAACTGCCAACCAGCAGCACACCAAAATGCCTTCCATCTCCATCCAACTAAAACAATGCATTTCTCACATATGGTGCTACTTATTTTTAACAGCATAATTTCAGCAATACCCAAGTGACAAGAACAATCAAGCCTGATTTCTTTGTGCAATTATGAAGAACCACAGTGTTCAATCAATCAAACTTGTTGATACTCCAAACTCCAACCTAATGGAAGGAGACATCCTTGGATTAAACAATAATGGTTTGTCTCTTTGTTTTGCCGAAGAGGAAACTTTTTTTTAAGTTAGGTTTTATAAACTTGTTCATTTAAATGGTTGTCTGGTGACTAATTATGAATCAAAAATACTTAATGAATGCTTACCTGCCACATAGGGGTGTTGTGAAGATTAATTAGGTATGGTTTACAAAATGCTTTGAAGATTAAAAGCGCAGCTTAGTTATAATTGGATAAAGTATGCAAGGACACTAAAGAAACCTGGTAACAGCTTAAAATCTCCCTTTTGTATTAGAGAAGTTGTCCTTTGCACTTGTTGTATCACCAAGTGCCTAAACTTGAGTTTGCCCTTCTGTGGAGGCAGTTGTGTAATTCCTTGTCTTCCTTTTGGAAATGCTGCTCAATGCTGGTGTGAGATTCCCACAGCTTTACAATACCCTTACACCAGCTGTGACTGGAGGTATTTCAGGTAAATGCTCTATCTTAAACGCCAATCATTTGCCACCTCTGTATTCAATTTTCTGGTTACTTTCCCATGAGAGCTACAAAATTTAATGCTAATGTTACCGCGGATGGGACTTGAAAATTTTTGGCTTTTTGAAACTTCTTGTCCTAGACTTTGTTTTCCTAAATACTTTTTTCCCCCTCTGTTCCTATCTCTATGGCTTGTTGAGTGCATGAATACACATTTGCCCTTGTACTCTCAGGTGTGTCTTCTATTTCAGAGGCATCGTGTAGCAAATCCTTTTGGCTAGTGCAGGGTGACTCGACTTAGATGGACAGCGGGCAGCTCTTAACAGAAAATAAATGCATGTGTGCCATAGAGCTGCCAGGAGAACAGAAATACTTGATTTATACCCAAACTCTCCCTTGGCCAGCTTGAAATACTGCGTTATAGTTTGTTACAATAACTTGCCATTGCACAGTCTGACTTTTCCTGGTTGCAAAATCAGTCAGAAGGGTTGGTTATTGCTTGTAATTCGGGTAGATTACATAATGAACTATGCATCTCACTCAAGTGGTTCCAGTGCAGTATCAGCCAGGACAAATCCAGGGTGCCAGAGATCCCAGTGAGGGGTTATCACAAAGCCTGCACATCAGTGATGTTAATCCATACTTTCTCGAGCACGGAAATGGCTCACAGACTTGTGGTGAGGATAAATTCAGAGGAAGAAAATCACTGTCCTCTTATTTCAGCTTTTACTTTTTTTCCTCTGTGTGTTAACAAGGGACGTAGACCCACTTTTATGTTCGGATCACTTTTTGTCTTTTTTCACAGCCAGAACGAACTCGAATCTGTCTATTTATCTACGTAGCCCACAGCACAGCAGATAGATGGATGTCTCACTAATTATCTTCTCAGCACTGCTGCGAGGCAGGGAAGTGCTATTAGCATCTCAGCCACCTCCACCTCTGGTTAAGAGATAAGGAAGTGAGGCACACAGAGAGCAATCACTTGGTTATTTGCCCAAGGTCAGGCAGCAGCCAGAGAAACTGAGGCACCATGTGTGCCTGGAGCAGCGCTGACATGTTGACTCCAGTGACATTGGTACAGCCAGCATGAGATGGACACAATAGCTTATTTGCGACGGCAAAAGCTTTTTTACAGAAAATCCTGTGTATTTTGCACTTTGTTGAGCCATGGGTGCAAACGTATCTTGACGTACAGGTATTGTCAGGAGACTGTGTCACCTCAAAGTGATGAATGTCACTATTCAGGTAGCACAATGCTGGCACACTGCTCCTCCCAGGGATGCTGCTGCACTGAGTGAGCCCCAGCGCCTTCTGCAGGAACACAGAGATACCAAGCAGGAGGGCAGGGTCAGTCCTGCTAGGCCACTGCCACATTTCAGGGAAGGGAAAAAAACTTTGGAAAATTTCAGTGGCGTCTCTGCGGAATCCTTGTTTTCAGAAGTCTGACAATAAATAGCTTCAAATGGAAATCAGACACTGTTATCCCATGTGCTTGATTTTCTTCAAACACCTTTCCTTTTCTGGGTGTGCAGCCCCACACTCCTGACCCTGATTTCTGGCTTGTATAGTTCCCAGGCACAATTCAAGCTGCAGGAAATGCACTGCTGTGTGACTTAATAAATTTATCCTTTGACTTTCAGCCCTTCCCCTGCTGTCACAAACAACTTTTGATCTTAAAAGTGAAGCAGCAATCCTGGGCCAATACAATAAAATGGTGGTGGTTTTCTTCTTCAATGTGATTTGTAGCCAAACATTCACACTGGGGGGAAGCATATTCCCCAAGTGGGACTAGTAGAGATGGTTCACTGCTGCTGGATGAAGAAATGCAAAGTGACGGCTGCAGTCACGCTCTGCTGAATATGACTGATGTCTGAGACTAAATTATTGCCAGTATTTGGTAATAATTTTCAAACTGCAGTTCAAATATCTCTATGCTTTGCATATTGGCAAATGCTAGGTAATGGTGCAGAATAACAAGTCACCATTGTAATTGGCTTTGTATATTTAATAAGGCTCTGATTATACCTAATCTTCTCACTGAGGTACTTAAATTAAAGACAGCTTTGGAGAATCATGTTCCTTTAGTCTGTGGAAAGAGCAGGTACAGAGGGCAGCTCAGATCTGAGATGCCTGAATATCCATCTGGAAGTTGGAAAAGCGAAATCAGTCTATGCCAGCCATGACTCAAAATGCCACCATTTAAACCACGTAGCACCAACCCCTTCTGCTTTGGGATTTCCTATGTTCAGAATATTCAGGAAGATTTGTAAACAGATAAATGCCTGGGGAAAAAAAAAGTAAAAAAAAATATAAAAAAAAAATTCAATTAAAACATGTATGACTTGCACATGTGTTTAGAGACACATTCAGCAAATGAGTCTCTCTTCAAGAATGAGAAAGAGGTTCAGGCCCCAGACATGTGTCCAGTATGTGCCGGGACGGTAGGGACAGGAATTGTCAGGACCACTGCAGATGAAGTGGCAGCTATTTTGCAGGCAGGTGCTGAGATGTGATGTTCTGAGCACATGTCCTTCTTCAGGATGGTCCTGGCATCTTCTTTCGGCTCATGCTCTGTCAGCCTTTGCTTTTCTCTGCCCCAGAAGATGCATGGATGTGACCAGCCAGCCGATGTGACCTAAAGCATGTTCCTCAGTGAAGGGATCTAGCCTGTTTACATGTTTTCTTCTTTTTCATATAAACCAAAGAAAAATACTTTTCAATCAAGTCACTGCATTCTCTGAGAGTTTCAGTTGTGTAAAGTTATCCCACTAATCCAAGACATTTTCACCCCCTCCTACACAGCTTTTTCTCTGACCCTCCATGTTCATCACTCTCCAGTTCTTGGGTTTTAACAATTCTCCACGAAGCCTTACAGCACTTGCTGCAAACAGTTTCTTTTTTTTGTGCCTCCTCAGATGAATAAATGTGGGACACAAGCTCCAGTGTGGCTGTCACTGAAGTCTGAATCCCTGCCAGTCCCCGGGGAGAGCAAGAGGCTCACGGCCTGTGCCACCTGGCAGGTTTTCTTCGGGGGCACCAAGGACTGCTGCTTGTTTCGGATACCCATCGCCGTCAGGAACTGTGGGGAATTCTTTGTGTACCTCCTGCAGCCCACTCAGGGATGCATGGGCTACTGTGCAGAAGGTGAGGATCAGCAAAGTATTTATCAATAAGATTATTTATGCCTCTCAGGCTGGGTGTTCAGAGGTCCTGGTGTTGTAATACACATCCCGGTGCCCTTGCGAGTCAAGCGTCACTCCCAGTAAGACACAGACCGTGTAGAAAATAAATCAATGGCAGTCCAAGGTGTTCCTGAAGAATAGCTCTTATTACCAGTGCAAAATGTAATCTAGTGTGCATTACTGGAGCGTTCTTTGCTTGGTTACAGCTCACATGTAACCTCTCCTGCTGTCTTTGGCTCCACTTTGGCTTGAAGTTGCAAAGCTGGTGAGTGGAGGCATCTTGGCTGTATTGAGGCACTGTATCCCGGATACTGTCTCTAAGGTCTGTTCTTATCTTTAATAATCCAGTGTCCGCCTCAGAAAAAAGTATAAATCTGAAACTCTTAAAGGAAAAAAAAACCCAAACTGATAACATCTTTTTCATGACATTTATATAATCGTTCTCGTCAGAAATAATTTTCAGCCTACTACAAGAGATGTAACCCCTGTTCGGTAGCTAGGAAACAAAGGAAAAGCAGAAAGCAATTGCTCATTCAGTTAAACCTTCTGAACTTTGGAGCATGTTCAGGTGCATATAGATTTCATGAGAAAAGACAGTTCTTTCTGAAAATGAAAAAAATTACCTTTATACTTTCCTTTCAGTGTTTTTAGACAGAGATGTGACACACTGAGAAACTACAGTTATCAGCTTTCAATCAGGCAAAATCCAAGCTTAAATAAATTTTAAAGAGAAAGATAACTATTTTCTTATCTTTATCAATATTTTAACATTCCCACATGAAGGAGATGGAGGAAGAAATGCTCAAAGAACATGAAATTAATTCACTATTTGAAATAAAAAATATCCATTAAAATAAATGAAACTGATTCTCTCTCAGAAATTACTTTTTAACTGAATAGAGTGATCTTTCAGTTTGAACCAACCTTTTTTATAAACTATGAGATTTCCACTGCAACTGTTCAAATAAGTTTTTGCCAATTCCTTTCGGGTCATTTTGTCCTTTCTGTTGATTCATACCTCTTTAATGACACAAATCTGCCTACACTTTTCATAAAAGAAAGCTTATCCTTTCCCATCTATCCTGAACCACTGACTGGTTGCCTTTTTCTAACCAATGCTATTGAAACTTTCACCTTTTCCATGGGCATCACATCTAGGTCCAGTCCTTCTGAGTCTTTAACTTCTTGTCTTTAGGATGTTTTTGCAGTATCATGCATTGGATGCAAAGCATCCAAATCTGAAGTTTTTACTGTGGGGTTTTTACCTCACTGTGTTAAATCCAGCTGTAAACTTTGCACCACACGAGTCTCCACACAGCTCAGGAGCCAGGTCCAGTTGGCAGCGTCACGGTTTCATGCCAGTGTCTATTCCCCAGACCCTTCTGCTGGAGGCTCGGGATCAGGACTCTGGTCAGCACTTCTGAGCTGCAAAAAAAAAAATGGATTTAAAGCTTTGTAACTTTGCAGAAAGGACACAGCTGGGAAAAGCAGCATTTGTGCTTGCAATTCCACTCACATCCTCCCAGGAGCTGATCACCTCACTTTGTCCTTCTGGGATAATTTCCTTTGGAAAGTCGTGATGTGGGCCACAGTTTGAGGCAGCTTCTCTTAGAAACAGAATAGAAAAGGGTATAAACAACAGGCTGTTATTAATATTTTAAGTAGCTTGTTTCTTTTCCTTTCCTCTTGCCATTTGCCCTGGACAGATGTTAACACATGGCTTCTCCTTTCTGCTGGAACACCTTAACTTACTCCCTTGGGCTCCCATAATATTTTCTCCTCCAAAAAAGTTACTTAATTTATCCTTTCAAAGCATCTGAACCAGATTCGTGTTCCATTTGAGTCCAGGTCCCTAGATGAAAGGACATTCCCCTACACTATTATACATCTTTTTGTTTCTACTTTCTAGGTGAGTTTAACAGGAAGAAAGGTTTCAGACTTCATTACTTGTTGAAGCCTATAGAAAGCAGGCTGTATTTTTAGAGAAACAGCATTATTCTGGGCAGAGGGAGAATAAATTGAGCAGACCTAGCCTAGATACATCCCAAAACAGCCTGGAAAGGATCTTCACAGAATGGCAATATGGGCAGGGTGCTCTCTGAGAGTCAGCTTACCTCTGCAACAAAATGATTTCTCATATCTCTTCTCTGCTTATTGAAAAACTTGGATCAAAAGACGTTGCTTCAGGGAAATGCAAAGCTGATGGCCTTTGCCAGACTAATTAATTTGTATTAATCTGAGTGCTTCATTTCAATAACTTTTACTGCAAAATAAAAAAACACACACACGAAAAAATAGGTCAAATATCATAACAAGAACAGCTAGTCAGTACACAATTAGCAATTTCCACATTTCATATGAAATACATTTTATTGCTTGCAGGGTTAATAATTAAATCACAGGAATATAAAATGTAAACTCTTGTGTTTAGTTATATTGACACATTCTTGTTCAGTGAACAATTGTAATGTGAAAATTACATTTTGTGCAACATCTTTCTCCTGTTTCCCCCTTGCAGACAGACTCACAAGCCTGGCTTTGCAACCAGTGATAGCCCCTGAGCTCATGCAGGGTCATGTCCGCCTGAAGTGCACCTACAACCGCCCTTCCTCCAAGCTCCCCCTGCACTTTATGGTGCTCTGGTCACGCCTCTCCCCCTCTGGCAAGAGAGAGCAGATCCACCGTGAGACCACCCTGGATTCTTTTTCCTACATAGAGATGGATGGGACAAATCTCAGATTGGGAGACACGGTAATGCCACAGCCCGCCTTCAGCAAATAAAGGGCATCAAATCCATTTCTTAAATCTTTGTTGTGCTTTTATTAATGCTGCTCCTCACTCCTCATACTCACAACTACTGCACTAAAAAGCACCGGAACTATTTCACAACAGGATTACTAAATAACATTAACCAGATTCAGAACTGGTAACATTTCTCTGAATTGCCCTGAGTTCACGTAAGGTATTTTACTGCTTTCTAAAGGCAACCTGAATATTTACTTTTACATTACAGCTTGAATGTTATGAAGCTCCTATAAGTGGTAGGTACATGTGCCTGAGCCAATTTTTGCTTAGTGCTTTTCGTATCTTGCAGGAGTGAGAATTTGTGGTAGAGGCAGGCTCAGCTCTGTGCACTTAGTAATTTTTATATCCATGGATCAGAGACACAATAACATCTTTTCACAGGAAAAAAAAAGATGGTACTGTTTAAAATAGAGGGAGGTTTATTTTATGGTCTTTTTCATGGTGTTCTGCCTCTCTGATTCCAAATTCTTGGTTCAATAGCATGCTGAAAGATAGAGTTCATTACAAAACAATCTTTAAGAAGTATATTTGATGGCTTACACAGCAACACAGATCTAGTTTCAACAACAACAAAACAGAAACCAATAGAAGACATGAAAAAAATGACTTGTGTATGAATTCATGGCCTTTCATGCTACAGAAACAAGACTTTAAAAGTTAAATTAGGTTCATAACTTTTATAGGCACAGGGATATTAGTGATGCTACAACAAACTGAAAGAATAAACAGGGATAACGGCCTTGCGTTAAAAGTAGGCTAGAAATAGTCTTGGCATTTTACAGCTCTTCTTTGAGATCATGGAGTCATAGAATACCAGGCTGAAAGAGACCTCAAAGCTCACCTATTCTAAACTTTCTTGGCAAAGACACAGTCTAGATAAGGCAGCCCAACACCAAGCGCTGTTGAACCTGAAAATTGTCTGGTGTTGGGGAATTCACCACTTCCCTAGGTAAATTATTCCAATGGCTGATTGTCCTCACTGTGAAAACAATTTCTTTTTGTGTCTAACCAGTATTTTCCCTCATCTTTCCAATTTACTTCTTGTGAAAAGGAACCCTCCACTTTCTTTGTAGCCACGCTTTAAGAATATTGATGAGGTCTCCCCTCACCTTACTTTTACCAAGACTGGACAAGCCCAATTCCATCAGCCTTTCCTCACATGGCAGCTTCCCAGGATATTCTTTGTGGTCCTTCTCGGGAACCTCTCCAGCCTGACACCTATTTGTACAGCAGTAATCAAAACTGAACACAGTATTCCAGATGTGGCCTGAGAGGCATTGAGCAGAGTGAGATAGTGGCTTTCTATCACTGCTGGGGATGCCCTTCTTGATGCAGCCCCACATCATGGTGGCTTTTTTTGCTGCAGCAGCACTCTGGTCACTCACATTGAGGTTCTTGGCCACAGGGTTCCAAAGGTTCTTTCCAGAGAGCCGATCCCCAGCCTGTGCCACGCTCCTGGATTATGTTTGCCTGGGTGAAAGACCTTACACCTGCCGTTGCTGAACTTCATAAGGTTCTTGTTAGCCCACTCATTCAGCTACCCAGGTCTTCCTGCAGGTGCTTCTTCCTTCTGAAATATCAATTTCCCCACTCAGTAGCCTTGGCAAACTCCATCAGGGTATTATTGATCCCATCTTCCAGGTCACTTATGAAGATATTAAACAGCGTTGGACCCAATATCTCACTGCTCTGGCTGGCCCGGCTTATTCCCCAACTGGTTGCAAGGGTGTGAGTGTTACCACTTTGGACACTGTCCCCGAAACCTGCAGTTTAATATCCACTTCACCAAGTTGTCCAGACTGCTGCCAAAGATTCCCTTGCCTCTTCTGGGCAGCTGAATCCCACCCTTCCCCAAACAGATATTTAATAAATTATCCTAAACTATTTTTCAGTTCTTGAAATGATGGGTCCTTTATAGCTACCACAATCTAGATAAGACCTTTTTATTATTTCTCCTCATAATTATGCCTCCTCAGTTCAGAATCTGACTGATGATGCCCTCACATATTATAATATGAGGCTGATATTTCTGCTAGCTTAAGACAAGTTTGTGTTATGAAGAGATATTTTCATCAAAATAATTTCACTTACAATCACTTCAAATCTAGTTTTAACAATCCTGAGGGATTCAGAGAAAATATGGTTCTGTTAACTAGTAGTATCACCAGATCTTTATAAGGCCATTTTTATTATATTAAGTTTTCAGTAAGCCTTTCTTTGTCCTCTGCTGAAACTACGTGTTTAATTTAGTGGGTTTAGTGAGACTAAAATGTTCTCTTCCTTGTTAGATTTCTTTAAAGGTCTTCATGGTCTATTTGACTAATTATAATTATCCATAAATCACCATGGGTAAAAACCAAGTGATGAAATTTCAGCTGCAACTGAGAATTCAGTTTTACAGACTAAAGATTAAAAAAACCCACATTTCACTGTGTTTGCTATCCCGGTCTGGGTGTCTAATAAGAATCACAAAGGAGAAGATTCTCATCCCCAGTGGTGTAAATCTGAAGAAAATCATTGGTAGGGCTACCCCAGAGGAAAGGTGATGCCACTAAAAGGAGAATCAAACCCTGGGTACCAAACTCCATCACACAGAGGCAGCTGACATCTCCCACCTGCCTATGAAAGATGAAGGTGTAAGACTATTTCTCAGACAACATCAAAGGGAAGTCAAAATCCCAGTGATAAAAGTCATATGAGGGAGGAGACAATCTCTTTCTCCTTCTCCAAGCACAGCCCAATGGTAGCATCCACATGGTGGTGCATTGCCAGGGTGCATGAGAGGCACTCTGAGCAGAATTTGTCTCCCAGCATGCAGAATTTGCAACATTTAACTCTTCATCTCTACATGCACATAAACTGCCTTTTGTCTCAGTGTGTTAATATCCTGAAATCAGCATGTTCTCTGTTCATTTCTTGATGAAAAAACTACAGCCAAACAAAAAGAATTTTTAATCACCTTTTAGGTGATTGATATCTATGCTATTTTTTATCTGTAAAAAAAGTCTCCAGGTAATAGGTCAGTCACATAATAGAATAGCTATTGATATATTTTAATACACAATCAAACCTTAGAGCAGAGTAGAGATTTACCGGCCAACATCCCTGAACTAGTATTGACTAAACAGCCAGTTATTTTTTAATAGCCATCACGTCTCCATTTTTTCCTCCCCTTTTTGAGTCCGAGTTTTGTTATTTCAGACAGTAATGTTGGCAGCATAATATTCACAAAACCATTGCAGCCTTAAATAAATCTATAACATGCCACAATTTCTATATAAACTGTGAAAGAAGCCTACTCCATCTGATATTAAAATCCTGGCATTCCTAAGCCTTATTTATGTGATGGTGACAGAGGTCATTTCATTCCTTGAGGCACAGCCATCTATAAATTATAGCGGCACACTGTGAGTAATGAGTTATGGTGAGAAAGAAAGGTGTTTAGAAGAAAACTGTGCAGATTTTGCTCAGCACAGCAACCCAAAAGTTCACACAGTGAGGAGCAATTGTCACATGTATGTAAACCATGAGGCACATTGTAGAATAAGAGTGTTTAAGTAAAACCAGTCTTTCTGAGCTCTGTGATACAAGTGGCTGCTTTGCATGGAACTCTGCAACAGCAGATTATGTCCCAGACAAAAAGATTTTAAGTTAGAGCCTCAATATACTATTTTTATACTCAATAACTATTTTTCACTCACGAGGGAAAAGATGTGGAATTTCATAGAATGGTTTGGGTTGTAAGAGGTCCCAAAGTTCATCCAGTTCTGAACCCCCTGCAATGGCAGGGCCACCTTCCACCACATCAGGTTGTTTCAAGCAACATCCTCTGTGTCCTAGAACACCCCCAGTGATGAGGAAAGAGATCCTACTATCCTGTTGTTCTCGATGCTAAAGCCAGATCTTGCAGAGCACCTACTCTTTACCTGTCAGGGAAATAGAACCTTTGTCTTATTACCAGCACTTCTAATCGAAGAGGTCCCAGTTCAACTCAGGGGAGACAAGAAGCTGCTGATCTCATGCAGAAACCCGTACTAGATGATGGATCCAATACATTTATTGCACTTAACTTAGATGGAAAACCCCAGACATATGGGCTCATAAAAGTTAAATCATATTGAGTCTATACTTACGTATATACTCAAGCTCTTAGAAGGCATTCTGAAGGGTTTAGCCTCCTCCTTTCCCAGAAATACTGAGCTCTAAACTCACATATCCTCTGTATCACTCCTCTTCATTTGTGTCATGCTCTTGACACAGCTTTCACTGACTCAGATTTTGTCACTTAACAGTTCAGATGTCTGCACTGGCATCCGGACTGCAGAGCGGCCAAGTGGCATTTCCTCCTGCTTAGATACTAATCCCCTCCCAGCCACTGGATCTGTCCAAATCAACAACAGAAATAGGAAGACCCATTTGTTAGCAGGTCACACCTGAGTTTACAATTTCTTTCTCAACCTTCAGGTAGAAAATGAGGAGCATCCCTGCAGAAACAGAACTCTGGGTGAACTTGAACTAAGATTTTAAAGCAGAAAGGGTCAGAGACACGATGAGCAAAACTCTGCAGATAATGAAAAGACCCTACTACTACCCTGGGAAATTTTCTTCCTTAGCAGAATAATGACCTCCAGTCAGCTTCCACATACTGTTTGGCCATTTGACAACTGGAAAGAGCTGCCTTCTTTATATACAGAGAGTAGCAAAGTGAGTAGAGCTGGACTTCCAGCAGTGCCAGGTCATGCTGCTGCACCAACTCCCTCCCTTCTGCAGCCAACAGCCCCTCACAGGGAGCTGTTTGTGTTCTAAAGCTTTAAGGTCTAGTTCATTAATTAAATCAAAGTCAGATTCTTCCTACTTTCCCCTTCCTGCTAACCCTTCTGGAAAGCCTTTCCAGAGACTTTGTTCCTGCCTCTTTCGGCAAATACCTACAGCCAGATCATTTCCTCTAGCTAATGAGAACTATTTTTCTTTTCCTCTGGCTTCCCTAGAAATGTCACCCTTCAATTCGGCTCATCCTTTGCTCTTTTCATCAAGGCTGTAAACCACAGCTCCCTCCCACAAATGCTCCCAGCAGAGAGGCGACTCCAGGTTTTTCTAACCCCAGCCCATTAGTGTTTAATGGAGCAGGCAATGGCAGCTCTGCTGTCCCGACAGCCATTCTGAACCACCTTTCACCTGATGTGATGATTCCCAGCTCAACCTTTCACCTGCAAGCCATGAATGTTAGTTACCAAGTGACTCCTACCCTTGCAGCCCCAGCCTAACTTGTCATGGCCATCAGCATTCTGCTGTCTGTGATGCTTTTAGCTCTTTGCTTTAAAAAGGCTGAATCCTGAGATGGGTGATGGCGGGGGGGAGAGAAAAGGGGAAAGAAAAAGTTGGTTACTGAACTGCAGAAAAAAGAGGTAGTATTTAGTGAAGGCAAAAGAAAACCAAAAAAACCACGCCAAAAACCCACCAAACCCACCCTCCTTGGAATGACTGTTATAATTATGTGACAAACTGTCAGCCTGTAGCTCAGTAGTCACTGAACACACCTGGTGATCGTGAAATGTGCACCTAACAAGGCAAATGCACTACAAGGGGAGGAATGATAGAAATTATAGAAATAAAGTGTAACTTGTGATGATTGTCAATACATTTTGAATTTGCAAAGTTTGTGCTATTCTCCAAAAGCACTGAAGATTCTAAGTGCAACGAAGATAGAGTTGGAATGGAAAGTGTGTCGTTTAGAGCAAATTTTTATTTGAGTGTTCAGTGTTATATCAATAAAATATACCTCTAAAATATATATGAGAGGAAATACAACGAGGCTGGGTTCTGCCTCTGTCAGTGTCAGGCATCCCTGTGCATGTTTTTGCTGCCTCTCATTTCAGTTCCCTCCTTGACACCAACCCTCCACAAGGCTTGCTCAGAGGGAAATATCAGTGTGAATATTTTTGTTTAAAAGCACTGAAACCAAAGGTGCAAACAGCTGAGCGAATGCAAACACAGCATCAGCAATGCAGGTGATCTGTGTCATGTTCTCTGCAAGGGGATGGGTATTATTTATATTTTGGTTGGGGGAATATACATTATCTGAACTCTTTCTCTTCTATTACCACCTTGTCAGATCCTAATTTTGCAGCCTCTCCCTGTGGCAGCTGCAGGAGGATGATCAGTGCACTCCTTCTGCCTTCCCAGAGCTGTTTTGAAAAGTCTGTAAGCTGAACACTGCGAGCCTTTAGGGAATGACTGGAGATAATAAACATCTAAAGATAACAGAGCCTTATTACCTTAAGCAGACAACAGCTTGCTCTCCTTTGGAGGCAAACTGCCTAAATATGAAATATCTGAGGAATTTTAACTCTAAAGTATCTATGTGAGGTGAGGTCTGTGCCTGTTTCCCCCCCAAGTACACGCAGTATGACCTGAAGGATTCCATCTCGTTAATTTAAAAAATGACACCATTTTCACTGGGCCAAACTGTCTGGAGCTGCCTGCAAAAGAGTGAGAAAAAGTGTGAAGGTAAAAACATCCCAAAAGGCACATAAGTCTGGGACTGAGCCGGTCTGGAAATGATGCACTTGAAGAGCACAGAAAACACTTGTTTTTCCCCATAGCCCTACAAATGACCCTGTTTTGCTGGCGGGCAATTTTTGTTGTGCACAAATGAGTTAGAAAAGATTCTTCAGTTTGATGGTAATGAAAAGAACTGTTGCAGACTGCAATGCAACTCATGCTCATATGACTAAATGAATCTGGGAGTATCCTGGGTTTGAGCTTGTTTCGTAGCTAGTGGTCACGAGGGTCATGCCTAAATCAGCATGTGAGAGCTACCAAGGTCAGCATGGTCAGTGAGTGATGCTGGAAAATCCACCCAAAGGAGTTTATCACAACAGAAAATAAATTGGATTGGTCCAGTTCCTCCTCATGGGTTACTCGAGGCTTGAAAAATGCAGTAGATATAAATATGTCATCTGATTATTTGGAATTTGATTTACTATGTCACAATCTGTTAGTCCATTTCTGAGAAGAGGCTCAAAAAAAAAATACTCAGAACTACAGTCTCAGAGTCTATTGTCATTTGCTTTAAGGAAAATTTCTGTATTTTAATCTTATGATCCCAGAAATGATTTTAGCAATTTGGGTTTTCTGAAACCAATGAAACATTAAGATGGCAGATGGTGTGCGGGCTCAGCAGAGATAAAGGTTGTGTAACTGTGTTAGGAATAAAATATAAGTTTACACTGTGTTTGAGGGATTTTTTTTTATTAACAATATAAACCCTGTAGGCACATCTGCATCATCTTTTATAATGCAATAAGGGGGAAAAAAGAAGCTTCTTATATTACTGACACAATTTCTGAGACTAGATAACTGTCAAACTAACTTAAATTTTAAAATAAACAACTCACAAACATGGTACAGAGTGAGGATATTTGATCTTGTGGACAGACTGAAGTCTGGAATTCCAAGGGCAAATGTCTTATTCCCAACAGTAATGCCTATGAACAATGTAATTCTCCCTAAATAAAATGAGTTAATATCACACACCCAGAGCTTGAAAAACTGCAGAAGAAAACAAACTGTAAGCATTCAGTGTTATTAACTGTTGAGACAAAATCCATGTTTCTTTGCTCATTAAATAAATCCAAAAATCTTCTCAATCTGAGATTTGTACAACGTGCATAGTTATGTGAGTGATATTCAAGAAATGCTATATAACATGTGCTGTTTATTTATTTACTGAAGGTCTTTTGCACCGTCACAGCTTTTACAAGGGACACTCCTGAGCAGCAGTCATTGCCTGAGGAGAGCAAAGGTTTCTATGCTGGGATTAAGGTAACACTGGGGACCCTGATTTACTGACTGGGGAACATTTGCACAGGATCTGAAAATTGTGATGCTTCTTTCATGTTCCCTTTGAGAAGATGACTTTCAGTTTGTCTGTAACACACCCTAAAACCCCCATCAGCAGCATGTGCACACCAATGTACCACAAAGTGTGAGCAAAACCAGGTGTTCTGGTAAGTGTGCCCCAAAGTTCTCTGATGGTTATGTTTTATGGGAAGACACGCCTACAAACCTGCAAAGATGCAGAATTTCTTTGTAATGAAAGGGAAGACAAAAAATTAATCTTTGTCTGTCACCTTCTTATGGTCAAGCATCACAAAATAAAAACTCCTGGTTAAATTCCCACTAAATGCAAGGATCAGGTCTAATCCCACTCAAGGATTAGACTGCCAGCCTGGCAATTCAGGAGATTTTGAGATCTTCTGAGTATCTAAATTTCATGCCTCCACAAACGGTGTTTGAAAAATCTGGCAGCCCATTCCTTGTGATATCTGAAGAACAGTTTCTGAGGGGTTTTTTTTGAAATGCCAGAATTTCCTAGGAAATGAAAATTCCCATTTCCGACTAGCCCTGAGTGCTGCTTCTGCTCTTTTCCCTGGAGAACAGACGGACAGAAATGGTACAACCTGAGCTCTCTGTCCCTGGCACATGGGTCTCAGAATCTGTAATATGTTATGTGTAGAGAAATCCTTCTTCCTGCCAGAGCGGGGAAGGGAAATTGGTCCAAAATCGGCCATATTTTGCACCTGTTGTAGACTACAAACACAGAGTCCATGGCCATGATGTTGTGCCATAGTTTATGCTGTAATATTTCTCCCAGTGAATTGGAAAAGTAGCTCCTTTAAACCAGGAATATTAAAAATTAATACATTTTATGGTATCATAGTCTGCTCAGGCTTAATAAAAGCTTGCTTTGAGATTTGGAGATGAAAAAAAATTAGACATTATATATGGAAACTGCAAATATTTTCTTAATTGCAAAGAATTGTAGAGTGTATTAACAACAAGTTTACCTTATAAAGTTGAAGATGATTACTATGAAAATTATTATTATTAAGAGGATTATGATTACTATTATTATTATTTTGCAAGCAAGTAAATATCTTCTTAATTGATTAAAAACACTTGAAAAGTCATAGATATCAGTGTCATCTAATTAATCTGACATCTGCCTGTCAAAATTATCTTAAAATTGGTTTTTTATTTCCAGTTTTTACCAGAATCACTACAAATTGCAGAGGATGGCAAAGAGCATGTTTTGACTGTTCTGAGCACGGTACCCATTGCCTGTCCTGGACAGGATGAGTCCTGTAAAATCACTTTGCAGCTAAGTACTGAGAATTTGGGTAAGAGTTTTATATATTGGCATCAAATCAAAGTGTTTACCTTTTCCAGTATTTAAGGTACAATGAATTCTAACAGAAAGTATAATATGTAAGTAATAAGAAAGGGAAGATGCCATAAAATCAACAACCTAGGCCATATATTTATCTGCAAAATAAAACAGATTATAATGTCAGATGATTTTTAAAGAAAAAAATGCCAAACCCATAAATCTGACTAATCATAACCTGAACAGTAGACTGTTGAGATTTATGGAGGAAATAACTGTGTGTAGAACTTATTTTAGATTCCAGGAGTGTAAAATGCTATTTTAAGTTTTTTGTAGCAGTAATGTTCTCGGGTAGAATAATTTCATTAATTATCAATAAAAAGCTCCCCTGTAGATGTATTATTCAGTAAATGTATACTGAAGCCTTTTTTCTTTCTTTTGCTGGTTTGTAATTTTTTTCTAACTTAATATAGAATGAAATAGTAATTCTTATGTTTATATATTATTCTCTTTCTAATTTTTTTTCCAGCTGGAAAACATTGACAATGTCATTTAGAAAACTCTTGCCCTTTATTCAGTAAATGCTTTCTTCAGGTCAATCTGGTGGAATACCATTCCTATTTACTTTACATTTGAACTAAATAGAACACACAAGCCTTTTTTAACAAGACATTTATTTTTCTTCCATTAGTGACTCAATGAGAGAAATGTTTAGAGATTGGATTACAGCTGCAGTTTCTCTACCCGCAAAAAGCCAGTTCTAAGAAATGTTGGCAAAACCCAGATAGTTCCTGATATTTTTCCCTGTTTAAGTCCCTCTCCTAACTCCCCTCACCATCAGCCAAGTGCTTAGACAGAAGAAAAAGAAAAATAATTTAAATGGTATCATAACACAATGATCTTAAACTGAGCAGCACCTTATGGTTCCAGCAGCTGTGTTGGCTCTCGTACGTGGAGTACTTTGCATTTCTCCATGGCTCAGTGCTGTTCTGTTTTACATATTGCTCTTGGCTCACAGTCTGCGCTGGTCCATCAGGAAAACATCCACTGAGCTCATGGGAACAGATTTTCTTAGATACCGAGGTAGCAAAGAGGCTTCCTATGAAGGGATTGAGGATATTGAGGATGGTGGGTGGTGGGATGTCCCCATACTTAGACACTGACTGTTACGAGGATCGAATAATAATTAGTCCCAGTCAAGGTCATTTTTTTAACTCACATTTTCCTAGGCACCAATAAAGACTTTTATAATCTCACTGACCCTGAACGCATGGTCCAGGAGCTCTCAGGCGGGGGAGGCTGAGCTCAATAGATTGGACTGAGACTGACCCCTTGCCAGCAGCTCCTGCAGCCCCACAATGTGCATTTGACTGGAAAAAAGAGAGGATATACGACTTGCAGAATCAGCTCTATTTTCAAGCTGTCAATGGGCTTGATGTGTCAGTGCCAAGTGGTGCCAGGATGAAGGCACAGCTCGTCCAATTAAGAAATCTTTGAAGGAATTTGCTGCTGAAGTGGAAAATTTCTGTTACTTTCAATCAACTCATTTCTGCAGCTTAAACTAAACCCTGCTCTAGCCCTTGGTTGCTCCATCCTGAGGTTATTTCCTTGGATGATGCTTGTACTGTTTATGATCAATTGAGCTATCTTATATATACTAGGGTAGAGTATCTGCTGCTGGGTGTTTGCATAACCACATTTGTTTTGAGCTTTTATTGTCTTTAGGGTCCATTAGTTTATCTAAGGGAACGCCACGGGCTCCTGAAAAATAAAATATCGGCCACTGTGCTGTAAATTAAAAACAAAAACCATTTTAGCTGAGATGCGTTTGTACCGAATAAATTAACTGCCAAGCTCCTTGTCTGACTGAACCCATAAAACAACAGTGGTGTTCTAATTATGTAGGGGATAAGTGATAAGAAAGCTAATTACAAGCACAGAAATATCTCTCCAAGTTCAGACAATATCATAATGAATGCCAAGGCACAGCAGAGTCACCGGAGTTCAGCTTCTCTTAAGTTTATCATGACTATTTTGACAAGATGATTTTCTTTGATTTTAAACTTTTGCCCTGGATTGTGAGCACGGCTCACGGGGCTGTAATGGCAATAACTATTCCACATGGAAACCTCCGATTTAATTGAATCAAGAACCTTGAAAATGAGCCAGGACTTTTCTATAAGATGTGAGGTGAGGCAGCCCTTAAGGATTTGATATGAGAGATAAGGTTATTAATATCTGTAGATTCTAGTTCAGTTCCTATAGTAATTGACAGGGTTAATTTAAATTATATTTCATGAGAGTTTTCCATAAGGAAGAAAACATTGATTATTTGATAGTGTTAGAAATGTCATCTTTAGTGTCGTCTCTATAAATTACTAAGGAATTCTACAAATGGGAGAAATTATAGGGGACTGACCTTTTTAATATCAGAAAATCACTTATTTTCATCTCAGAATAACTGCTTTGCCACTGTTTCTAGAACTTTATTCTTATCAGATGATAATTAATGGTCAGGGACACAAAACTAAATATTCTATAAAAAAACACTGTCAGTCCTGAAATCAACAGTGAGATTCTGACTGGCTTCAGCAGGACCACAATTTAATGCTTTATCAATCAAAGGATTAATGAAATTTTCAGTGGCTTATTGAGAAGCAGATACACACTATCTACAATGCAGACCAGAGGGTTTAGAACTATCATAATTCATTTTTGTAAGGAAAAACCTATTTCTGGAAACAAAACAATCCAAATCTTCCCTTTATCTAAGACCTCAGGAGGAAGGAGCAGCACCCAGAAGAAATGGCCATTACCATTCTTGCTGCTTGTAGAGGTCACTTTTAGAAAGATACGATGTGCAGTGGCAGAGCTGTATGAATATCTTGGGTTCCCATTGGCGTTGATTTTGTCACCTCCCACCGTTTTCCTGCCCATCACAGATACTTATATACTTATATAACAAATGCCTCCATTTCCTCATTCTTTTAGTGAATTTCTCCTCACAATACCTCTGTGAAGGATAAAAATAAAACTACCATTATATTACATTAAAGTAAAACGCAAGACCTAACTAAGCCGAAAATGTAAATATAGACCTGCTGCCTTTCTGTTGTGGATCCATAACTCACTAAAAACTGACTCAGGAACCCTCTTCTTCCACATAAAATATCTGTTTATTTTAAATTAAATAACTCTTAGCAAATACCTCTTCATACTCAAGCTGGTGAAAGAAAAATGTTTTCCAGAAACACAGACGCATCTCTTTCTTTGTCACAAGAACTAGTTGTCTTCATTCACTGGGCATGGACCCATAAAGATAACACAGTCATTCCAGAAATATTAGCACCTGTGGAAAAAATAAAAAAGGCACTGCTGAGTTTGAGTAAACTTTGTAACACATGGGGAAGAAAAACAGCATAGTAAAGTGTGCAGAGGGATGCCAGAGTCAGTCAGACACAACTGTCTTCATGCAAACCCCATCTGCTAAAGGCATGTGTGTCCTGGAACATGAAGCATTTGTGCTGAACAGTAAACAGGCTTTGGGCAACCGCATGGAGAGCTCTCGTCAGACTTTGTGCTCATGTTCGTTTTAGACAGCCAGTTACCAGGGCCCCCAGACATCGTCCTTTCAGCATGCCAGGTGGATCTGCTGCAGTCACCCTGCTCGGAAAGCAGCTATGCAGGAGCCACAGTGACAGTGACAGCTGTGACAGACTTCGCTCAGGACGGGAACCGCATCAGCCTCATCAGAGCTGAGCCAGTCGGACGGGGGGATTTGCTTTGGAGGGCTTACACGCCCAAGGATGTGAAGGTGGGTCCTAAAACAAGTTTGAACATGTGTCAAGGGGTTTTGTGGGTTTTTTTTCATTTTCTCCAAAGAAAATGAGATGCTAATAAACCTTAAACATATAAACTTTTTGGGATGGTTGTCGTAAATCCACTGAGCAGTTTGTGTTGGAAGGGACCTTAAAGACCATCTTGTTCCAACACCTTGTCATTGACAGGGACCCTTGCCACTAGACCAGGCTGCTCTAAACCCCATCCAATCTGGACCTGAACACTTCCAGGGATGGGGCAGCCACAGCTTCTCTGGGCAACCTTTACCAGGGCCTCACCACCCACACAGTAAAGGATTTCTTCCTAATACCTAATCTGACCCTGCGCTCTGTCAGCAGAGCAAATGGTAACAGTCACTCTATGCACCAAGAAAATTCACATGTAATTCCTTGAGCGTTAACAGATTTAGGATTGATTATTGGTCAGCACATCAGTAAGGTCGAGAGCCAGAGTACAGATGTAATCAGGTGTGCTTCTGCGCACTGGAAGAGGAGACAGGGACAATGTGGCTTAAGAAATCTGCACCTTTTCAAGGCAAAGGGAAGGGGAAAACTGAGGGTTTGGAGAACACTTTCTGAAAAAGCAGAGGAAAGGCAGTACTTCAGATATGAGAAAGCAGCACAGAGCTCAGCAGTGCTGTGTCCAATTTGTGACCGAGCCAGGAATCACAAGAACATCATCGACCACACGTGTGACTGCTCCATTTCTTCATTTATCCCTGTACAAATCTCTGGATTCATAATAGACATTACCTTCCCCCCCCATTTCTCTATTGTTGTTTTGCAGTTAATTAGAAGCCTTAATGTAACACAGTTCCTGCAACATAGCAAGAAAAAGCCCATATATTAACATCCAAGTAATATTTAGTCCTAATGACTTGTTCAAATATTTTTGATTTATCTGAAAATTGAACAGAAATGGTGGGCAGACATCCTGATAAAGAAGATTTCCTCAACAAACTACACCTGCCTACAATGAGGGCTTGCCTCTTCTGCTGATATCATGCAACAAGGAGCAGAGCAGAAAGTGCCACCTGGATTTGTCTGTGTTAAAGTTTCACTTAGGAAGTGTGAGGCTGCAAAGGAAAAGGGAAAATTCTCAGGCACTTCTTCATGACACTGTAGATCTGATACAAATGACCTCATATCAAAACACTGTTAAAGAGGTGTTCAGTTTTTCAGTCCTCAAGGCCATCACTCTAATAGTTTGGGGTGCCAGACACTGCTGGGTGACCAAGAAGTGTTGCTGTGTCATATTAAGGGGCATTTTGAAATACAGATGATGTACTGCTGCAGGTGAGGAATGTTGTCTGGAACTATGGTTCTATCTTCACCCCCTTATTCATTTATTTCATTTCACCACTGTTCCCAAAAGCTAAATTCTGCTTTGTCACTGAAAGGCTGCACAGGGATATAGCAGCCATTCTTCTTCCCCGCTCCATGGATCCTGGTAGAACTAACAGAAAGCGCACCTCTGAGCTCCTCGTGGGCAAGGAGAGAACCAAGAATTAACAGCCCTGTCCAAGAAATCAGTCTGGCAGGATGGATAAGGGAAAACCATAACACTCCATCACTCCCACCAGTATGACTGGGAGCTCTTCATATCTCAAATCACTACACAACCCAAGATTACATTTCTGAGAACTAGACAGCAGAGCATTCAGCCATGGAAAAAGCACTCTCTTGAGCAGATGGGGCAACAACCTGTGGCCAGCACTGCCTGGGTTTCAGGTATTACAGTTTCAAAACCTTGCCTCTGACTTTTGCAGGCTCCTTTCAGTGTACCAGGACTCACACACGCTGTCTGTGACCCAGCTAGTGCCCAAGTGACCATGAGCTGATGCATATGAAGATCTCTGTTGCTGCAGTAGATCTTTTCCTCTTTTATACCCGTGCCTAAACCAGAAAGTTCCTGCAGACTGATTTGGGGCCTCATCACCAGTATCTGATCAATACCTACATCTAATATATGTCAGCCACTCAGATGCTGTAAGAGGAAATCTAAGGTTAAATTAGGGGACAGGAAGCTGCTACTAAAACATGATAATGTTACTTAATTAGAGCATACCTTTTACCATACTCCAGTCTTTAAAATCAGTACAATTTAATGAGCACTCCACTCTCCTGATAATTTCAGTGAATGATCTACATTTTAGAGAAAAGTTTTAATAATAAAGCTTCACACTTTACCAGATAAAGACATTACAGCAGGTGAATAGGAGCACTCCTTTAATGTATGTGATTATACTCCTTTGTTTGAAAACAAAGCTTATTTTGTACCCATATACATTCATGTTTCAGAAGTCAGACTGTGATTTGTACTTAACCCGTGAATCCTGCCCCTCGTTTTGTGAGGAAGAGTAATGAAGCAAAACTGCTGTGTAGACTGTATTCATTACACATTTCATTTTAACTAGGTCACAGTTCGAGACCTCCCAACAGGGAACTGCTACTCTTTCACTGATCCACATATTATCACATTTGATGGACGGTGAGTATTCTACTTTGAAATAATTTGGCTCAATTACTGCAGCTATCAGTTTCTAGATGTGGCATGCATTTGGTTTTAAATTAGAATAATAAAAGAGTGTTGTACTAGTCTGCTTACTGTGAGGAATGTCCTGCTTCAATAACATACATGGTTTCCTTCCAGCCATTTATACTCCTTTTAACAAAAGGACTAAAACTGGATTAATCTTGAAGAAGCAATGGGTTTGATTCTGAATAATTTTTACAAGAGAAAAATCAGATTCCAAAAGCCTCTTCAAACGGAATCATCATTAATGGATTGGAGAGGGTGTCTAGACCACATATCTGATGAGTGACACCCCAGGGAGCCATTACATCCCTGGAGCAGCACACCACACAGCACACAAGCCTGGTCCTTCCCAGCAGTCTGCTAACACCTGATGTAAAGTCACTCATCTCAAGGGTGTTCTTAATTTCCTCTACTTCCAGAGCTGGTTTATGCACAGCTGGATTTGACAATCATAGTTACAACCAAAATAACATAAAGATGGGCATACTGTCTCAGGTGAAAGAAGGCCAGAAATGATAAATGGCAAATAAATCCACTTTAATACAGTGGTAAGCGTCCCCACCTGGCGTGTGGGAGACCTGGGTTCAATTCCCACCAGGGAGGCAGTGTTAAGAGTTGGACTCGATGATCCTTGTGGGTCCCTTCCAACTCAGAATATTCTGTGAAATCTGTGAAATATCAGGGGAAGAATGTAAAAATAAAGATGTATGTCCTCCTCTGATGTCCAAACATCCATCTATATTATCCAGCAATGCTTAAAGACTTATTGAGCCAAAGTGAAATCTTTGTGTTTGACAGCCTGAACTGTAAAGAACTTTTCCTCATTTAACTTCCCTAATCATTCATGAATCTATTTATCCCAGCTAATTGACATCCTAGAAAGTTTTTAAAGTTTTCATCTGGCATGTGTGATCCAAAGTTGTTAATAGTTCAGTTCCCATTCCAGGTGTGTCATTCCACCATTAACCTGACTGTAGGTGTACAGTGTCCACAGGGGCTCAGCACATGAGATATTTTAATTCTGATATCCTAATGTCCAAATTTCAGTCCAGCATGCTCTGGAGGTAGCATGTGAAATGATAAAGCTGGAGAAATCTGTTGATGAAATGTGAGTAAGAAAGACATTGACTCCATTAAAGGTTATACATCTGCCTCAAATAAAGATTTCGCTTAAATTAGGTAGTCTGAGCTCGGGGATTAGCTCTGCACATCTACAGCTTCCCAGTCTCGTTTCTGCTTTGCTGAACAGCATTTATAATGTGGGCAGGAACACGTTTCATGCTAGTTTGGTTTCTCAGTATATAGAAACAGCAGAAAAATTACAAAAGGTTCAAAACATTCCCACACCTCATGTATCAGCAATTATTACAACACTGGGATATTACACAAGATTTGAATATTCCTAAACTCTCCATATCTTTATATTCTGAAAGATTCCCTTTTGATTTAGGGCTAAGAATGATCTGCCAGATTGTTGTATTTAGAGAGTAAAAAGTGAAAAGTTCTTCTTGGAACGGGGACACTCTCTCACCGATTCATTTTATGTTTACATTGCTTCCATGGGAAAAAAACCCTCTAGGATTAAATGAAGCAATATTATTTTAATAACTCATTTTTCAATCCTTTTATTGATAGCACAGAAAAATATTTCTATTAATTTTTTGTTCTGTTTGGGCACTGGGAGTTTGGAAAATCCCATCCTTGTGTGTCCTGCCCCAGAGCCACACAGCCCTGAAGGAGAAAAATCCCAGGTGTAGTTTGGCCCCTTGATAACTGCAGGTTTGTTCCTTGTGGACAGACGTTCATTAGTGCTCTGTCCAGCGCAGCTTTAAATGAGCCCAGCTGATGGGGCTTCTGCCACCTCAATAACTGGGTTATTTCACTAAGATATATCACTTCTTGATATTCAGCCAAGTTTCTTATCCATCATTTCACAGTCCCATTATTCCTAGTTATATTCCCATTTATTATTGTAAATAATTTCTCTTTCAATTATTATAATGATTGTGCTACCTTATTATGCATCAGTTAAGCAACTTCTCTGTCTACCTATAAAAAAAAAATATTAACACGTTAGCAGATGATTTTATAGCTCTGTATTTAAGGAGTGGGGAATGCAAGTCCTGTCACTGTCTTGACACAAAACTGCAACATGAAGGTAAATGGCTGACACAGAGGTTTGGAGCTGAAGAATTACACTTTGGTCATGACAGGGAATGTTGTGGGAAAATGTGTTTGAAATGAGTTGCGTGTTAGGTATTGTCAATGCAAGACCTGTAGTAAAAACTTGTGGGCACAAGTAAGAAATCATACCACAGTATCACAGTGTTGATAAGGTTGGAAAAGACCTTGAAGATCATCAAGTCCAACCTATAATCCAACTAAAACCTAACAGGTATAACATTTATATCATGTCCCTCAACACCTCATCCAGTCTACCCTTATCTTTATTTGAATAATTTCTTTAGCAGGTTCATTGGAAAACTGAAAAATGCCATAAAAATCATAAGACTACTCTTTTTGGTAGTACAATTTTCCTACTGAAACAATCACTTCCAGTGTATCTTGTAACTTCTTTAATGATTTTTTCAATGGTTTTTAGTCTGGCACATTGAGCTCACATTACATCTGAAGTAGTTAGCTATTCATTAGACAACTGAACTATCTAACTCCCACTTCTTAATGACAACACTCCCCTTTGGTATGCCTCCTGCTAATATATGTCTGTAGAAATATTTATCTTGTAATCATTTCATTCTTTTCACCAAAGGCAGTGACTGAAAATCAAAGAAGAATGTGTCATATTTTACAGCATAAGCACAATCAATTTGTGTATATTGGAGCGTAGATGTGAAATAGCGTTAATTATACCAGCTAAAATCCAGAGAGAGCACTTCCTTTTATAGCAAAGTACCTTCTAAATTAAACAAATGTGAAAGCTTGGTAAAGCAAAAGTATAGCCCTCATTACTAGTTATGGCACATTATAAATATAAAAGCTTTTCATGCCATAAATTGCAGATTCTTAAATATGAAGCACTAGCTTAAAATTAAATATGCAGAAAATCCTTTCAAGGCAAAGGAAAAAGGGAAATATTTCTTGATTGGTGAACTATATACATCATTTGTGTTATTTTGCATTTAACTTTAAAAAAAAAAAGGTAAAAAGATTTTTCAGATTTCTTAAACATTTACATTAATCCATCCATCAGTATTATCAGGGACTTTGATCACAGGAAAAGATGCCATTTCCTGCACTATGGAAAAATTGCTCAGATGCAAAAAAAGATGAAGTGTGTCTTGGTGAAGAGTAAGTGCATGGTGCTAGTTAATCTAAGAAGTCTAGTAATTATTGTTTACATACCTTTGTACCCCCTTCTGTCCCTCTCTTACCATTAAGCAAGAGAAATTATTTCTATGGCATCTCACTATCATAACCAAAAACTTAGGGACATTTTATAATTCTTGGATAAAGAGCACAGCTGAAGCCATGACTTCATGCCATGACAAGAACTTCCTGTATCTCTTGGAAAACAACCCAAGCACACAGATGAGGAGGTAGGAAACCACTTTTCACTCAATCCATTCATTGCTGTAGATTATTAGGATGGAGAAGTGCATTATGGAGGGTGATTTAGACACCAACAGTGGTGCCTAGTTCACAAAAAACATGTAGAACTTCCTTGTGCGAGAACTCCACTAAGTCTACCTCATGCTTTTAGTGCCAAAGGCAATTTCTAAAATGTTGTCCAAAGAGTCATTATCACAATTACGGTTGTACAAACATCATGAAAGTTTACGTGACTACGTTCAATTATCCATTCAACTGACTCAAAGGCAGCTGAAAGCTTTAATTTAGACACAGCGCAGGTTCATTATGTGCTATGAAATCTATGCCATGACTTAATTGAAGGACTCAAAGAGATTTCGAGGAGGGTTGGACTGGGTCCACTGTCAGTGCTTATTAAGAAATAAATAACTCCCATAACTGCAATGGTACTTACATGCATATGCAAATGCAATCTTATTTACCAGATGTGGGTGATTAGTCTGGGTACAGCCACTCTGATCCCTTATTTTCCATCAGTCTCCCTATACAGTTTTCCTTCTAAGCTGATCCTGTGGAAGGACACTGTGCAAGGTGTTCTCATAAAATATCCTCTTCTCTGTCTCTTGAATGAAAATGTCCACCTGGGGCTACCCCTCAATGTTAAGAGAGATTATCTTTTTTTTTTAATGTTGTTTCTTAGAGAAAAGAATGAGAGACCTAAACTGTTCACCATGGTGCCTTATGCTGATGGCCAATCAATTTAGTGTGAAAGTTGTGCTTACGAGGAAGTTGCTGAGGGGGAGGAACCAAAATCATTTTAGCAAGTTTTCAGTAGAATCCCAGATTTACACAGGAAGCCTTTACCTATCCACAGCCAGACTTGTAAAAATTGATGTTTAGTCACAGAAGAGATTATCCGAGCACTGATTTTCCTCTGAAGAGGATCAGGCTCTACAGCATCCTCTTAGAATGAAAACATATTTATTAAGACCCATAGGAAGGGACTTCTTCCTATTTACTTTATATCAAATGTTTGTCCTTTTTATCCATGCCCAACACCAAGGCAGCAGCTGGGAGGCAGCTCCTGTTTTTTCCATAGGAATTCTTATACCCTTCCAGCTAACAAATGTGGCAGTGTTCCCTTGTGTAAGTGCTGGAGAAACACTTCCCTGTGTGTGGATTTTTCTCACTTTCAAGGCCATCCTCCCCACTGGTCTAATTAAAGACCACTGTAGTACAAGTACCAACAAACAACCAACAAATAATGCTCAGGGTCTCTAAATCCCCTGTGCTTTTGTTTCTTTGTGACTATTTAGGCGCTACGATAACTACAAAATCGGGACCTTCCTTATGTGCCAGAGCACGTCGAGGGTGTTTGAAGTCCACGTGCGGCAGTGGGATTGCGGGAGCCACCGCTCTGCCACCGCCTGCAACTGTGGTGTAGCTGCACGAGAAGGGGGTGACACCGTGACCCTGGACACCTGCAATGGCCACTTTCAGGACAGCAGACCCCAGCTAACCATCAAAAGCACCGAGGCACAGCCACATGTCAAAATCCTAAAGTCCTACGGAGGCAGAAAGATAACAGTAGGTGGATGTGGATGACTGAGCACTCTTGTTGTTGTGCTTTAAAAATGTGGGTTTAATATTTCTGAATTATTAATGAAGTTGCTGCGAAAAGTACCTGTCTGAAGCCATGAGAGCGCCTGCAGCAAAACTCACCGCAAAACGAGATGCAGGGAAGCAGCTGGTTAAAGTGTTAGTTTAACAAACTGTAAAACAAAGCTAAACAAATTTCTCTGGAAATTTCTTGGAGGAATAGCGGAGCACTAAAATTGTTACTTACTCTCTGCAGTACTGCAGCCCACTCCCTGTTTGTTTATGCCAGGCACTACCCAACTGCAACACATAAAGCAAATTTCTTTGCAGAGCTCACGATATAAATATTCAAGGAAACATCACAGGTAGCAGAATAATGGAGTTTTAGAGTGGAGCAGCAAGGCGCTATTAGTCAGATTCGGATAGCCCCCAAAAGCTATGAAAATTGCTGCAAATGTGCAACATTTGGTGTAATGTAAAACATTTGCCTAAAAAATATATGGTCACAACATACTATGCATAAGTATCACTTATCCTCACTAATCCAGTGAAATCATTGGAAGAATAACAGCAGGCTGCACCAGGGGTTTTGGTGAGGAGAAGAGCCACAGATTATGGCCAGGACAATAATTTTATCCTGGGCTTGTATCAAGATTCATTTCCATGAGGTGTTTTGGATGAAGATCTGTTCACACTAGAGCCAGAATGATGCAGGGACTGCCTGTGCTTGGCTCTCCTTGTGATCTCGCTTGGAATAGACCTTAGGAAGGTAGTAACTGGCAGTCTGTTAATTATGAAATAGAGAAAAAGCAGGAATCAAACTTTCATTTCATTTTGCAACTGAATGCAGTATAATTAATCTTCTATTACTAGAATATTCTTGGCAAGAGATCCCTATTCTCATTTACACCTCAAGTAAGTCTCAGGGAAACAAATCAGGCCATACTGGAGACATAGATACAGGTCGTGCTCTGAACTGAATGTGAATCAGCAGAACTGTGCAGCAGTGACTCCTGATCACACCATGGAGCAGCCCGGGTTGCTCAGCAGTTGGCCATCATCAGCCTAGTGCAGCACAGGAACCAGCTCCCCCCTGGCTCCCACAGTGCTCAAGAAGGCTTTGAATGGAGTTAAGTCAAGCTCTTCTGTGCAAGATGGCAGCTTCCAGTAGCCGGTTCCTACATGTGTGTCTCTGCAAACTGAGGTCTCAAAAAAGCGTCTTTGAAGCCTCAATCAGCAGAGTTAAATTCAGGTGGGATGCATTCCCTGGGGCAACAAGACAGGAAAGAGTTACAGTCCTCCAAATCCACACCTGAAAATATTAATCCAGACAGCGCAGAACACTGAACAGCTCATGCAGTTCTGACTGCAAGGATTTTCCACACAGCCTGGTAGGGAATACACCTCCCTCCAGTAAAGGACATAAATAGAAGACACGTGTTTATGTGAAGAAGGAAATCAAATCCTACCCAGCACTAGGTGAACTCCAGTTCTCCTGCTCTACCTATCGAACTACCACAAAACCAGTTGAACTCATCAGGTCATTTGAGCAAAAAAAATTGGGGGAACATTGAGATTTTTTTTAAATTTACCTTGGGAAGTAAAACATAGGTACAGCCAAAGCAGAGGGGCAGCCAGGCTGGAGGTGTTCAAAGTACTGGTTTTATATGATGACTTCCATTATTCCTCAAAACAAATCAATTTTTGAAAAAAGCAGGCTTTAAATGCCCTAAGCAAAATACCAAGGGCCTAAATTCAGAATAGTGTCCCCAGCTGTTGTTACAATCAGTGGCACTTTGCTGGTCCACTCATGGACAACTCCTCAAAAAGTATTCCCATGCCTGAAATGATGGCTGGGAAGCTAAACTGGGCAGGATTATTTTTTGGTGGAGCCAATATGCAAAGTCTAGATTCCAGCATAGGAATAAAAATATAAGCTTTGGCTCCTTCACAGATATGAATAGATTCGATAAGGAGGAACTTGGGACAAAAAAAAAAAATCCCCACTGAAAGAAAGAAAAGCAAAGGCCATTATTTGGTTGAATAAATTATACTTAGGCAGGAACCACTTAAAAAAGCAAAATAATTAATTTGAAATTACTATAATGAGATGCTTGCAACTCTTTAATGTACTTTTAAAGATTAACTGTAAACATTTAATTTTGGATGAAAAGAAAATATTAAGGTTACTTATCAGGATAGTGTGCTCCTTCTCCCAGTCCTGGCTCTGATAATTTTCAAATAATTTTCTTTTTACCTGTAAAAATAAAGCAAACAAACAAAAAAACATTTTAGTTGAACAGATATTTATCCTTATGTTGTTGTTGTTTTTATTATTTGGTTAGTAAACCCATCTGAAAAATCCATTATCTACACAGTTACTTCTTGTTTTGAACCTTGCAATTTTATTTTCTTTTAAAGGTCAGCATAAGCCTATCACTAGTTCTTTAATAAGAAAATTGTTTTATCCACTCTAAAACACAATCATTTTTTGGGTAATCCAGCCTCGGAAAATGAAATGATTTTTAGAGGGAAGAAAGCTATTTTTCAAATTTGGCAGTTTATCTAAAAGAAATTATTTCCCAGGCAAAGACACAAAGATGGCCTTATTGTCATGGAAGTCACTTCAAAAATTAGCTGGTAACTTACCAGTGGGAAAACTTCAACGGATGGAATCATTAATTTTTAAAAGATAATACTTGTGCAGTTTTATATTTACGTAATGCTATCAGATATTAATACAATGGAATCCGAAAGCAAGATAAATACCAGCACAAATAAATATTCATAGTGTTTCTAAGTGATTTTAAATTACCTCTGCCATCGCTAATGTCTCGCTTTGATATTTTCATTTATGGAAAGAGACATTTTTTATTACATGAAAAGCTTGGTAAGAGCTTCAATTCACTGGGGTGTTTTCTTTTCTGCCTGCTCAGATCCTGTTCCCTTCAGGAGCATTTGTTCGAGCCGACGTGAGCGAGTGGGGAATGGGTCTGACAGTGAGGACACCAGGCAGGGACTTCAACAGCACCAGGGGTTTGTGTGGCCTTTTTGATGGGATCAGCCACAACGACCTGAGCAATGTGCCCGAGGAAGACTTCATTGAGGAGTGGAGGTACAACGGCAGAGACGATCACACCCGGGAGATGCTCCGAACAGAGTTTCAAATGGTCTTGATGGATTTATTTCATTATGTCCTCCCCTAATGACCTGACAGAGAGATGTGCTTAACCTAGGAGGGAAGCCTGGAGACCCATTTCCATCCCAACAGCACAGGGGCTTAATTTTCAGACAGCACAATACACACCAGCACTTGCTGAGAGAGAAGTTTTATATTCACAAGTGATGTCATGTTAACAGCTGTGTTAAGATCCCTCTCAGCTGTTAAAAAAAAAAAGCAGTTCTCACCCACACTTGAAAATGTAGATAACTGACAATAGGGATTAATTAAGGGTTTGGTATTTCCCTTGTACTTTTATTGCTTAATACTAATTACAATATGCGAGTATAGATTAAGAGTTACATTTTGACAGAGTGTGGTAATATATGTACCATACTGAAACTTAATATCTGCTCTAATAGTGATGACTGTGAGTCCTGAAAACTTGCACTTTCTGAGACAGATGGTCTGGAAACAGAGCCATGAGTCTGGTTTTCTGACATATCCCTATCCCTATCCCTATCCTTATCCCTATCCCTATCCCTATCCCTATCCTACTTCATAGTTCCTGTTGCTGAAATTTAAACATGCTTAATAGGGGTTCATAAAACTACAATGGATTTGCTTGTATAGCCTTGTTTGTGAGGTATGTTTTGCAAATAAGGAAAAAGGCAAAACTGTAACATAACACTTAATCTGCATATGGGAAATCAATGCAATTCTATAGGAACAATGAATTTTTAGACCTCTTGCTTTTCAGAAAATAAACAAGCACCTCTACTGTAGACTATTTTTATAGGCCTATAGAATTAGTTCTGCATTATTCAATGGGCCTAAGTAATGGCTATTTATTGGCAAGTTTGACCTGTCATCAGAAATCACACTATTTAGAGTTCAACAGCCATCTTTAACATCCTAATAATGTGATAATCAGTCAGAGCTTGCTCCTGGGAAGGCAATGGAGAAACAGTTTGGTGCAAGAGCAAACCAATAGCTCATTACCCAAAAATGGACTAACAAGACTCAGGGAAGAAAGGAGAAGCTCCTGCTCAGTGAGAAGGGCAAGAGGGGTGATAAGTTCCATTTCGCACTACTCACAAGAATGAATTCTCAAGGACAGAATCACAGAATCACAGAATCAGTAAGGTTGGAAAAGACCATAGAGATCATCAAGTCCAACCTATCACCTATTACCTAATCTAGCCAAACCTGTTACCTAACCTGTTGCCATCCTGCTACCAACACACCATCCTACCTATAACACACTACCCTAATATCTAGGTCATGCCACCAAGAACTTCATCCAACCTTTTCTTAAACACCTCTAGGGACGGTGACTACACCACCTCCTTGGGCAGCCCATTCCACTGAGAGATCCCCCTCTCTGTGAAAAAGTTCCGCCTAATGTCCAGTCTAAATCTCCCCTGACGCAGTTTAAGACCCCTCAGAACCTGCTTAAAAAGCCAAGGCCACCTCCAGAGGAGACTGGATCATTCCCTGATCCACCCACAGAGACCAAAACCCAAAAGCTAGAGGGTGATTTTTCTGCTGCTGTTCTTAATTTCATTTTAAATAACCCTGAAAGCATGTTAGGCTTTCTCCAGGACCTGAAGCTAGTCTGAGCACCCACCATCTGGCAGTTCAGCACTTTCCCTGGCTCTCACCTCAGTCAACCAGCTGCAGGGCTCTGAATGACATAGATCAGTTTTATACATCAGCTTCCCAAAACAAATTAAAAACAATAAAGCATCAGAGTTTCACAGCCCTTAAGTAAAGACCGGATCAGAAAGAGTTGAATTTTAAAACATGTTTTTTAAGCAGATGAAATAAATTTTTCAAGCCATTTTTTTTATATATACCAAGAAAGCAGCAGAAATGCTATTAATTTTGGACTTTTTCTCTATAATGTCATTCAACTCAGTTTGAAAAACTAGTGTTTAGTTTCTCCTTTATTATAATGGGCAGCTCAGAGGAATGATAGTGCCATTTTACTCAGGGGACAGAAGGCACATCCCAGCTCACTTAGGTGCTGTTGGTATGAGCATGGTTGTGAGGAAGGATGGTGTTTCCAATGGCACCACCCTTTCCAAGTCCTCTTGATCAGGGCTGACCAAAATAAGGTACTTGGCTTCACATAGGACTAGCAAAGTATTTTGTTTCAACAAAACATCAAGGGGTTTAATTTTACTGAAATTTTCATTATTATCTGAAGTTTCTGCCCTGATTCTGGGCCTGTTTATGTTGTTTGTTTATTTATTTCTTAAATAAATTATATTTATCCTAACCCCTAGTTTATGTAGTACTACCTCAAAAGAAGAGTTAGTTCTACTGCCTTAGTTTAGGTTTAGTATTCGTTGCTGAGTCTGGTAAGCTTCAGGTGCTTGTAACCCCCCTATTAGAAATGGAGGAATGGTGTGTGTAGGATCCACATTTAGACACTAAAACATGTTGTCCAAAGGGCTGATATTCCCTAAATCACCTAATATGTTTTATTTTCCTGCAATTCCATTAGCCTGGAAACCATATTATTGTCCCATTCTGTATTCTGCTGTGCCCACAGGTTGGGAAAATGTGTTCCATGAACATTTGTGCTCATGTTTCAAGAGGAGAAATTGGCTCACTTTGCCAGTGCCATTGAAACATTTTATTTAAAAGTTAGGATTTTGTCCATGATCAGTATAGTAACATGACACATGTCATTTTCAATATATTTTGGAAAAATTGGATAAAGGCAATTACAGTTTCCAATAACAATATCTAGTGTCTGGCTCCAAAATGTTGATGAATGCTTTCCCTTTCCTGAAACTCCAACATTCTGTTCTGGCTGCAGAACAAAAGTAATGCCAAAATAATTTAAATTTTTGGTGCTACATCAAATTTGTCTGGAAATGATGTGCTGCCAACTGTTGGGACAAGAAACATATCCTTTTCTATGAAGCTCTAGGATTCCTCTTGTGCTGCTCAAATAAGATCACCAAGATATATGAAATTTCTGAAGAAACTTTAATCATGGCTGTTTATTCAAGCTGAACTTTCTAAAAGTTCACCTATCATTAAAGATGGACTTAATTAAAAAGTGGGGGGGAGGGAATCCACTCATCCCATAGATAACCTAGCCCTGTGATCAACACAAAACTGCTTTCTGTTGAAGTAAAACCTCAAAGAAAACTCCATTTGAAAACAAGAATAAATGAAATATGCACGAGAAAAAAAAAAGAATAAAAAGCATTAGAAAGGAAAAAAGTTAGTGATCCCCACTTTAGAGGAAATATGTGGTAAGCAGAGCACAGAGAAATAGATAAAGGTGATTTCTGTAATATAGCATTTGAAACTAATACGTCTTTTTAGTCATTCTCTAAGAGTTATCTGGGTCATACCACGGACAAATCCAAGGCCTTATTTAATGTGTAATACACAAGAGTAACCTGCACCTTAAAAAAAGTTCTTCAAAGAGAAGTAAAGCAGTTAGGCAAAGTTCCAGCAAAGCACTTAAGCATCTGTTAATGAGAAGTCCCCATGTAGTGCTAATAAACCAATAGGACAATTCAAGAAGAGCAGTGCAAAAGTGACTAAAGAAAACAGACATCAAACTTAGGCATTTTCTGAACTACTTTCGTAGATGGGGAACATGCATACCCCAGTCTCAGGGAAAGGAAATTTACTTGGTATTTTTTTTATACTTGGTATATACTTTTCTTACTTGGCATTTTTATTATAGACTAATTTGTTGAAAGGGTTCTCCTTCTAATGCGTTTTTATTTTTAAATCAGAATACCTCCAGGGCAGAGTTTGTTTGACAAGCCTCCAGTACCTTCTGGAAGGAAGGAAAGGAGAAGTTACTGCCGATGTCAGAAGGGGAACACTAAATCCCCGCCTGTGGCAAACACGTTGAGTGTCTTTCAGACTCCTTTCCCTCAGCCCTCTGGCTGCCATTATGATCATGTAGATTACACCTCTGCAATCCCCTATCTGGATGTTACATCTGAGTTTATCACTCACTCGGAAACGGAGCCTACTTCAAGAAAACATGAGAAACCATTGACCAAGACTTCTGATCAAATCTATCAGCCTAAATCAGTCCAAAAGCGAGATATCTCCAAGGTCCAATTAAAGCCCCTCACAGACAATATTTCCATGAATAGCAGCAGTTCCATTAACTCTACCAAACCACCAGGAGACCTAAGGAAAGTGAAAAGGCAAGATGATTATTACGAATACTCCTCCCTTCACCCATTGCACAGCCCAACCCAGAGAGACTCCGAAAGATTTGCATATTTTTTCCCCGAGGATTACTTTGAAGGGGTTCGGATGAAACTTCCACTGACATGGCCCACTCCCAATGGCCTGACTGCTGCCAAAGCTCGGGAGACCTGTCAACAAATTCTTGCAAACTCCACCATTGGCTCAGCGTGCAAAGGCCTCCTTGGAAAACAGCTGGATGAGGCGATTGACATATGCCTTTTAGATCTACAGCTCAAAGATGATGTGGCTTGGGTGAGGGCACTGATAGCCCTTTTGGAAAATGAATGTGAAAGGAGAGTGATAGGAAACAGAAACAGAGCGTTTAGTGTTGGAAACGCTACCTGGGAGGAAATCCTTGCTGCTCTCCGGTGTCCTTTCTGTGACAGCAGCGGACACTGCACAGAACTGGGCTGCCAGTGCTTTAAAGACCACAACTCCTACAACTGCAGCATTACCAAAAGTAAGTAAAACATTATTTCCCTGATATTGGAATTATTAGGTAGAACATCTGCACAGAGTTGTTTGCTCTTCAAACAGTGCTACAGTAAGGTGTTTGATGAATTAGTAATCAGGTTTTGACCTTGAAGAGCCAATCAAAATATCTGGTTGGCTGGTTGTTGCCTTTTTTTGCCTCAGTAACTTTTTAAAAATGGATTTTACAAGCCCCTTAGCAAATTGGTTTTGCAGAAGTGATTTTCTTTACATCTGATCTATCACCACCATGCTGACAAGCATGCTTCTGACAAAAAAGAGTGTCCTGCTCACCTTGTGGTCAATATTCATGTTAACAGTGCATAGATACATTCATTGTTTTTTTTCTGATCAACAGGGACTAAAATTTGAACATTAATTTCAAACACTGTAGTAGTAACAAAATGAAATTTAAAATGACAAAATGAAGAGATAACCCTGCCAAAGCTATAAAATAGCTACAGGACATACTCAAAGACTTAATTCTGCAAATATTTATGAATTACATTTACTCAGGAGACTATCACACTGGGTTTGTTTCTTCTTTACAGGATAAATCCAAGTCCAGTGTGAGTACTGAGAGTGCATTAAACTAAGAACATGCATAAATGTTAGTGTTGATTTCAAAATGTGAACCCTGCCTCAGCAAACCACATAAGATTCTACTTGAGGTTACAAAGAGGTACTTAAGGCTCAGCCATACAGCTTAGTTCCTGCAGCTTAAGAAGTCACAGTATTTCAGCTGGACTGAAATGACAAGGTCTGCTCTCTTAACCCATCCCAAATGTGGGGGAAGGTTTTTTTTCCTATAATTTGTAGGACATTGTAATGTATTTAGGGCAGGTAAAGCTCATTGCTGGTATCAGCCACCATGTCTTAGCTGAGATATTCAAATCTCCATCCAGTCCCAGTCTCAGTGGCACATTTGATACCACAATGCATTGACTAGCTGGGATGGGATTACCTCCATTCTTCACAGTAAACATGTCTTCAGTGTGTGGTTTTTAAGTGATTAAAATATATTCTCACATTTGTTTTTTTCTTAATGACAGGCCAAATTTTTGCAGAAGAATTTCCTAATGATGGAGGAATTCACTCTCTTTCACACATAGAACTGACACCAGGGGCTGAAAAGGGAACCAAGCAATTTCGAAGTAATTTTCCAACACACAATTCAATGTTTAACTTAATTTTGCTGTGAGATGGACAGGTTAGGGGGCTTGCTTAGGCCAGAGTTTAAAATTTTATTTTGCTGTGGCTGAAATCTTTCAGATTAGAGGAAAATATCTTCAATATGACCTTTCAAGTAAAAGCTAATGGCACGTTGTCCTCTTACTGCAACATCAAATACAAACTAGGACAGAGTACAGAGCACGGCTTGAGATTGCACAGGGAGGTGAGAACTGGAAAACAAATATATATCAGCTGTGGCAAATACTATCCCCTGACTGCTTTGTCTGTCTCTCATTGCCTTTGCTTTGTACACTTTTAGGATTCAGCTGGAGAGGGTGCTGGGCCATTTTGTCTAGAGATGTCTTTCCCAGAGAGTTTAGAAGAGATGATCCTTAAGGTCCCTTCCAACCTCGTGCTGCACAAACCTATGATTCACTTTTCTCCCATTGAGGCAAATGTGGTAGTTGGTCTTTGCTTCACATCACTTCTCATTTGGGAGTCTGGTTTATTAGAGCTCACACTACATCAAATTATTCCTCCCAGTTTTCCAGCCATTAGCGTCCTGCTTCTCCCTGGCAGTCTCCTGCTCCCTCCAGAGCCACTGACCTGGAAACCTGCTCCACTGCTCCTGGGCTCCCACAGGGCCTTCACTGGGCGAGAGCTGCTCGGAGGAGCTGTTTTTTAGCACAAGAATCTTCTTGCTTAGTGTGGTCCCTGGGGGAAGGAAGCTTGGTGTTGGACTTGCAAAGGAGATGAGCTGCCGCAATTAGGAAAATATAAATTCCCCTTGATGTTCATACTGCTCCATTTGCTGGGGGTGAGTTTGTCAGTGTGAGGACAAAATTAACATTGATGGCTTCAGCAGTTTTCCTAACACAAACTAACTTGTGAAACCCCAGTACACGCTGGGAAGGTCATAGTTCTGACAGCTGCACTGGGTGGCTCCACATCAGAGGCCAGCAGAGCATAGGACCTGGCCACTGGGTTAGTCCATCCTTGCAATACTGGCACAAAGATAACAGGATGGAGAAGCACCTGAATTTCAAGCTGACTTTCAGCAAAATTGAGAATAAAAAAATAAAAACAACCCAACAAAAACTGAAAACAAAGCTGAGGTAACACCTGGCGTGATTAATTTTTAAGATATTCTCTCTTGTCTTCTGTACAAATGCAGAGACATTAAGAGAGAACTTCACACAATAAGTTTGATTCAGCATTAGTTATGGAAAGGGAAAAGTACTGCCTCAATCTAGAGTGAACCAATATGATGATCTGCAATGAGGTCCATCTATTACAGACTATTTATGGATTCATTTATGAGTGATTTAGAATATATTTCCTTTATATAGAAAAATACAGAATCTATATACACATATATATAATGATCTGATCTTGTAAATGCATTGTAAAGCAGGTCTGTACATGCAGCCAGAGTTCAGATTCCCTACAAGGAGAAATAAAATCTTAGTTCTGGCGTGCCCATCACTCTGACATTATACTACTTAGAAAAGGTCATCTAGATAATTTGGTACAGACAAGCAAGATAAGCATTAGTATGAACTTCATCTTTAGCTGTTCTTCATTTTTGAATTTCATTTACAATATATCTGAAGATATTGGCTTATTTTCACATTTCATAGGAAGAAATATTCTACATGGGCATACCATAGAATCATTTAGATTGGAAAAGACCTGGGAGACCATCGAGTCCAACCATTAACCCATCACTGCCATGTTCACCACCAAACCATGCACCCAAGTGCCATATCTAGGCAGTTTTTGTACATTTACAGGGATGGTGACTCCACAACTTCCACAGGCAGAGTGTGCCACGTCTTGACTCCTTTTCTATGAAGAATTTTTCCCCCAATTTAAAACTCTCTTGGTGCAGCAAGAGGCTGTTTCTTCTTGTCCTACTGTTTGTTGTTTGGGAGAGGAACCCAACCCTCCACTTGTCTACAATCTCCTTTCAGGTACTTTTAAAGAGCAATGAGGTCCCCCCTGAGCCTCCTTTTCTCCAGGGGCTGCTCACACACATACCCCAAGGTATACATGGAATGTATATCTTTTCAGCAATATCACACAGTAATGATGCATCTCTTAAATGGCAGTTCAAAAGAACTGAATTCCTGTTGATGTCACTAAACCCAGCATTTCACACCAGAAAAGGCAATGATGAATTAAGATCAATGTCAGAAATAAAGCTGCCGTGTTCCAACCAGAGCAGCTTGAGCTCCCTCCCCGGCAGCTCAGGCATCCTGATCCGGCTGGCAGCACCAGGCAATCATCCCTGTGCAAGCACAGGCAGGATAAACCTTTGGGTTTTGTGGATAATAAGCAGGGGTTCTGCAGGAAGGGAAGAAAAGAAGGAGAAACTAAGAATTGAATTAGGTTTCTGCAGGACATACAAAACTCCTGCCTCTTTCACTTTCTTTTGAAAATACAGGAATGAAGAAACATGAGAATATATGTTGAATTTGGAAATGTTGTTTTAAGTGCTATTCATAGGAAAAAGTTATTTTCTAGCAGAGGTCACATGAGTAATGAAGGAGAAGGCAACTCCTTTTGCTGGCTATATATTTTCCTATCAGTTCCAAAACAAATCTCCGTCTAATTTTCTCAGGCTGGAATTATAGATGTGAATTAAAACTCCCCCAAGATCAAGGAGGCCATCAACGTAATTCAAATACCTTTTCCAAGGTCACCCAATCTCAGCTACATTGCCAGTACACAGCAATACATTCTGCCACTGGTTCTCACCAGCAAATGCACAAAAACATTGGTCATGCAGTATTTGTAGGAGTTGGAATATAAGCCATAATATATTTGGAATAATTTTAAATGAAAACACGTATTAAAAAGGAAGATGCAAAGTGTGGCTTGCAGATAGGCTTACTCCTCTGCTCTGCCTTACTCCAACAGGAGCAGTCCAGGTGGCCAGAGCTATAATTACCCTCAATGAAAATCGCAATTTGGAGTTGAAAGGCACCTCTGAAATTTGGCAACACTCCAGAAGCTTAGGCTTTCTTAATGTTGCTTAACATTTCATAACCCCCACCTCCCCAACACCTGTATAAGGTGCTTAAAATGTCATTACCACCTGTAATTAAAGGCAGAATCCAATTACAGCAGATAGCAAATCAGGATGGTGCTTACCATTTGTGTATATTGACCATGTTGCTTTTAAAAAAAAATCAGGACCAGTAAAGCACATATAGAACAATGCAATATGCAGATTGTATGAAGCTCCAAAGAGCAATTACAAGGTAAAAGGTAATGAGGAATAATAAGGACAAATTAGTTTCAGTGAAGTAATGACACTTGAAGTTTAAATTTCTCTGTGGAAAGTTCTGGGGATAAAAAATATCCAACACAGAAATTAAAGTGAGCAAAAATGACAGTGAGAAGGTGAGAAGTTAACGCTTACCTACCTCACTTATGGCTATCCCATTTTGGTATCAATAAATTTCAGTAGCGTTATTAAGAAGTGCTGTGAACCCAACTGCATGTTCAGAGCTGTGAACCACAACCACACAGGTCCCTCAGACCCATCTGCCACAACAGTTATATCAATTACACCCTGGTATTTTTAAAGCTATTATATAGACCTGTCTGATTGCATCAGATTTCTTTGGGCTGAGTCTTCCTCGTGTGTTCTATTAAATTATATAAATGAAAGTACTAAATTTTAAAAAAAAAAAAAAATTATAATGAACAATAGTATTTGGCCAGCTATCAAAGCTCCTCAGGTGAAGTTTTCCAAAGGAAAACGTTTTCCCCCCACAGAAACATAAGCTCAGAGTTGATGAAGGAATGCAAGGTGAGAATAAAGTACATATTATAGAAATCTCACTGCTTATATAATTATGCATTATTTTTAAGCTTAGTTCCCATTTTAAGGGACAAAACATGAGGAAGAAATTTGAAGAAAAGACTTAAATTGTTTTGAGATCCTCAGATGAAAGGGGACGGAGTATTTCAGTTCTCTACGTCAATCTCCAATCTGCTTTGGAGACTTTGTATGGGTACACACTGACTGAACTAAATACTTTTCTCCCACTTCTATCAATTTGGTGATCTTTAAATTCCACGTTATAATGATTATTTAAGTACTTTAGTCTGCCAACTAAATGAATACTTTTTGGCATTTGCAATATGTGTTTTGCTGACATGATGCATAACAACAGTGCAGAGAGAACCATCAGGGTCTATTGGGTCAATAAGTGCTCTCCACAAAAAAATTAGACTATACAAAGTTAAAAAATGCATATTAGAATTTCCAAAGAAGAAACAGATCAATTCTTAAATCCCCATGATAGCTACAATGAAACACAGTACTGACTGTGGGTAACACTGGTGGCCTCTGCCCCTGGGACCAGCCTGTGGTGCTGATGTGACCAGACCTTCACCAGAGAATTGCATTTGACAGCACTACATGGCAGTAAGGATGTCACACATTTTATCAGTTTTATTGATTTTTCAAAACTGAATTTCAAAAGAAGAGTTAAACAGGCTTGTGAGAACAGCAAACACTACGCTTACTACTCTTAAACTTTTCTGGCCAGAGTGTTATTAAGATAAATAAACGAACAAACAAACGAGTAGATAAATAAATAAATAACATTATTCTTTAAGAAGCTTTTTTTTCTTTTCAAATATTAAGTCATTGGGCTTAATTCCTCTCCTTATTATGATAATTCTATTGACTTTGTTGTATGCAGTATTAACCAAGTCATAGTTACTATTACTTTGATGAAGTCACACTATAAAGAAACATTTATGTCTCTTTTTACAAATGCTCTTTTCTTTTTCCTTTTTTCCCCATGCTAAGTATCACTTTTTCCATTCCACGATGTTAACTTTTCCTACCTCTCCAAGTGAGGGGAAGTGGAAACTTTCCAATGCCTGTGCCCTCCATGTTCCCTCGAGTGTGTACGTGAGGCAGTGTTCTTATGTTAAAGTTTACAAGCTCATGAATCTGTTCCTATCAAATATATTTTTCTTCAGTAACAAATTCTGTAAAGGAGGGAACACTTCAAGCAGATCTCAATGTTGCAACATAAACCACACTTTAATATGCAGTTTCTGTCCCACTGGGATTGCATTCTTTACACGAAGCTTCAAGATATTAAGAATATATTCTTATTTCCTTTAAGCTGACATTAAAGAAGTTTCACTAAGATATCAATACTCTGCAAAAGAGGTTCTATATAACTTGAAAATGAAAACTTTTCTTTTGAGACCTGTTATCTCCACTTAATATCAATTTTTTCCTCAGTTTGCTGAATATTATTGGAAAATAGATAAAGAATAAATATGAAGAAACATATTATGCAACTTAAGATTTTGTTGGGTTCAGATACCCACATTTTTCCTAGTTAAACTAATTTGTGATTTAATACTGAAAGCAAAGTGGGGCAGAATAAATCTTTTAAATGTTTTTTTAATGAAAATTTACAAAACTCTTTCTCCAAGACATTTACAGAGGAGTGGCCCTGATCATTCTTGAGGCCCTGGCACAGGGATGTCCCATCCCTGGAATTGTTAGGGTTAGTGGGGCTTGGAGCATCCTATATGAAGAAAATTATTTTACAGTGTGTCCAGGTTTGAGCCATAAATATTTACACAAATACACTCTTTTCAGGGTAAAAAGAGAGTTGGTATAAGCATCCATAATCACCAAAGGTATCATGAGTAAAAAGGAAAATTTGAGATTACATTTTTGAACATTAATTTTTAAACATAGCACTCACCTGCTTTTGAAAACAGAACTCTTGTGCTTTTTAAAGGAATGAACACCTCAAGTCACAAAAAATTTTAGTAAGAAGTGCAAAATGTAAAAAAGAAAAATCGTTCAGAATCAAAAGATAACAAAAATATGAACTTAAACTACCATTGATGCTTCCTGGATGCATCCTGACTGACACCCACATACTCTGCTTTATATTGATGGAAACAGATTATTCTCAGTCTCATAAAATATATTTGTGGGCAATTCTCAGTGGCTGACAAACTTCATGCGAGTTTTGAAGCTTTACTTCTTTTAGTAGCAATTTTACTTTGCTTTTTGATGGTATAGATGCAATAAACAAGCATCTGAAAAGGCAAACATCAATACCAGCCTTAATCTACTCTTTTAACTCCCAGTTCTTTCCATTGGAAGCACAGACCTGCCTGAGCAGGAAGAGGGCTATTAGCTTTATAGTAGTTACAAAGTCAATAGAAACTGAATTTTAAAAGGATATAAAATCCTCATAATAAGGGACATGGAATGTTGCATACCTAGTGATCCATACTATTCCCTGCAAACCAGATCAGGGAGATTAGTCTTTTCTGGTGATTAGTTTATTTGCTTTAATGTAAAGCAGCGAAAGCAGTTCGGTGAAACGTGTAGCTAAAAAAAAAAAAATTTCTGAAATATATAGAATCAAATTGCTAGAAAAGTTTACAGAATTATGGGCCTGATTTAAACTGACCAAAGCCAGACACTCCAGATGCATGCCTATAACTTCTTTACATCAGGCTGTTTACAGGCGCCACAGGAAATTTCAGCCTTAAATCTTGTTAAATCCAAAAGAAAACAAAAAGACCTGAACAAACAACCTCCTTCCCCAAATACTCACACAAAAGCACACAAGATAAATAACAAGTTCACAACAGTTTATGAGCTATAGAATTAAAATCTGCAAACCATTCGATTTTAAACTGACCAAAGACAAAAATTCAGAGCCTTTGTATCATGGTTTATGTTGTGTAAAGAGCCCGCAATCTACCAGTACAGAATGTTCAAGCAGTCATGAACAAAAACCCAAGTGCAATAACCAGATTTTTTTCTAATTCAGGAACTGTAAAGATGGGGAAATTACTAAAAACAACCAATTGGACATTACTGTGAACATAAGGACCAAGATAACACCCACAATGACCCAAATCCCTTTGCGTGGCATCACTGCAGTCATTTGTTAGAAGCCTCAAGATGATGCCAAGATGCAGAAGTGCCTTTGAGGGACCAAAAATGAGACCTGCCTTGGTGTGACAGTGAGTGCCATGAATGTGCAACCAGAACCTTATGTCACCTTTGAAGGCCACCTAGAAAAAGGTCAATATTCTGTGATCAACAGCACACTCCTCTTCCCTTCTATATTGCTGGAGTAAATTGCTAGCAAACCTTCTAAAAACAGAAGGAGTAAATAAATCTAAAATGTCATAGTGAGATTTCTAAAGCAAAAAATAATCTACCATATTGTTGCAGCACATGGATGCTTTCAGTGTGAAATTGAGCCAGGCCATTTCTCACATGCAGGGAGTTCTTGAAAAATGCTTTTTTCCCACATTTTCCCCAGGCTCCCTTCTGTAATCCATATTGGGTACCAGAGACCCTCAAAGGAGAAAAACAGATTCACTTCATGCCAGGAAAAGATCATAGGTTTAGAGTTTGGTGGCGTGGAAACATAGAATTGTTTATGTTAGGAAAGATCCCTGAGGTCATCTAGTCCAACTGTTAAGCCAGCATTGCCAAGGCCACCACTAAACTGTGTCTAAATCAAGTGCCACATCAACACATCTTTTAAACCCCTCCAGGGATACTGACTCCACCACTGCCCCGGGCAGCCTGTTCCAATGCTTGATCACCCTTTCAGTGCAGAATCTTGTCATAATATCCAAACTAAACCTCCCCTGGTGTAAGGAGACCATTTCCTCTTGTCACTTGTTACTTGGGAGAAGAGACAGACCCACAGCTTTCCACAACCTCCTGTCAGGTAGCTGCAGAGAGCAGTAAAGTCTCTCCTGAGCCTCCTCCTCTCCAGGCTGAGCTCCCCCAGCTCCTTCAGCTGCTCTGGTTCTCAGAGACCTAGTTTTGGAAGCAGGAAAACCCACAGTTTTTATTTAGAACTCCAGGAGGTCACTGATGTGCAAACTCCTGGCAAACAACATACAGCTGCTGCTACTTTTTTCTCAGGCAGAGCTATGAAATGAGCTTTGGGTCACAGCTAGCATGAGTTCCAGGATAATGCATTCAGTGACTGTGCCTATAATTGCTGTAATAACTCTAAACATAAAACAAAGAAATACAATATTTGTGCAAGCATTTGAATGGAGGCAGATTCAGACTTGCTCTGTCCAAGCTGTGAGATAACTAAGCATCAGCCTGCCCTGGTGCAGAACCCTCACAGCTACAGTAGCTGGATGCCCACACCCACACCAGCAAGCTCTGGCACGGCAGATTGTTCCATCAGCTACATGACTTCAAGGATAGGGCAACTGGGCATTATGGGCCATTTATTTTTGCACTTCAGCAAAGCTTTGACCAAACACAGTGCTTATAATGTGGTTCTTGATTTGCTTTTCATGACTTAGATTGCTTATTTATTATCCTCTTCAAGAAAAGCAGGGCAGTTAATTTCCTTCTCTTTGTTTGAACAAAATTCTTGTCAGTTTGTCTTAGGCCTGCTGCTCCAGCCCAAAGCCACATGTGTAGCTTTCAAACACTGCAGAAGAACGTTTATTTGTGCTAGGATACTTTTCTAATCAAAAATGTAAATCCAGCATGAACCATATCTATCCATCAGTAAGACTCCGATAAGTGTAGTTTTGCAAGATCCTTGATTTTTGTGTGGACTGCCTTCATTTTACTTCTACGTCCGTGCATATTATTTATGTAATGCACTGCAACAAATGCCCATAAAATCAACCATGTATTATGTATTATGTACACGTATTATGTAGCTTGTGCTCCCTGTCAGGTTAGATTCATGTAAATGTTTACAGAATGAAACTGCACTGTCAGCAGCTCTGAATTTACTATTCTTTCCTGAAAATTCCTACTGGGGGTAAAGCAGAAGGGGAGGAAGAGTCCCTGTCTCTCGAAGAAGGTAGAACACAGGCATTGCAAACTAAGCAGGACGGATCATTTATTTCTGTCTGATCAACTGAGGTCTGGAGGCCTTTGGGATTTCCACCTTCAGAGACCTCGCTTCTTTTTATCTCAAGACAGTTTCATTGAAACCCAAGATTTTTTTGACTTTTTTCTCCAGCATTTCCTGCTGTTCATCAGTGTCCCACCATGATGCTCTACCAGATGACAGGTGCATTTCATGTGTGTTTACGTGCTGTGTGTGCAGACCAGGCATTAGAAATGCAGCTGAATACCCATGCCTGAGCCAGCAGACGTGAACACACAAGTCCCTCAATCCTCCTCCATAACATCACCACACCCTGTCACCCATCTGAGCACCAGGTGCTACCCTGGGCTTCAGTTTTTAATTTACTACTCAAAGTCAAAGTACATTTTTGGCCTATAGGCCATAGAGAGAAAAGGAGGATGTTCTGTCCTGGATTTTGCTGTATTTTGACATTCACACTCCATATACATAAATTATTAATGTTCAAATACATCATACTTTTCAAAAGCTTGTTCTCTGGACTGCCTGACTTCCTACAGATTTCTCTCCTGCCTCTAACTTGCTCCTCTACAGACATCAGACATCCATCCCAGGTCTGCACAACCTCTGCTCCCTCTGGATATCTGCACTTTTGCCCTCGCTCTCACCTTGGTGATACTTACCAGCTCTTTTTATTGCTCCTGCCATTCTCCCTTCCAGTCTTCTGCTGAACTACTTGCAACTCTTTTGCTAAGGTTTTTCAGGCTCTCCAGTATTTCCTTCTCATGTCTTCACCTCTCTGCCCTGTGAGCATATTCTGTGCACAGGCATGTTAACTACCCAACCACTAACATGGGAGGTGATGAACAACCAAACCTTGATTCCATCACCCCCAGCTAGAGCAGGATCTGTATGTTTGCGTGCCCGGCTATCAACTGTTACAAGACTTTTCCAAAGCTAATGGCATGGACACTTCACCTTCCACATTTGGTTGAAACTGTCTAATATATAACAACACTGTAAGGCAGAGAGGATGACAGACAGAAACCCACATTAAAAATAAATGCCTAAAATTCCTACTCCCATTACATGTGATAAATCATTTTTAAAAACAGCTAAAAATGACGACTGTTATCAATATTTATGTACTACCTATACTGAGGTCTAAAAGCTGAACTCCAATATCTATTTATTTTAAAAAGGAGAGATTATAATTACTTTTATCTTCCATCTTAATGATGGAAAGACACCGATGTTTTCAGTTCCAAGTGGTGTTTATATTAAGTCAAGGACTTTTCATCTTTACATATCCTACCTGTCTGGGGGTGGACAAGGAGCTGGAAGGGGATACAGCCAGGACAGCTGACCCCACTGACCAAAGGGATGCTCCAGATGGTGTCACTCTTAGTACACAAACTGTCCTGGGGACTCTGCTCAGGTACTGGCTGAGCATCTCTTGTTGAGTAGTGAGCAACTACATTGCACATCATTTGTATATTCTAAATACTTTATCACGATTATTATCATTATCATCATTTCCTTCCTTTTCTATCCCATGAAACTGTCTTTATTTCAGTCTTTTTCTCACTCTTACCCTTTCGATTATCTCCCTGATCCTGCTGGAGGGTCAGTGAGCCAGTGGCTGTGTGGTGCTTAGTTTCTGGCTGGGGTTAAGCCCTGACAAGTGTGTACAGAATAGTTTGAGAGAAATAAATATGAAATGCTGTGCTGATACTGTAAGTCATTGGAAAAAACGCTGAGACTTTTTTTTTTTACCAAGGTAGGTAATCTTGCCCTGACTCTGACCCAGGAGGGTGCTCACAAACATGTGAGGAGCCCCCTGGGGAAATGCACAGGTTTCATCAACAAGCAACTGACCTGAGAGTGCAGGAGTACATTTCTGTTCCTCACTCCTTCCCAGACTCCGAGGTTCTCCTTCACCCACAGAAGCCTGAAAAATCTGCAGTGGTAATGAAAACATTAATGCAATCTGAGTTACCTCAGTACTAGCGGGGCTAAATATTAAAATCTCATGAAAAACATAATGAAGCGGAGTTTTTTTTATTATTTTTATGCACTAACCACAGAAGAAGGTAATTTATCAAAACCAGTCACTACATCTGACTAATAGTTCTGTACATTACAGGAATCCATGACTAACTGATGAAAGCTGATAAGCTGTAAACGATTTCTCTTCTTGTAAATATTGCGACGCGTCCAGCAGTGTTGGTAATACCGCTACAATAAAATCAATTAAAAAAAATGAAAGTAAGGCTAAAAGCATTTCAAAAGTACAGTGAAATGGCCTTTTCACTATTTTTCATGTTTATGTTGCTTTCCTTCCTTCCTTTCTCTGGATAAATGTGAGCCATGCAGCTCTGTTGTTAAAGGCTGCAATTTTGTGGGATCACAGTGTTTAAACCACAATCTTCCAAGTTACAGCCTAAATGGCAGAGCTCTAAAGGAACAGTGAGGTACTGGGGGAGGTTATCAGCTCAGCTCAGGGCGTTTTGCCCCTTGAATCAGACCTGAACTAACGTACCATTAAAATATTAGGTGACAAAGGGCTTGTGTTTTAGCTAAGCTACAACTCAGAGAAAATTGACGCGCAATATTTCTTGCCAGAGCAGCGGTGATGTGGCAGGAAAGAGGAAGCTAAGCAGCCTTTCCCTGCCATGTAGCAGGGATAACTTGGACCACAGTCTGCTGGTGCACAATGTGTCTCCAAGGGCTCCTGGTCAACCTCCTGCCATTAATTGCTGTTCAGGAAAAAGGAGGAAAAATTTCTGCTTTGTATTTTTTGTCATTCTAGTGGCTTCACCTGGTATTTAGAATGACAAATATTGTCAACAAAGGTATGAAACCACAATCCTGACCAACTGCTTGTTATTCACACAGGATATTGGAGACCTACTGAGTGTTGTGCTATCCAAGAGCTGATACAAATATCTATCAAATTTTTATTTTTTTTTTAAATTTAAGATGTGAATTCTGCCATCCAATGGACCTGCACTTTTGTTCTGTAAAAAGAAATTCAAAATGAAAACAATGAGCAATTTTAAGTGGTGAATACCTAGTGCAACTGAATCCAAATGAAACATTATGTGAGAATCATAAAATACTCTAAAAACATTAATACTAGCAAAAAGCCCACCTTGTAAGGAGGCCAGCACAAGCTGCACATCACTTAAGCCCTACTTAAGGTCTCCAAGCAGGATTTAAGGGAAATTTAGCTGGTGCATGACCTCTATGCTCTCACAGTGCAGAGCTGAAGGGCACCCATTAATGATTTAACCCTCACAAGCAAGCTTTCCTTTGAGAATCCTTTTACTGCCTCCATAGCTTTTGATGAAAAAGAACACCCTCTTACACTGCTGTTTCACACTACAAGGAGCCTGGTGGCATGTTCATCTTCAGATATTTCCACTTCTCATTCCCATGCTCCTCTGTACTATGACATGAGGCCTTGTACTCTCAGTTGTGGTCCCATCCTGTTCCCTGGATCAGTAGAAATATTATCACTGGATACTTAGGACTATAAAAGCATTACCACTGTGGACTTTTTAACATCAACCCACAGCTTCAGTTAATTCATTCCATGAGCTGCATGACACTCACTAACCCATCTTGCGGTACTGAATGCACAGGACAATATTTAATCAAGATTTGCTGCTTCCTCTTCTGATAACTGCTGTTCCTCTGTTCACAAGAGGAATCCACAGGGAGGCAAGGAAGACCCTAAGGAAAAGTATTAAACCAAAACAACCAGAAAAAATAACAACAACAACATCTCTGATAAAGCAGAACAGAACAGCATGCGGGTGCTAGACTCTAAAGGTTTGTATTTCTCTCACCCTTTCAGAGCAAGCCTTGGAAATCACAGGCTTAGAGAACGAGGGTCTCTGTGATGTCCGTGCCTCTGACTGCACCACGATCCGGGTGTTTGGCCTCGGCTTCAAAGAGTCACCCAACCTGCACTGTGAGGTCACCAGGTTCATCGTAAGCAGCTCACAAAATATTGATGATACAGTCAAACTTTGGCATCTTTATATAAAAATCTTTCACTCTGAACCATGCTATTGCCTCTCACTGCCACAGCCAGGTACAAATACCCTCAAACCTTATTGCCAATGTGTTTGCTACAAGTGAGGGGAGCTGAAGAGGCTCAGCCCTTTTCAGGACTGGTTTCTGGGAAATGCACAGCTATAGGTCCTCACTTGTTTTCTCTGTGGGATTTTGTTTAATTCTTGTTTGGTTCAGCTGCACTGGAGTCCACTGAAGCCTGAAAACACAGTATTATTTCTCATTTTGTACATCTGGAATCAGTACGCTTGGTTGTTTTCCTAAACACATTTAAATGTTAAGTTTTGTACTTGAATACAAGGTTTTTTCAACATAGTTACAGAGGCTCTTATTTGAATGTCCTTAGTCATAGTTCAATACCAAATCAGAAGTTTTAATGAGTATTAAACCCATCTTTTACACTAACACTATAATTTTATCATAAACAACTATACACAGGCAACACCAGGACTGAGTTACTTGGTGGATCAGCATACTCAGATATGAAGTGTTTGATTAAACTCATAAATCCACATCAGAAAAGACATTCAGCCTGATTCCCAGTCAGTGCTCATGAGGCACAGCTGAGATTAGCCTACCATGACCTCTTAGGGATCCATAGGTGCTTATCAGGTTGTGATGTCCCATGCAGTTGATCTAGAGAAGTAGCTGACACCACTTTCAAGGAGCAAAGAGCTGCCTGCTGAGCTCCAAGAGCAAACACAAAGATACTCTATTATGTCAATCTATCCCATCCCATCTGCTCATCCCAAGTGCAAAGGACAGCGCTTCCTACATCAATAGACCACCTCCATGCATAGATAAGAATGGTTTCCCCTTTACTATGGTTATAGTAACAATCCCATTTCTTTTAAATAAACCATCTGGGAATGCCTTACATTATTAATTAGAAATACCAACCTATGCTGACAACTGTCATTTCTTTATATGAGCCTTCAGTTTCTACACTCTCCTGTTTTACTGTAGCGTCTCGATGGCGAATGGATACCAAGAGAACAAGAAACCACAAAGGCAGATTTTCTCAGCTCTGAGGTTGTTGACTGCCAGATCCCTCTCCTGAACATTACAGAGGCTGTGCACTTTGTGGCTGGTGACGAGCCGTTTGCAAGATGGCAAGTGAAAGTAGGAATTTCTTATGTTTCTAAGAAATGTTTTAGGAAAAGGAAATCAGTTGTCATGGTAAATTAAAATGCAAAGCATAATTTTCTTCCTTTCAGAAAGGAAAATGCCTGTAGAAATACTCACTTTAATGTCATGTAGGCAAAAAAACAAAACCCAAACCACCTCATCAACCAAAACAATATGAGCTAAATCCAGGTGTCTCTGTAGACAATCCAAAAGTGCAAATTACAACCACTTCTCCAGGTAATCACCTGAGATTGATGCAGTTGTACTAATCAATTGTTAATCATTAGTATGCCATTTCTGGAAACCCCAGCTCAAATTCCTGATTAGGCAGCAAGTATAAGAGAGCTTTGACTCCCTGGTTGCATAACTGATGCACAGTACAAGAGAAGGGCACTGGGTGGCTCTTTGGCAGCAGGCGAGGGCTGGCAGGGATTGAGCTCGGATGTTCTGGTCACAGTCATGGTCTGAATGACGGAAGGAAAAAGAGTGTACAATACTTGCTCATGCCAGGTTCTCTGCTGCAGTTTTACCCCCTTTTGTTCACAAAATGATACCTATTTTCTGAATATCTCCAGGACATCCCTGCCTTCCTGTCCCTGCACCTGTTACCCTTGGTCTCCTTCTCAGCCTGGATGGTTATTTTGCGCAGGTCAGCTGTTTTTTATAAGACTGAGATCTTTAAAGGGTGCTGTAGCTGAGGAGAATATATTGTCATTGTAGGAGGACTGCAGATGTGCTTGGAAAATTGCAGCATTCAAAATGTAACATGTAAAACACTCCCTTCACCACAGTGTTACTGCCTGTCCTGCACCCCACAGCTGTCTGTACCCCCAGCTGGGGACATGTGCTGCCATACGGCCTGAGGGAAGCAACAAGAAACTAGTCAGTCATTTATTTCAAATAGACAGGGGTTTGGGTCCTAAGACATTAGGGTAAGAACTCTGTGGGACCAGAGTCTGACCCTTCATTGCTGGAGTGGACCTTGAACCTTCCCCCTGGAGAAGATTCTCTCAGAGAGGGCACACACCAAGGCTACACCAGAAGGGAAGTTCTTCTGCTTAGGGCTCCAACATTTCTCAAAAGAGGTAGTGAACTCTGCCAGTTGCGGGATAAAATGCTGCCTCATGGCGGAAGGATCTGAGAGGGAGACACCCTTGGCTTTCCTGGTCCAGGAGGACAGTTAACATTTTTATGCATGTGCATAGGACTATTTCTCCAGTGTTACCAGGACAGCTCCCTCACAGCTCAGGTCTGCTACGATTCAGATTGTGTTCAAGTGCTGCCTTTCAGCCCCGAGGAGGACTGTATAATTTTTCTCATTTCTCCCCCTCAGAAACAGATGCAGAATGTCTCTTTCTGAGCACTTCAGTTCAGGAAAACCTCTGCACCTGTAGGCCTTCTGCCCTTTCCCTCTCCTTCCAACCCTGCAGAAGAACCAGGTTGACAGCTACGCAGTGAATGCACAATTAAATCATCTGTCCTCACGCGAATCCTACTACTCCTGTGGCTCTTTTTGATTATCAAATTGGGAAGGAAGAACCCAGTGCTCAGTTTCAAAGGCAGTTGGCTTTACACGGCAGCACAGAAAACAAAACTCTGGTTCTTTTCAAGATAAAAAATGATTTTTCAATTAATCCCACAGATGTTCAAAAAAATTGTGCACCAGAATGTTCCTGATAAGACCTACTGCAACCATGATGATCTGGGTTATATGTTTACTGACGCTTTTCAAAATATAGTTAAAAGATTTTTCAGAAACAAAAGACAAAATATAACTGTTCAATATTTTCAGAACCGCTTCCCCTTCCCAAATCAACTTTCAAAGGAATCAGTAAAATTTTGCTAAAGCTTTATTCACTACCAGAATTAAGGGAACAGGGGGTTGACAAGCTCTTCTCAGTGTCCTTTCATTTTATCTGCACTTGTATTCATATTTCTGATTTTGCTCATTGTTTCCATGACATGCTGCTGAACATAGATAAGAAAGTACATGAGGCTACACCAGAATATTTGGTATAATTAATTGAGATATCAAAATACAAACCCCTGCTTGGACAGCAGATGACTTGAGCTGTCCATATAGATGCCTAGGTGAAGAGGTGAAATAGTGGAGCAGGCACTTATCTAGTTTGGGAGATGAGTCTCTTCGTTTTTGTCAAGTTGTTGTTGCCTGTAGTTGTCAAGAACAGAAGAAAACATTTTTTAAAAAGGCAGTGAGGCAGAAACTGAATTTGAATTCAGCAGTTTTATAGCTTTCATTTTTCATTTAGAAACATTCATACAAATTCTATGTAGAGTGATGCCAATAGCCAAGATAATTTCATGATAGATGAAATACTAGAGACAGAAGTGACAGACTTCCTCATTGTCCTTAGTGTTTATCCAGAAATGGATAAATATAATCTTTCCAGATTATATGTATGCTCAAACAAATAAGGCCCAACTCTAAGTGGGCTTTTACCTTTTAAAGGCCAACCAAATTTAAAGAAGGGTTTGCTCAGCTTAGATGTCATTGAAGTATTTGTTCCACATCACTAAGGTGACTAATGGAAAACCAATTAAAATGGCCATAAACCAACCCAATTCTAAAAAGACACCAAAATGAATGCTTTTAATGGAATGTAGAAAAACATACAGATTAAAAAAAAATCAAATTGCAAGAGTTATATTTCAGTCACAATGTTCAGTAGCAGGATGGCAACAGGTTAGGTAACAGGTTTGGCTGGGTTAGGTAATAGGTGATAGGTTGGACTTCATGACCTCTATGGTCTTTTCCAACCTTACTGATTCTGTAAACAAATTAGTGTGATTTTACAGCTTTATATATTTGTCCCTGCTTACCCATTTCGTCACTCATTATCAGTGCACTGATGTTGAGAAACATTGCATGTCTGGAAAAAGAAAGAAATTAAAAGAAATGTAAATTGCATTAGGAATAACCACAGCAGAAGTCCTTTATTTCTTTTAAAAGAGTTTTTACTTCTAGTACAACACACTAAAACATGTCAATAGTCTAATATCTCAATTATGTTTTTTCTTAAAGCTATACAGATGAATTTTACTGGACTAATGAATTTTACTGAATTTTTGTATTATTTATGCAAAGAAGTTGTTTCCCTTCCACAATTTCAAATTGTGAATATCCACAACTACTGGCTGTTTCTCTCCTTGTGGTGGTTTCTACACACACAAAAAACATTTTGAGCTGACAACCATCCATGTGATATTGTGGGAGAACCTGCCGTATTATCTTCCATGAGCTTTCAGATCATTCTTAGTGAGCTTATGATAATTGATGCTTTTTATTAAACTTATTAAGTAATTTTTGCTCTCTGTGCTTCCATTTATCTTTGTTCAATTTTACATACATTCTTTCTGTGAACGGAAGGAGTTTGTTGATTGATCTAAAAACTTTATACCCTTGATCTTGTAAAAATCCCTTTTGAAGGGACTGAGGATATTTAAGTTTGGAGTCACAGGAGAGATGAAAGGCGGGGGGTGGGGGTTTCATGGAAGGAAGATACAGGAGTATCTGAAGCATTTAAAGCAAAGGCCTTGTTAGATCAGATAAACAGTGGCTTTATTTTGACTGTGACAAGACAAAACCTGAAAAATATCCGACAAAAGGACTTTGTTTTCCTGTTGGTGTTCATCAGTCCCTACATCATGGCTTTCCACACGGTTTTGGGATGGTCTTTTAGGTTCACACCACTTTCTCAAAAGCTAACTCTTTCCACACTTGTCTGGTCTCTTTTCATTTTTATTGCATAAAAATGAAAATATAAATTTTTTAACTCCTCTGTATTGTCTAAGCATTTTTATATAAAAACCAGCAAGCTCAAGGCTTTCTGAAATACCCACAAGTGTGGGAAATTGTGAGCTGGGGGAGGAGGTGGCTGCTCTAATGTAACTTCCTAGGGAAATGAGACTGTTGCTTTCTTGTATTGTCCACCTTAGCATATTTTTTTAAGACTAATTTAAAATAACCTACATAATAGATATTCTCTTAGGTTTTTTTGTACCTCAAGGAATTCACTTAGTGATTTGTCATTAGTTATAAATTAGTTCTGAATTTCAGCCAAAAATCTTAATTTCGTTTTACAACTCCTTGAAATCCCACTTGAGTATAGTTTCCATAAGGGTATCGAAAAAAGCCTTAGCAGCAATCAGAAAAGTTGAGTGCCAGCTGAACCAAAAGATCTTTTGGTTATTAATGAATAGTTTCCAGTTTGGAGCATTAAGCAATTTGTTAGCTTGCAGCAGAGCCACTCACAAGTGGTTTAATTTATCTTGCTGGCAAGCATCCAGTTCAAGGGGGCAACGGTATATGCTCTAAAAGGAGCAGACAGTCTCCATATGGAACATTATTACTTATAAAGATGATTTTTGTATCATTTAGATCACTAATGATGGCTTCCAGTACAGTAATTCCAGAGTGCTGACCCTGTACGACGCGGTCTGCCAGGTCTGCCAATTCCATCCAACCGGACTTTGTAAATTAAAGGTAATTTAAAGATCATAAAGGTTTAATATGGATCGTTCATCTCTTCCTTAGCTCTCTCCCTCCTTTCGATGTACTGTGTGTAATAACTACTGTAAAAGAGGAATATCTATTTCCTAGGTCAGCTGCACAGCCTGACACTTCTCTCTTTCACAGTCTCATGTCTGTGATGTTTTATTTCTTTTTCATATTTATGTGGGGTATGAATATCTGAGAGAGCTTGTTTTGTGATGGACCACTCTCACACAGACACCTCCAGAAAGAATATGGTCGACAATATTTATAGTTTGCAGCTGTTAGTGGAAGTAAATAAGAGTGAAGAGCCTCCCCTGAAAGGTTTAACTTCACTTTTGAAGTGTCTCTGCTGTTTTCCCTCTTCAGCCTGTTTGGCGAGGGCACTGTAGCTGGAAGGTATATCATTTCTATACCCATTCTCTGCCTTAGCAAGAGGTATACAAAGATGCATGTTATACAGTTTTTGTCATGTGAGAACACCCTCGAGGGAACATAAAACATTCTTGCTTACATTAAAGACTGTTAAGTACAAACATATAGTATTTTGGCAGTTTCAAAACCGTAATCAAAAGTCTAAAGCTACGTTTTAAACTGCCAACCTGTTAGAAACTGCCTGCAGAGCACTATAACCCTCTTTTTTCCTGTGGACTTATTGCTGTAACATCCCCCCTCCCTTAAAAAAGAACTTTGCTGCTCTTATTTTCTAGAGACCTGTATTAAACAAATTGTCTGTTATTCAGTGGGGCTTCAAAAGTAACTTTTGGAGGTTATTAGGTGGGCTATTTGAATGTGCTGATCCTGCTTTCCTACCCTGAGGCAAGTATGAATTAATAGGAGACCACCAGTCTGTGTTTTTATAAAATGAAGATTAATAAGGTACATCTTAACTCGTTTGCCTCACTGTTCTCATTAACATTAATGAGAATATACAGTTTTAAAATCTGCACTGATTGCAAGCACACATCAGTTACCAACATTTAAAACACAACAAAAAAAAATCACTTTTTTTGGCAAGTAAATCTGTGAAATTACTTTATAAGCCCATGCGGTAGTTTGACCCTGACTGGATGTCAGGTACCCACCAAAACTGCTCTGTCACTGCCCTCCTCAGCTGGGCAGGGGAGAGAAAATATAATGGAATGTTTGTGGGGAAAGATCCCCACAAAGGTCAGGGAAAGATCCCTCATCACTTGCCATCATGGGTAAGACAGACATGACTTTGGGAAATCAGTTTATCACTAATCCGGACAGAGCAGGATAATGAGAAATATAAGCAAATCTTAAAACATCTTCCCTCCACTCCTCCCTTCTTCCTGGTTTATCTTCATTCCCAATTTTTAATCCCTCCTCCCCTACAGGGAAGCAGGGGGGTGGGGAATGGGGCTGTGGTCAGTTCCTCACACGTTGTCTCCTCACACTCTCCGTGCTCCAATGTGGCGTCCCTTCCACAGCAGAGAGCTCTCCGCAAACTTCTTTAATGTGAGTCCTTCTCCAGTACGGATTACCCTCAGGGTCACAACTGCTGCTCCAACTCCCACTTTCAGCAGCTTCTCCTAAAATCACCCCTGTAGTGTTCATGTGTAGTTCATGTGGCAAGTGATGCTACCACATCCTTGCCACAGTAGAGCCAGTACAGCCCAAATGAGGGCAAAGCCACCTAAATTTCAGATTAAAATAATTGTGTCAGAACTATTTCAACTAAATATAGGGTGAGGGGGGGGTTTGGACAAAAGCTTCCCTATTCATACATTTTTGAATCTCAGAAATATATATGGTCTCTCAATATGCTGGTGTTCCCTAGGGATTGTAGTAATCTCTATCCTAAAATGCTTAAAGGCACTATTTGAACAAGGCTTCCAATTGCAGCAGACCACATTCTAATTACCCCTCCTACAACATTACTCTGCAATACCTAAATTGCTCTCAGAAAAGGTGTTTCAATTAGGGGACATTTTATATCAGGCCATTTCACATTCTGTGTTCTTCTTTTATGGAGCCCATTCTGAACCACATTGTCACATCAAAAAAAGGCATCAAGGCTTTGAAAACAACAATACAATAAAATCTAATTAACATCCAGGTTTTAATGTTGAAGATGTGTCATGTTCTATCGTGTGGGGGTGATTATGAGTGTCCCTTTTTGCTTCTCTACCTTACCCACTGCTCTTAAAGTGGTATTACTTATAATATTGACTAATACAGTTTGCAAAAGAAATTTGGGACAATAATAAAGCAGTAGACAGAAAACAAAAGGCTGGTAACAGAACACACCAGTCACAGGAATGAAAAGGAAAAATACTCATCATATTAGCAATCACAGGTGGGAATGATGATCATGTACACTTGGTGAGTGTGGACATGGGAACAGAGTCACATTCTGTTGCATTCATATATGTCAAAACAACACCACATGTTGCCTGAGATAAAACATCCAAAGCTAAAAGGATCTCAGACTGAAACTGGAAAACTCACAGGGCTTGTTTCTTTCCCTGTTGGTAGAAAGCACCAAAATTTAAATTGCTACTATTCTATTGTTTCAAGAGCTGAGTGAATTTCTGTTTATCTCCACAAGCTATTAATTGCTCATTTCTTATCTTTCTAATTTAATTTTTCATTACTTCCACCTCCCACCCATTTTTATTTGTTTTTGGGTTTTTTTCAGGAAAATACTTGCAATATTGATGGACTTTGCTACGGTGAAGGAGAGTCAAGTCCTACCAGTCCTTGTCTTCTCTGTGAACCTGACATTTCCAAGTTCACCTGGTCTGTTAATGAAAGTAAGACAGTTTTTTTCCCCAGGACTTAGAAACGCTTATCTGAAAATTCATTACTCATTTTATGAAATACATCATTCGTTCTTCTGGCTAACCTGAATCTATCCCATCTAGAGCACAGGGATGGTTTGTTGTGGTAATAACTGGATGCACCAGTAATGCAGACTCCACTGCATGCACTGTGCATCTGGGCATGGATCTTGTTCTGTCTGAAACCTGACAAATCTCAACATAATAAATGACAATAATACCTGAAAAGGAAGGTTTGATGTGCCAGCGCCTCATGAAGTACTCAAGTCTGTCAGCTAAAGGTGATGAACCTTAAATACATCTGTTATCATCTCACAGGTACAAATCTTTAAGGAAACTATTTGTGGAAAATACTGTTTTTAAAACACTACTTGGTGCCTGGAAGAATTGTTTCCTTTCCCTGAGCCAAATCCTATGAAATGCCACACATCAGACCTTGGCTTGGCGGGGAGTCCAAGTGATAGGGATCAGCCACTCATTACCTCCACTGCCGCGGAACCTAAAGGCTCATTCTACAGCCCCTCGAGGCAGGGGTCATGGAGAAAGCTGCTTTTTGAGGTGCCTCCTGAAGGCTGAAGACTTAATCATAGTTTTTTCATGGCTCCGTGCCCCTTGTAAACAACAACCATTGCTTGCTCCAAGCTTTTCAGACAACAATCCATGTTTCCAACAGCATTATCCTCACAGCACACCGCCCCTCTTACCTGAGGACATTTGCACCTGGTCAACACAAAGATTATATTGCTGCTTTTATGTAGATCTGTGTGTTGGTTCCAGGAAAAGTTTCGCTGCATTTTTAGGTTCTGCAAACATAAGGAGATTATAGAAAAGGTATGTGAGTGTCAGGACCAGTTTGTTTTGTTTGTTTCCAGTTTTATACTCCTTAGGGGTGACCAAGTCAGCAGGACCCTTCTGGAAGGAGAGGAAAATTGCTCTTGTCCTTGAGGAGTAGCTGGGGAAGCTCAGGGGCAGAAGCTCCCAGAGAATGCAAGGTCTGGCACAGAAACGGCATGAGCTGTATCCCAATGTCTGGAGTTCACAGCTCCAGCTTGGGAGGTACTGCCAAGGAGAGCACTCTGCTGAGAGGTGACAGAAAGGCCCTTGAGATGGTTCAGAAAGGATCCAATAGTTTCCACCAACACAAGAAGTCAGAAATTGTCTGAAATAAACTTTAGAAGCAAGAACAGAGGAAGGGAGAGAGTTGTTCAGGAACGTTTTCACAGTGATGGATGACACGGACTCCACTCAGACAGGGTCAAGGAGTAGAGACATTTTTATTGCCTCAAGCACAGTCTTTTAGAGCAGGTAGCGCAGGTACAGAAAAACAACTCAAAAGTTCTCCCACACATCAGTCACATATGGCACCGGCTCCCCCAAACTCTCCTGGGCATCTCCCCACAGCTGGGCACCCTTGAGACTATCTGTGTATGAACAGTCCCTTGTTGTTTCCCAGACACTGCTCCCATGGTTTGTAGCCTGCAGGTGCAGCTCCCAAACCTTGTCTGCCACACCTTTTCAGTTCCTGTTCCAGGGTATCCATTTCGGATTTTCTCCATTCAAAATCATACTCTCTCTAGTTTACTTCCTAAAATATCCAGCTTTTTAGAGCTAAAACTCCCTGTCACGAAAAAGTGCAGGGAGATCCATCCTAAATATTGGTAATATCAAGACGGTTCAATTTTAATTGATTAAAATTCAGGAAATGGATTCAAAAAGAAAAACTGAAGTTGTTTTGAAGTGATTTGGGAAACGGATCATGTTTCATGTTTTAATGATTTTAAAAATTAAAAAATTTAAAAGAAAGGTTTGGCCAGACTTGTTTTCAGAAATCACAAAACCTTTCTAAGAGTTCTGCAATAATAGGGAATATTTACATATCTTTACTAGATGGCAAGGAGGTCTCTGTAGAATCAGAAACATCACATCAAAGATTTCTTTCACAGTATCTGAGTTTATGTTATTTTTGTGCTTACCACTTCTCATTACCATCCATCCAGTTAACACCTTTGTGCTTACCTGCAAATGCATGCCCAGCATCAATATTTCATTGATTACTTTGGGCACAACTTTTATGGGCTTCATGGCTTTAGTGCTTGGGAAATAAAAGGTAAATGAATAGATGGAAGCTTTCAACAGTTAAGCCAGGCCAACATGCTGGACAAGCATTTTAGAAAGCTCTCATAGCACAGCAGCAGTAAAGGAGACACATATTTAAATAATTGCATAATATAAGATGTGCTACGGAAAGCAAAGTTTGATAAAAGCCTATGCACCACAAAAAAAACCCCTAATGACAACTTCCCCTGAGCATAATGCAAGGAGCCCTTATGAGCACATTCATAAAGTTCATAATTTTAGATCATGATTTGAAATCAATCGTTGCTATTAGAAATGTGCTTTAAGTTAAAGACAACTATGCTCAAATTACATTGTCATAAGATTCCTTTAAATCTCAACATATGTCAATTTGTACTGCTGGTTAAAGAGAAAAGATGACTTGAGAGTGAGGGTGCTTAGGACATGGAGGTGAAACTCCCAGCCCTGCAAAGAGCTGCTGTCACCTCAGGGTACTCATTGGATCTTACTTTTCCTTAGTTTCTAATTATAAAATGTAAAAATTGTCATTACCTTGTCCTCCTTAACGATGTATATTGAAAGTATCTTCAGAAAGTGTTTGTCTTCTGCTATGAAATAGCCTTGTACAATTAGGACGTAGTCTTCATTAGGGAAATAATGAGAGTAAACAGCAACACTAGAAATAATAGTGCCAGTGGTGACATGATACCACTGCTGTCACTGGGGATAGAGAATCTCAGCATCACTGGTGTGTCCCTGCTAGCACTAGAAAGACTTTTATTCCTGATGAAATGTACGACAGAATACAGTCAAACTGCTCGGGGTTAATTACTCCTCATGGGTAAAGTCAAGAGAGACTACTCAGTGGAAGAGTTAAAATTTATTTTTCCCCCTGAGTTGCTGGCCCAATTCATTTGCCATTCAGCATTTTGGCATTTAGCTTACTTACAGTTACATGGATGGAGGGATGGATAGATAGAATGGTAGATAGGTTAAATATATATGTAAGGATAAGAAATATATTTAATTGAAATTTTAGTAAGATTGAGGACTTTGGGCAGGTTACAGAAGTCAAGTATTGTCTCCTCCTTTATATCAGCTAGCACATCAAAATGAATCAATGTCCAGAATGGGAGACAAATTTGATATAAGGTGTTTAAAAAGAAAGAAAAAAAAAAAAAAAGGAGAGGAAAAAGGTGTAGCCATTTGCTGCCCCAAACACCCAAATCACTTCCTCCATCTGCCTTTGGGTATGTTCTGTACCATTTCTTTGAAAGCATTCTTCCAAAGACCCACTCTGTGATTTTTTACATAGGAGAAACTGGAATTTATGTAATCATGGTTTCATTTTTGCTGTTTAGACAACCTGCCTCCTGTGTTCCAGGCCCCCTCCAGCCAGCTGCTGACATTTATTGGTGAGAATTTTGTTTACCAGCTCCTAGCAGTGGATCCAGAAGGGTCAGCTGTGCTGTTCATCTTGGAGGCTGGGCCACGGGGTGCCAGGCTCTCTCCCGCTGGCCTTCTTATCTGGAAAGTTGATTCAGAAGAAATGCAGACCTTTGAATTCACCGTGTCGGATGAATGCAATGCACAGAGCAGATACTCTATTGAGGTAAGGAAATGAACACTTTAAAGGGAAAACAAAACAAACCTGTTTTTCATGTCATTCCTTTGACGGAATTGTCATTATAGCTAATAATTTGTTACTGTCGTGAAAAACAAGGCTTCAGCTACTTCCTCATAAGTGTATATTATCCAGCACAGCAATAATGATCAATTAATGGAATAAATATCTCAGAAACATAGAAACTATATACGCAGGGAACAAGAGAGAGTGCTATTGATTGCTGTTTGAGAGAACACTCTTGCAGAGCCTGTTAATGGTTCATTAATCTGCTTTAAAATTCACATTGTGCCTTTGGATTGCACAAAAAAAAGTATATAACATAAAAGACCAAGTTTTAGCTATAAAAGGGAGATTATAACTCATTCTCAGTGATATTTTTAGAGGATGTCTTGCTCTTATGTCATTACTCCACACTAAGTTTCTTGGCAGAGCTTGTGCACTGCTTTGTCTTTAGTGTATGGGCTATTAATCCTGTGATGGGATGAGCTAACAAAGCAGGATGCAGACTACTGACATAAGAACAATTTTGTGAAGAAAAGAGTTTTACTCCTAAAGATTCTTATTTTCATGTATTCAAACCACAAAATATCAATGTGCTGAATCCACACAGCAAAGGGGTAACTGGAGCCTCTGACACAGTTTTAATGGAAATATTTCAAACTAGACCTGTGTTATCTAGGTGAGATAATACAGAGCTTTGAACACATTGAAATGCAGTTCTTGTATATATGTAAAATACCAGTATGGATGTCCCTTCCCTGAAGGGAGAGACCGGCTGAGGAATGCTATAGCCATGTTCACATTACAAATGACCTGGGAGCAATTCGTAATGTGAAAGAGTAAGGAGGGCAGGAAGGTAAAGGAGCAGGATTTCTCATTTCTTCTTTGAAGAGTGAGGAACAAATTCTGCCTTCAGACACTATGTGAAAACTGCTGTTATAGCAAATAATGTGGTTTGTTTTTCTTCTTATAAGAAGTTAGAATATGCCCCTAAATGATGAAAAAATAAATCCTTTGAAGTTGAGTTCTCAGACAAATAAATATGATGAGTATAAGACCACTATCTAGACAAAGGAAATTGGTTAGAAATAAGGTTTTATAATACTGGATAACATGTTTGCAGAGCAAGTCTCTCCCTTCCTAGAGGGCAACAAAAATTTAGTACAGTGGTAAGTGTCCCCACCTGGCGTGTGGGAGACCTGGGTTCGATTCCCGCCAGGGAGACAGTGTTGAGTTGGACTCGATGATCCTTGTGGGTCCCATCCAACTCAGAATATTCTGTGTGATTCTGTGTGTGTAATGCGCCTCATAGCCGTGATTATTTGGAGGAATCTTACCACGACTCCCTTTTGCCTTCCTTAGGTTGGAGTGAAGCCCTGCAGCTGCCTCAATGGTGGAACATGTGTTACTAATATCAAATACCCTCCAGGCCTTGGTGAATACCTGTGCTTGTGTCCAAATGGATTTGATGGAGACTTTTGTCAGGAAGACTTTAAGGACTGCAAATCAAACCCCTGTGGCAGCGGAACCTGCGTGGACAACATGGAGAGCTACTTTTGCAAATGTCCCCCTGGTTTGGGAGGTAACATCTTACTGTTTCCAATGCTGATATAACTACAGACATATTGTGCTACAGCGTTTTTTTGAGTGCATTATGACCACAGACATCTGTTAAACAGACTAACTACATGAGCCTCCTTTTCTGCTCCCATGATTTAGCTTTAGACACACAGAAAATGTGCAAAAGCAGCTGTCTAATGATAACAGAAAATGACCTAAAGCTCTGTGGCCCTCAAATGATCACTCAAGGAGGCTGTGAACTTCCCTGATCTCAGTTGCTTCCTGCTTATTTCCCATGATTTTGTCCATTCATGAGATGAGATAGAAGACTGAATGGAAGAGACAAAAGGCTAAGATCTAGGACTATTTTGCATTCCAAATTAAGCTTTTGCATTCCATTAATTAAGCTGAGAAAAGAATTAAGAATGAATGATTTTTCTAGGTCTATGAAGAAGTAGATATGGAAACCATGAAAAAATAAATTGCCCTTTAGTTCCATCTGTAGCTTAATAAAATTTAAGCATTACAAAACCACAAGCCTGTTCCATTGTCAAACATGATGAAACAAAATCTAGCCTTTCAAATTCTTCAGGGCTGGTGACCTGGTTTCAGAACCCTATCCCAGTCAAAGCCAGAAAAGCTGGCCACAATATCACTGTAAGGCAAAAGGGATGACCACTGCACCAAAAAAAAACCCCAAAGATTATTTCATCAAAGCAAAATGAAAAGCACAAAAAGGAGAAGTTGGAGAACAAAATGCAATGAGGCCAAAGAATTGGATACAAGACATCCAGTGCAAAGAGAAATGGACTAAAGACTTGAGGTGGGAGGAGAAAGAGAAGCATTCAATAGTTATCATAGATAAGGAGAGAATGTGTCTGTACCAATCATGCAATTTCTAGACAGCCTGTCTGCACTCAGGACATCTGGGAATGATTCACACAGATGAAAAAGCGCTTGTGACAGCACATGGACAAGGACTCCTCCGTGCTCTACAGACTGGAATTAAGCCAGCCACGAGACTCTCTGCTGCATTAATCTTCTAGAATTGGGCTGAGCTGAGTCACTGCTGGGTCTCGCAAAGTGCCCAGCACCAACTCAAGCTGGGACCCACACTCCAGCTGTTCATCACATCCCTCACTTCCAGCACAACAGATTTCCACATTGGCCTCAACATGTTTCTCCTAGAGTTTCATGGAAGTTGTTGTCTTTTCATTTCCAGTTTAGTCATTCAGGATGTACAAGGCAAATCTGAGCATACAGGACCTGAACAGTTCCCCAGACCAAACAAATATACTCAGAATGTCTTGAATCTCCCTGGAAATCATATTCCAATGAGCACAGGGAAGTTTTTAGGATGTATTTGGTTAAACACTGGAGATATGCAGCGAGGACAAGTATTGACTGCCTGTAAGGAGATGGATTAAATGGATAAAAAGCAATACAATTACATGAGTTATTAACTTCAGTGGACCTACTGACTGGAAAGACAAGGGCACGGGACACCTTGAGGGCCAGGGAAACACAATGTTTTCCTGCATCCTTAATTCTTGCAAGTTCAATAAAAGTACAGTGGTTTTGCTGTTCTCTGTTGTCCCCAAAATGCTAAAACACATGTAACAGCAGAGGGGAAAAAATATGATTGAGTGAAAAAGGAATATGTCTTAAAGTTTTAAAAGCAGGTGAAAAATTATCAGCAAAAGGAGTTGAGCACCAGCTGAGAAGCAGATGATTTTACTTCAGGGCAGGTTCTGTGACAACAATAGAAGCTCATCCTTGATGCTGTGTTTATGCCTCAATTCCCCAGAAAACCATGAATAATCTAATGAGAAGGCTATGCTATACAGTTCAAGGGAAAACAACACTTCACCATCAAGTCCTTACAAACGACAGGGAACAGGTAGTAGAAACAAGAAATTAACTCTTGTGAGAGCTTCCCAAACACCCCTGAAGGGAAGCAGCAATTCAGCAGCATCAGTGTATCTCAGGCAGTGTAAGACTCGAAGGTAATAATGGGAACAAGGCAGGGAGAAAAGCCTTTGGAAAATCTGAAAGAAAGCTGATTCTAGAATTGTTACTACTTTAATTTTCTGTGCCTCTGAGTGTTCAAATCTCATTAATTTTTCACCTACGGTGTTAACAATATAACAAGAATTCCTGTTGTCTATTCCTTTGGCCACGGAAAGCAAGAAGATCACCCACCTGAGAACAGAACTCATCCTTGAAAACTATCCCAGTCATCAAATCATTCTTTCTTTCCCCACATACCAGTGATTAGTATAAAGCTGGCTGTGGAGTGGGAAGGAAGATGCAACAATAATTTGATTTTACTTTTCAGGAAACTAAAGAAAACTCCAAGATTCGTTCATGGTTTCTAATAAGCATAGAGCCCTAAGTGAGATTTTCTATCCCTTTAGAATCAACTTAATGTGAACACAGTGAAAAAAATCTTTCTTTGCATCTGTCGGCGGTCAGCTCCTCTCAAGGAATGAAAAGACTTTATCTTCTCTGACAATTTTCCATGCAGGGAAGGAGAAATACAGCTGACACACAAACAGATGGTTCAACCTTGCCACCTGAAGAACTTCTATTCCAAGTATTTTTATTTGTATTGTAGAAGCTCCAAGAGAATCAAGACTCCCTTGTGTTACAGAGCACTGGAGGTCGTGCAAATGGAATAACTGACACTTCTCAGTGCAGATGGTTATTCTGTCCATTTCTGCTGCTTCTTCAGCAACACTCAGCCAATTTTCAGTTTCTACAAACTTTTCTCCTTGGACTGATCTGGATTATCATTATGCCCACCTTGATCAAACATTCTAAAATCAAATCTCTCCGAGTGAAAAGGAGCTCTTAAATAGTCCCACCTTTGCATCACAAAAATCAGTCAAGTGGCTAATTTTAAAATTTGTCTTGTTAATTAAGATGTTCCTTTGCTTTTTGCAATTCTCTCATCTTTGAGATTTGAAAGACAACCCGTTGCAGCAAAAATAGAGGCTGTAGGAGGGAGGAGAGGGGAATGAGGGAGAAGTGATGGTTTTTACTGAAACTGAGAACTTCTTTCCAATTCTCATTTTTTATGATATCATGCTTAGTCTCTATAAGGCACTCAGAGAAAGAAAATAATTACTGATCTAATCAGAGGGTAACTCATTCAACATTTTCCAAAATGTCATGTCTAATAATTTCCCAAAGCATCATCAGAAATCAGTACCAGAGAAAAGCAGCCTGATGCCACGAATGTGCTAATTAAATAACAAAACTTAAATAGTTATCCAAAATGCAGCAACAAGGGAGGACAAAAAAAAAGTATGCCTAGCCCTGCCACACCATGTGATGTCCAGGTGCAATAAATTAAACAAGAATCGTGAACAACAGAACAGATGAGATGGCACAGGAAAGGGAATGTGGCTTTTGCGTCGTCGTTCTTTTATTCCCTTAAGACAAAGCAGGCATGGGAAGGTGATGTCACTGGCTTTTCTAGGCAGCTCGATCAATAACGAGACACCAATTTGAGTTTTCTACATGGACATGCTATTTTAACTTGAAAGGAGTAGTGGAAGCTGTCTGAAATCCTAAAGCAATGAGAGATTATGTTGTAGGAGATGAATAACAATGTTCTGGTTTTACCATCCTGTAATTCATTTCACTGTGACAAATTTCTTTTTTGAAGAAAAAAAAAAAAAACATTCTTTTATCCTAGACCTGTTTTTCATGGTAACACTGGATATCTGATGTGGAACAAACCTTTCTGTGCATTGTGGTATGTCTTGAAGCAGGTACCCGGAGTCTCCTGAAGTTGTCCCAACGTCCTTGTGTGTTCTTACAGTGCTCCTACAGAGACAAAGGAGACTGGGAAGTGATCTGGGCTGGTTTATGAGCTGCTATCAGGGCTGCATATCCTGTGACCAGGAATAGCCAAGAAAGTTTGCTCAAGTGCACAGAGACAGCAGCACGCACACCTGAAGCCTGAGGGAGTTTTTAACAACATTATATGTGATTACTCTGCATCATTTGCTGTTCAGATAGTAATTCTAACTTTTGGGTCACCTTCCTCTATAGGTATTCACTAAACCATCCAAAGGTGTGCATTTGAATCTCAGTTGCTTTGAGGGATTTTTAAAACCCTATTTCCAAAATCAGCAATAGTCAACAGATATTGTTTTGGGCTCAGATGTTGTGGCATCTTATCTTCTGAACACCACTGCTGGGACTTAATGACATTTTCAGAAGTTTTCTTCAAATTTTAATTTTAAACAGAAAAAATGAGGTGTTTTTTTTTTTTTACAAATTGGCAAATTTTGTAAGATATGTCTTCAGCCAGACTCTAGCAGGCTGGTTCACAACAACTTATTAGTTATGTGGGGTTCACATTGAAATGGAAAGCACAGTGGGTCAGTACGTGGCTCTTCATATTTTAAAGCCAAAATGGTGACATTCATTGGCCTCTTTAGTATACGACAAACAAGACAACAAAAGCGGCAGCACAGATGTGCAATGCGAGGGAAATATTAATTTTATTTATGTGCATTTTTATTTAACATGCACAGCTTTCTGTGAGCAGCAGTCTCAAGTTCAGCACTTCTGGTACCAGTAACGACAGTAATAAACAGTGTGATAAAAGCAGGTTTAAGTGAGACGGTGGGGAATTTGACTGGAACATGAGTGACATGCCCTGTAATGAGTTTACAGCTGAGAAGTGAGACTTTGTCTGCCTCAACATTTGAGCTGAAGTATAAACAGGGAATCTTTCCTGATTATTAACTTCCCCTTTGTTTTGCCACAGGGCTTACTTGTCAGGAAGACAGGAATGAATGCGAAGAGAGTCTTTGTTTTCCCGGAGTGCCTTGTATGAATACCTTTGGATCTTATGCATGTGGAATTTGCCCCACTGGGATGGAGGGAAATGGTAAAATTTGCAAATGTAAGTGTTTTACATGATTTATTTTAATAGATGGGGAAAAAATGAGTTCAATTCTACTACTATTATCCTTAATCAAGTATTTGCCACTCATTTCAAGTACAGACCTTCAAATACACAAACCAGACTATTGTCACATCGTATTAATATGGATATTTGCAAATTAGTCTCTTATTGTTCATTTTGGCTAGAAGAAACCCCATAGCATACAAAAAATATATTTTCCAGATGCCAGCTAGATAATTTGCCAAGGACATCCCAGGTGTTCTTCACTATTTCACTTGTCAATACACCATCCTCTAGCAAGTACTTGGGGAGCACCCCCAGGACTGATTTGGCTTTGGGTGCCTGCTGGGTAAGCTGGATAGGCTAAGGGAAAGAAGGTCCATGTGCCAATCCTACCCATCCTTTCACCTGTTGCCAAGGTGGGCTTTCACTAGAGGACATGCCAAACATCTATGGGCTCTGAAGTCATTCCACAGATCCCAACTAGCAAAGAAAATGACCAGGAACAATTTTAGACCTTCACCATATTTTCTTTTGGATTAACAGACTCTTTAGTGGGGAGACTACAGTGACTGTGCTCTGCTGAGACCTTCACAATGTCCTTGATGTGACCTACACACACTGCTTGTTTCAGTCATAGAGACACAAGCCTTTTACAAAAATAATATTTTTCTGGCCACAAAGAAAAAAAACCCCACACTTGAAGTCTTCAGTATTTGTTTGTTGGTATCTCCAAAGACATCCAAGAAGAAAAAGATACAGATATTGACTGTGCAGATACCAGCATTTCCTCATCTTGATTACAAAAATGAAAAAAAATATCCATCGTAAAAAGACTGAGTTGTAACTGCAGGACCCTGGCACCAGCAGGACAACCTTTGCCAGATTTACCAAATATCCCCTCAGTCATATTGCCAAATGTCTGCATCGAATATTTTCTTTGCTGCATTATTTTGGCCACATTGGTTATTTCAAAGTGATTTTGCATCTGCTTCACTAATGCATATTTTCGTGGATAATTTAACCAAGGAAAGAAGGATATACAAAATAATGCCCTTTTGATAAATACATATATCAGAAAAGTAATTTCTTACCACACTTTTTTTTTTAATTAAAGAAAAAAAATTATTTCTGAAATGTATATTTATTAGAAGAAATAAACCTGAGGGCTTCCTTGGCCAAACATGATAGGATAGAAACCATTATTTGTTGTTCTGATACACAGACTTAACATTGCTGCTCATATTTCCCTTGCTCAAGAAAATAGAAAGTCTTCTGGGAGAAAGGAAGAGAAAACTGAAGTAATTTTATAACTCAGAGTGAACAATAGCTCCTTACATTGTTTACTATATATAAAGAAGGGTAGGTTCAGGATTTATTAAGAGTGGAGAATATTCAAGAGACCCAAGGCAATGCATAGTTATTTCACTTACAACACTATCCATGTAGATTTTACACCTAATTCATTTCAGAAATTACCTTAAAATTATGCAGCAAATAATGTGTTTCAGAGCCTCCACCGACCATTTTTCCTTATTACACCTACATATGCTTTGTATATGTATTTTCATAGTCTCAGAGAGAAGATTTCAAGGAGAGGGCAGAAACCAGAGAGAGAGCATAGGTCCAGTGTGAACTGCAGCATCCTCATGCGAGTAACAGTGCTGTCAAATACTGGTTGACCCAAGGCTCTTTAAGTACCCTGATCTCAATAAAAGATCACTGTGCATATTAAGTCTCCCAGATAAGCAAAGCTTGGTGAGACTGGGCATAATAATTTCTCCTATGTTTGTGTTGAAGCTTTGCTGCATGGCAGCAGCTGACTCACCTGATTTGCCTTTATTTGCTTGACAGTTGGCTTCCAGAGTAAACTTATGCCAGGTTACCTGATTTGCTGTTGCTTTTTATCATCAATCACAGCTAAGCTCTAACACCTTCTTTCTTTGTCTCCTTGATTTCTTTTCACAGCTGTTCTTGCTGCTGATGTTACAAAAGCCCTAAGCAATGGCAAAGGTGAATTGAATGGGACTGAGGTTAAGCAGCCACTGCAGTCCTTAGAGGCAAAGGATTCTCCTGTAATTAGGAATTTTAACATAAGCAATAGACATGGTAGGTATGCAGGGATACAAAGTCTTTTTCATTGAGGGCAGTTTATGTATTCAGAAATCTTACATTTTAACATCTTGACAGTAAATATATACTTCTTGTTCATAACACAGCATAGAAAGCTTGAATTAAAAGTGAAAATCCTCTTAATACACCAGACTTTGGAGTGCAGCTCAGTGATTTTGCATGGAAGGGAGGCATTGCAGCAGTAGCAATCAAAATGGCCAGAATTAGAAATTGGGTCACTTCTCAGGTAAAACAAAGCCCCTCCAAATTTTGGTGGCCAATGGAAAGCAACATAAATGACATCTTATACCAGCTTGCCATAGCCAAATGATGCTGATGTTTTATTTCTGTATTTGATGGGCTGTCACTGATTTAATACTGAGTTTTGGGCATAAATGAAGATTGACTTGACATATAAATTTGACTGTGGCAGAAGCTTTTCCCAGATGTGGAGCACTAAAACAGTCTCTAACACAGGTGTGCACCTGCACAATGACTATGTTGGTCCTGTTCTAATGGATGTTGCATATTTAATTAACTTTCTAGTGAAAGCAGGCAGGAAAAAAATGAGACTGGTATATCTGCTGTGTAGAGACATATGTGAAATAAAAGGGGTTTTTTCTTACCTTTTTTCCATAATATCTGTACCAGGCTAGTCAACACCTAACCAGAATTTGCCTCTTGCAGGGATCATGATGCTGTAGGTAAAGTGCATGAATAATGCAGAAAATACATGAGAATCACAATGGAGACTTTACTGGAGATGATTAGAAAAGATCTACAATCATCATTAAGATTGTATTCATCATCAGTTCTATGTCTTGGTGCTGTTAAGTACTTCACAGCATTTAACAGTGAAGGCAGTTCATATACACTTGCCCATTCAGTGACATCATAAGTATTAAAATGTTATATACTACCAGAGCATTCAATTTTGTGCAGAGTTCTGAGATAATTAGAGCAGTTTTCGGTAATACCAGGTTTGACACATTAGGGATGATTTCTAGATCAGAAACATATGTACCTGACAGTGTGATTTTAAAAGTAGGGTACAGGTGCTGTAAGGTTTGCTAATTACCTTCCAATTATAAAAGACCAAAAAGATGTCAAATAATACCTTTTCTCACTCAGTTAATCTTTCACTTATGCCGAAAATTACAGTTTCTGTGTTGCACATGATAAATGCCAAACAACTTTGAGTAATAAACTTGAAAACACATAATTAGAGGACTAATAAATCTTGCTTTAATGAGAAACAGCTGTTCTGTTACACGGTGCCTACAGGACATTCTCATGTTTGGCTCAAGGTTTGGGAACATTTTGCATTAATTAGACTTTAAAAGAATAAAAACAGTTATAAAGCTTTAGCTGGGCTCAGCTAAATTTTATATATGCATTTAAAGAAATTATTATTGACATGCTTGAGGTCACTTTTCCTTTCTTTCTGACTTTTTTGGGGCCTGCAGCACCAGTGGTTACCTGTGCCAGCAGGCCGTGTTTCCCTGGAGCACTGTGTTTCGACCGGAAACCCCCTTATGTTGGATACGTCTGCGGCCGATGCCCAGCAGGGTTTTTTGGAAACGGCCGAATCTGCACCAAAGTGCCCACACCAGGTACTTTCTAATTTTTAGAATTTTAAAAAGGGTTTTGCATACAAAATATGAACTACAACAGTCTATACTCTGGAACCAAACGCTGAAGGCTGTGTTCTGTCACTCTTACCTGACAAGAGGTTGGCAAGTTTTATTCCAGGAATACCTGGCTCTGTGAGTTGGGATTCAATAGATTAACCACCTCCTTTGCTACCAGGGGAATTCTTCACAACAGGACTTGCTCAGTGGGATGACTTATCACATCTGTATTTCTGCCACAGCGCTGGCAGAGGACTTCAGAACACATCTCCTCCCCGGGAAGATCAGAACATGACACATGCCAGTATCACTCTGCTTTCCTTTTTTAACTAATTCCTTTCCTTCAAGGCGTCTGTTCTGCAAGGTGACCTGTGAAGATGATGATAAACAAAGTGTTATGCAAGAACAACTGTACCAACAACTGAAGGCAACAGATAATTAAAGCATTTCAATAGTATTGCTCACAGCCTGAACAATAATCTTCCTTATGCAGCTCTGAAACTCAGCTGGTCCCATTAATCTCTGAGGACTGATCATAAGAAGAGGTCTTTTGCTTTGATAAAAGAAAAGCTTGACCTGACCTCAGGGAGAAAGTGGCAATGGTATAGAAACCACTCATCAATCATCCAATCTTGCCCTCTCTCTGTGATAGTCTCATAATTCAATGTATGGTTCTTTAGGGAGAATTTGGATGATTGTCACTTTTTTACTACACTGACTGCTCTGCCAGGAGAACTCATATTCATTCCTTGGTAACAGTAGTTGTTAAGTCAGATTCCTTGGTTTTCTTCTAGATCTTTTTCTTAAGTATTCAAGACAGACTGGCTTGAAACCTGTTAAATTGTTTCCTGACCTCCTGCAATTGACCAACCCACTTCATTCCCCATTCTGTATCAAAATCAATGGCTGTTGGTGCTATATTTTAACCCATTCTATCAAAGTGGAAGCAATTTTACTGCTTAATGTAAGTAGCATCTAATGTCTTTGAACTACAAATTGATTTTAGGCAGTTCTCTGAATCTAAAGGTCACAAAAATAAACTCAGTGTTTTTCTTTCTCTAGCAATGAGCATGTACAAAGTATTACTTAGTCTGCCAGCAGCACTAAGTCAGTTATTGACCCTTCTATAACTTGTGAAAGCTGTAAAAGTGGCTGAAGGAAAAAAAAAAATCATTGTGCATATAAATAACTTTTCTGTCATTGCCCAAAGCTGCCCCTTGTGGTTAATGGGGAAATGGGGCATACATCATACACCCCAAAGCTTGTTCAGATGCTGTTGAGTGTAATAGATACTCTGCAGCTGTAGGTATTGGTAAAGGAAGTCAGGAACACTTACATCATGCCACAGAAACATGAGCCAATAGGTTTGTCTATGCTCTAAAAAGGGGAGCACAAGACAGGAGCTGCCATGTGTTGTGATTCATACCTGTCATATACAACTCCAGGCAAGATGCAAGTGATATCACAAGTATCTCATGAAACTAGTACATGTTTTTTCCAAAAGTGAGCTGTGTATTGGAGGCTGGGGGATTGTTTTACATTTTTCTCCCAAATATGCAAACCGAGTCAGGACTTCATGCTGAAATTTGGCCGTCCAACCAGCTTGAGCACTTTGGGAAGGGAATGAAGAGGAATTATTTTTTGCTCTGTCAGAAGCTTAAATTCCCTCCTGTGAATTATATCACAATATAAACAACGAGCATCTTGTGCCTCAAGGTTAAACGAGCGTAGGCATTTGTTTTAATACTTGGAAATGAAAGCAATTGCTGCAGCTGTATCAGTGTCCTAATTTATGGCCAAAATGATCGGTTTAACTTCCCTTCCCATGTGCTTTGCTGGTTGAAGCAGACGTATTGTATAGCACTGATGATTAGAAGATATCAGACAAAAAAAGAATTAACTTTCAATTAAATTTATGTACAGTTGTGGATTATGAGTATTGTGAAATCGTCCCTGTTAGAATAATAATTTCTCTGCCTTGTAACTTATGCTTTCAGTCTTCAAATGAAACAGAACAAATCCTCTTCAGCTTGTTACAGTACTTGTGAAGGTACTAAGATGATGTGCCACTTCTTTCCAACTCCAGTAATTTTAATCTAAAAATACTCCTGCTAATCCCTATTTTGTACTTTTATTGGCTGCTTTTGACATGAAATTATTCTCAATTACAGTGATTTAGGGATTAAAGGATAAGTATTTCTTCATACTGAAGCCACAAGAATTACCCAACTGCTTTTGTAGGCTACTGAGGAGAAAAATATGCCAGAAGAAAATTGTTTCCTAAGTCAGTGTTTGATGAGCTGCACCTAAAAAGTTCTTCAATTTTGATTTAAAATCAACAAAATACTATTTCCTCAGAACTGATATGCGATGGGTGTTCATCTTTTGAAATACTTGACTTACTGCAAACTATGTAACTCCACAAAAAAGTTTCTGAGCTACATTTACCTGCTCTGCCAACAATGCATGGCCTCATTCTTTTCTCACTTACATATTTCACCTGACTTATATCAGTAGTTTGTACCACTTTAAACTGGCCAGTCTTGGTTGCAATTTTTCTTGATGTACATCAGAATAGTCTCAAGGAAAAGTCATCACGGAATTCAATATATCAAGGGAAATTATTATCTTTTTAAAACAAATTCTCCTATCAGAAACAAAAAGGTGTTTCTCTCCCTTCAAAATTCATAAAGCAGATATCCTACATTTATTTAAAAATTTACTAGTAGGATCAAAAGTCCCTCAAGTCTGCTGGCATTGCAATAAAGAGGAAAGCCTAAGGAATTTAAATCTGTCCAGCCTTCCCTGGGCACATTTCATGTTTGTATAAAATATCTGTTACCTTTTCCCTGGAAGAGGCAGATCTCTTAAATCAAAGCATGCAGTATCATTGGTCATACTCTTGGCACAAAGAAAATGAATATATCCTAATGGGGGATGCTGGTGCTGTTATTGCATGTTGCAATATTATTTCTTGTCAAATGCTACAGGTATTTATCTAGACTGGTTCTATCACTCACAGTCACACAGACACCCATCTTTTTGCACTTTATTTACCAGGTTAGAGAGGCTGGTGTCATCACAAAGAATTTAGTTTTTTTCCTATTACTAAATCAGCAATTTTACTGGACAAAGCAGTGCCACATCCATTACTGATAAAAGATTGTTTGTTCAGAGCCAGGTCTTTCTGCCTCTCCTGGTTTAGGGATCTGAAGATCAAAGGACAGGATGATTTTATGATCTCTGTAATCGAGTTCTGCTTTTCCATTCTGAACACCACTGCAAGATCTCCCATCATAGCAGTTAATTTGCAGTATTGTAGACATTTGGCACTTGCTATACTTCTGTATGTGGCTCCTATTTGTTATGTTTACGTGCTCCGTGTTTTACACTATTCCAGTATCTGCACCATGAGCCTGAGTTCACTTTGATTTTACATCAGAGAGACCTCTGCCACCTTCTCATTTGCACCACTGTCAGATCAACATCAAGGTGTGCATTTAAAAGGAGAATAAATCGTTTTGAAGTAAAAGACCATGTGTGTGTTTAAGCACACAGTGCTCAGTCAAACACCAGAGGAACATATTAACCTTAAGTTCTACATTCCTAAATTTTAACTTGGAAATCACTCCTGTCATTGTTAGAACTCATCGTCGATCACTTTCCATGAAAAATAAATAACTCCAGTAAGAGCTTTGGTTGCCAACCCAAGGTTTCATCTCTGGAGTTAAGTGCAGGAGTAGGGACCTCTTGCTGCCTGCAGCCAATCAAATGATTTTGCTTCAAGAGGTGACTAAAGAACATAATAGGCTCCTTTCATCTCTTATCTAACAGAATTGATGAATCTGCACTAAAAAGATCAAGGCCCAGATTCCAGTCTCACTTACACCAGTATAAATCATAAGTGACTCCATTAACGAACAGCATTACCCTAATGGACTGAGCCGAGCCTCCTGGGAAACGTGTCTTAAAATGTTTAAGGTAGGCACATCACACACAGAACACTTGAATACGAAATCTGATAAAATGCACACACTCTTCAGCATTCAGAGGGTACTTTGCAATGAGTAACTAACCCATCTCGACATGGTTTATGCAATGAGTTACAAGGCTTCCCTGAAGGCAGGGATATTTAGATGCTGCAGCCATTAGCTGTGAAGTTGCTGAGATCCTTGCAAAAAAGGCATAGCAGAAATACCAAATAAATAGTAAAGGATACCCTGATTTGCCTCTGAGTGGAAATAGCTTTCAGCTCTTTTTGCAGGCTCCAAAACCAGGAAGCATTGCCTCTCAAAGGGCTTCCAACTCCTAGCTCTGACCCGGGGCATGGAAATTCTGCCCACATTCTCTTTGGAATGCGTGGTGGAAGGGTTCAATCCCTTTCACAACCTATGTTTCTGTGTTTCTAGCCAGAATATTTCAGGACAGAATGTATTTTCTTTTCATTTTTTGGACAAGTTATGATGTAATGACGTGTCCTTCAAGGGATATGTGATGAAATGGCAACTGAAGTGGGGTTAGAAATGTCACACACAGACATTCCACATAACTTTGGTCTTATGAAAGACACACAGTTTTGAGAATGGTATACCAGTAATCTTCACATGAGGCCAGGATCAGTCTGGCATTTTGGACATAAGCTTCTACCCTTTCCTGCCCTCTGAGTTTGTAATTGCCACTGAAAATCTCCTGTACTTATCAAGGCAGAAAGGGGATCAGAGGGAATTTCTGATGGCATTCTCCTCCTTAAGGATACCTAATAAAATATTAAGTATTTTCAGAAAAATATCAACAGAAGTCTGTGCAGCATATGCTTTGACCCAAATATAACAACCAAAGCAGGGACAGAGGGAAGAATATGTTTAGATAATTTAAAAGATAAACGGTTTCCAGCTTCACTGATCCATACACTCTGTCAATCCAGAACTTGTTAAGTGCTTCCAATACAGATGATATATTTAGGAAATGATGTAGCTCAGCAATAGAAGACCAATGAAGCCAAGCCATAAAATCACTAGGGAAGAGGACTCAGCTATATGCGATGAATAATATTTACATTCAATCAGAACATCAAGTACAGATTACATTTCTCTCCTACCAAGAATTTGCCACCTTTTGCTTAAGCATTCACTGTGCCATCATGACTTTTAAGTGATAATAACAACTCGGTCTCCAACAAATAATCTACATAGGATATAGGCCCAGTAGTTTTTTTTACATTGACAGAGCAGAGAGCAAGATTATCCTCTCTTAGAATTTCCAGGCTCATTTCATCATCCAGCTATAATAACCCACAGCTTTTAAATAGAGCCAACCCTTTGCACAAATTTGACAAGATTGCTGTTTTGTTAAAGGCACTTAGAAGCCCTTTAAGACTGTGAGCAACATATTGGACCAATATCCTGGCCCCATTAAAGAAATACAAGAGTTTTTTCCACTAACAGATAAAGCAAAGCAGGCATTGGAAACAAAAAAAAGATTCATAAGCAATGCAAAGCATAATACAGGGAGGGAAAAATAGGTGTGAAAGAGACTTATTCCTGCTCAGAACAAATTTAGGACCAGTTCTTTAATATCTGGTTGTTATTTATGAGCAAGTACCTGCAGTGTCACCCACTGCACAGGACTTACTTGTAGAATCAGGTGATGTTCACGTGAATTTTACCCCCAGTATTACACGTAACATGCATAAAGCTGGATCATTTCTGACGGGATACTGCGACAACTTACAGCTAACGGGAGGCAACTCATCCTCTGGGATGTAGGAGAAAATAATCACCCATGCTGATAAGGTATTAGACTAAGAATGTCATTGAATCATAAAGTAGCAATGTTGGAAAGGACCTGAAAAGGTCACCTCTTTGTTTCGTCAAACTAACTACTAATATCTTCTGTGACACACCACCTAAAAACTTATTACTGAAACTTCTCGGGTTTTGTTTTCTAAATTAGGAAGAAACTATAGATGAATGTTAACCTAATCAGTTGAAATTGTGGAGAATTCCATAAAGGCATGATTTCACTGAGAGTATTTATATGTGCTTATATCATATAAAATAGATTCATTACTGGTTCTCAGTAAGGCCTGGTTCAGTTTGTTTCTTGGCTTTCATATGTAAAATAATTTATTTTTATGTGTTTACAGCCCCCAAAAACATAATTATAGTTTTAGACCATTTACATCTTGAATCAAATAAAAGGAGATCTTCAGTAAAATATTCAAATTTAAGCTATCTTTTCTTTGAAGAAATATTATGGCTTTTCTTTTGAAGAAATTTTATGAACTTTCTTTATAACCTATTATTACTCTTCTAAAGGATTCCACACAGATATTTCAGAGAATTAGACAGGGAAGCTTCAGAGACAATCTGCCTTGATTCAGCCTATTTTGTATATATCTATCAACCTGTTCAAGCCTTGAGAGAGTCTGAAGACCCATGAGGCATCATCAGATAAGAACACAGTTTCTATTAATTTTTCCATCTCTCATAGCACTGAGCAGTAAAATATACTGTCAATTCCTCCATGGAAAATATAATTTACTTTCATGAATTCCATCTTAATACTGTCTTTGTAGCTGCTGAAATAATATCGTTTCAGGCTCGAATAATTGGAGAAGGTACAACACAAAGAAGCGAGGTAAAAGTTCAGACCTGAAAGATGGACAAGGGATAATGAAAGAAAGGACGATAAAACAGTTATGAGGGGATTAAGTGGGTGATCCTTGGTGTTTTGAAACACAGCCACACTTTTCCTTCACTTCCTGTTGTGTTAGCTGGATATTCAGAGAAAAGCACAGGAAAAACACTTTTAAAAACAGCAGCAGAGAAGGGGTTAGACCCAAGGAATGTAAAGAGCACAGAAGGAGATCTCGGAACAAAGGAGTGAGGAGAGCACAGCTCCTGTGCAAGGGGTGAGAGCACTTCAAACATTCTGAGTTTTTCAAACCCACAGAAGAGAATTTTTCAATTAAATCTTGAAATAAACTGGAAGGTTGGAGAGGTGTTTGAGAAAACATTGTTTGGAAAAACATACCAGGTTTATAAAACTCCATACACAAGCCATAAAAAAGACACTGATAAAGAAAATTATTGACAGAGAAGGGAAAAAGAATCCCTGTTTGGGGAGCACGTTCATATCTTTGCAATCAGTAATTCTTACACCATCTGTCTCTGGTGACCCAGATGTTAAAATTTCTATTGAAAACTTACAGAAACTATCACAAAAGAAGTAAAGAAAACTCCCTAACAAACCGTTTGTAAACAAGGTGCACAAAAGACATTATTTCATCAAAGGGCCATTTTTCTGTACAGCTGTCATTGTGTTTATCGCCTTCCCGCATTGTTCCTGCACTTTGCCTGTATATGACGTCTTGTTCCAAGAACCTTATTAACCAACAGCTGACGGAGACCTCCTTGGAAAATGGATCCATAGATAATAGGTTAAAATGTTGCATATTAGGACAAAATTCGTATTTAAAACTGTTTCATAGCTTTCAGACTTGAGTGCTATTCTAGGACTCCAGTTTACAGCCTGAGATTACTTTCATCTCCTCAGGACCTAAAAAGTTTAAATCATTTAATCATTTAAATCATAAATCATAACCCAAATCATTTAAAATTTATGAGAAGCCTGGCTTAAATGAATGTACTCTAAGGCAGCATTAGTGTCCCAAATCTTTTCTCCTCTTAGTTTTTTCTTTCCCTTAATCTTCACAACTAATCTCCAATTATTCTTCGCAATATCTTAATCTTCATAAAAGGTCTCTGCTCCTTAAAATTTAAATCATAAGGATTTCCATTGAAAAAGTTTTGTGAATAGAAAAATATTTCTTATACAAGAAGAGCTATACCTAAAAGCATTTCTAAAGCATTGGTTTGATATTTATTCACTATGAAAGAGGTCATCTTTATACCTTCCTTAACATACCTTAGATAAGACTGAAATTTTTTCAGTAATATCATTTCCATGGTCATGAACTGTTTGCTTCCTGACCAATCATCTCGGAATCTTCATTTTCTTTAAATACATCAGTTAATTGAGACATTAATTATTTTGTTCTGCAAACCTTAAGGCAAACGAACTGTACAGTGATGCAGAAAAATACAAGAGACCTTCAATATGATATAAGTGAATTCTCTTACTGAGGTAGTATTTTCAATATCCCAGAACTGGAAGTGAACCTCCTTGATGGCAGAGTCTAGATCACATTCCATTTGTGGGAATCATTTGCTCCGTAGACAGAGAGAGACTTATAAACAAGGTTAAGTGGGTGAACTGACTGGAAAATCCCAGGTTTTCTCCTCCACAAAAGTGTTGTGGTGGGGCACAATGACTTTATATTTCATAGACAAAACCCAAATTTGCCTTGCAAATTATGAATGGTGTTACAGAATTGTGTATGTGCAGCTGCAGCCACAATGACAAACAAGAGTCTGAAGCAGAGGAATAGTTACAATCAGAAGTCGCTGAGTGATGCAGCCTCCATAGACTATTCCCTATTGCTCATGATTTTGGTAGGTGAATGGGAAGAAAATTGCTCACCGGATAGCAACATCAGCAACACAGTCTCATTTTCTATCAGGCTGAAACAGCTCAGGGACAATGAACTAGATGTTCACTTTTTAATTTCATCATTAAAGCAGCGTCACTGAAGTGATGGCTTAAGAGCACAGATTTTATGAAGACTGAATACGGCTGTACAGATGGATAGAGTGGTGTGACTGCTTTGCTCGGTGCTGACCTGCCCAGACGTGAGGCATTCCAGGTGCCTGGCTCTGTTAGCCCAGCACAAGCTGAACAGCCTGGCTGGTTCACAGGATCACAGGTTATTCCGAGTTGGAAGGGACCCACAGGGGTCATCTAGTCCAGCTCCCAAGTGAACAACCACCCAGGGATTGAACCCACAGCCCTGGAGCCACGGGCACCACGATCCATCCATCTGAGCCTTCCACCATCTAGACCATGTCACTGAGCTCCTCATCCAGTCTTTTCTTAAACACCTCCAGGGATGGCGACTCCACCACCTCCCTGGGCAGACCATTCCAATGAGAGATCACTCTCTCTGTGAAAAAGCTCTTCCTAACAGCCAATCTAAACCTCCCCTGGCGTAGCATAGGCCATGTCCTCTTGTTCTGGGGCTGGCAGCAACCTCCCCTCAGGTAGTTGTAAACAGCAATGAGGTCACCTCTGAGCCTCCTCTTCTCCAGGCTGAACAACCCCAGTTCCTGTAGCAGCTCCCCATAGGGCTTTCCTCCAGTCCTGTCACCATCCTTGTCACCCTTCTCTGGACCCTCTCAAGCAGCTCAATATCCTTCTTAAATTGGGGAGCCCAGAACTGGACACAGCACTCAAGATGTGTCTGACCAGCGCTGAGTACAGGGGAAGAACTTCCCTAGTCTGACTGACCACATTGTTCCTGATACAGGCCAGGATGCCACTGGCCTTCTTAGCCACCTGGGCACACTGCTGGCTCATATTAAGTTTTCTGTGAACCATTACTCCCAAATCCCTCTCCATTTCACCACCCTCCAGCCACTCCTCCCCCAGCCAATAGCGATGCATGGGGTTGTTCCTTCTGTCTGCCTGTGCACAGGCAGTGGCTCACACACAGCTTCACATTGTTTTCTGCTTTGTCACTTCCAGATTTGGGCACCTCTTACACAAACATTATTGGCCATATACTGTATTTCCACATCTTTCAATGTGGGGATTAACTTTTGCCTGTGCCTACTTCCTATCTGTTATTTGTTCCTGAAGTCTTCTACAACACATTTCACTTTTCAACTTTGCATGTAAAAAGTACCTAAAGTATTATTAGGCCTAAACATAAGATCCTATCAAAATTTACACTAATATCACAATGGATCTTTAAAATAATTTTATGTCTACAAAAATAATTCTGGAAGTACACCCTTTGCAAAAATTGGGAAGTCAAAGCTGTACCTTTCTTAAATGTGACAGGGAATTTCTTCTGGGAGTTACTGCTTGTGATTGTAAGAGAAGGGATATGGTGACTGGGAAGTCCAACCAGTATCTAATGTGGGGAACTTTTGGATGATTAAGAGGAAGGAAAGAAGAATCAAAGCTGTATTAGTGAATATTTGTTGGAGGGAAGACATTAGGGTATGTTTAGATGGCTAAAGAGAAGATTTAGAAATTAAACATGATCTGACTAGGGAAGAAAGCAATTCCAGAACTTAATAATATTAAAGAGCAGATTAAGAACTGATGAAACAGCAGAATTTCCCCTGAGCTTCCTGTTGACAGCAGCTTCTTTTCTCCTTTCTCACTGAATAAATACCAAAAAAAAAAAAAAAATTAACATGGAAACATACAGAAAGAAATAGGAAGATCCTTAATACTCTTGTAACAAGGCTTCATAGACCAGTGTAATTTTTCTGTTCTCTCTTGACATTTTAAATAAGATTTATATGCTGGTAGATGTTTCAAATTTTAAATGATGACCCACATAGTGTAATATGTCAAAAGAGCATTTCTCTTTCAATATACTTCTGAAAGAGAAATGTGCTGGACAGCAGGTACTACTAAATGTTAATAGCTCTAAAACTACACAAATTGTAAATTTATTGAATTGTGTTAATAATGAATTCTTAAACTATTCACAGAATTCTGAAGCAGTTGTAGCTTGAGCAGAATTAAAGGTGCCCATAACCCTCTGAAGTGACAGGCAGGAGCCAGAGGAGCTTGCTAAGGAGAAGGAGCCAGTCTCTACCTGAAGACTAGACTGGTTTGAAACATTTGATTAGATTAAAAGAGAAAGAAGCATTTGAGATTGCATGGCAATGATTGTAGTGCCTCGCTCATGTAATTATATTTTTTTAAAGTAACACTTACATTGAAAAAACAAAATGTAAATTTCTAACTGAACTGCAAAGAGAAGCCTGGCAATGAAAAGGTAATACACATTCCTGTCTACAGGAATATTTAAGCATGTGTTTAAGGAGTCAGCTTCTAGTTTGGGTCAAGATGTGGCTGTTTCCAAGGCACTTGGGAAGAACAGTCTGAAGGTGTGTAAGTCTGAGACCACGAAAAACTTGAGTGAACAGCATGAAGGAATGTGGTTACCAACCTGGTACACCCTGTTCTAGGCAGAGTGTGAAATATATGCTGCTTCTCTGGGCACAGAAATAATTGGATTTAGAAGAGGATGGGATTTCTCTTAATTCAAGCCCAGATCTGGCCTTTTTATGAAAGGTTGCAAATGTGAAAAAAAAACATCAAAGAGAAACTCAGGAGACAGAAATAGATTGGATTTTTTTTCCTGTGTGTTTCAGAATGTTGATATCTCACCCTGAGTCTAAGAGATGTTGAGTGCCTTCTCTGTTTGTGAGTGACTGTTTTCACCAGTTTAAGTAGCCATTTTATTCCCTTTGGAATGAACACAATCCTCTTCAACTACAGATATTTAGTAGTTCACTATAAAATGCAACTCAAGTGAGAGAAGAAATCAGAATTTGCTGTGCCTTAGCAATGCCATTATGGCATTGGCAAGCATGAACCAGAGACTGGTTATGAAAATTCTGGTTTTTGTCCTTAGTTTGAGTGGCACCAAATATCTGAAACACTGGGCAAACCAAAACCTTGAGAGTCACATGGTAAGGGACTCCTGCACCACATGGATGGCAAAGTGTCCTGTTGTCAAGCTGGGTGAGAGATATTAAACTTCTGTATCAGAAATCTGTCCTCTGTCACTTTTCTTCTAATCTTCCCCAGAGAGAGGGACAACAGAGGAATCTGTCCCAGGGCCTGATCCATCCTGGCATTACACTGTACTTGCAGTGGTATAGATCCATCAATATGAATAGAGGTCCTGATATGAACAGCAGGGGCGAAGAAGCAGGTTCTCAGTCTCTTATCTACCTCTGTGAAAAATAACCTCAATTATTCCACAGTTGCACATTTCCCCATTCGTATAGGAAGAAATATTGACAGGTAGTGAAAACGTATTTTTGTTTCATCACATAACCTTGAGCATTTTGCCTTGTAATATTTTTTTTTTTTTGTAATTTTCATCCAGTCCAATATGTAATCATATGGTAACATCACAAAGAAAAAAGATTCGCACACTCTGCATTGGTAATGGATTATACATTTCAAGATACTGATCAACAGCAAGGGAAATAAATTGAAGTAATACAAGATTTGAGAAAGCTGCTAACTATAGACAACCAAGCGTAACAATCTTTTGGCTTACCTTCTTTGTTTTAGCTTATTTAGACATCTGGAAGACTGCAGAAAGAAATTTCCAGGTATTCCAGAAAAAAACCTCTCATATTCTAATCCAAAATAGTATCAATATAAGGAAATTTCGAAGTAATGAAAGCTGACAGAACACTCTAGTCGACACGTTTGAATGACAACAACATCTTATGAAGTTTAGTGGCCTCTATAAAGTGGATGAGGGACCTTGATCAGTATATATGATAATGAAATGAACAATCAACTGAAATGCACCACTACTCTTCATTGGTAGTGTTATTTGAGATGTAAAAATTACATTATCACAGAAGCACTCCGACCATGTGCTCCCCCTTACAGGGAAAGATGAATCTCATTTGTAGGGTGGGTATATAACCTATATCATCTGCTAAAGAAATAAAGTATTTCTCTCTCTCTCAGGTAGTCAATCAGATCCCCTTACTAGTTACTCAAATTTAATTAAGAGGAAAACCCTTTTAATTATGACACAGGAGAAGGAGCTCAAAGGTATAATCAGGGCTAATTTTGGAAATTTATCAGAGAGGTCATTCAGCCCTCCACTGTCACTCCTGTTGATTTCTGGTCCCCAAATCAAATCTTCTAAGGGCTGTAATGATCATCTATTACTGATAATTTTCTATGGAGGTATTTCTTTCATCTTCCATTCCTTTTTAAAAATTCTTTAACTTCTCCTATCCTTGCATGCTCCTTTTAGTGATGTCTTCCCTGCTTCATCATCTCTTTTCTTCCATTCTCTGTACCTCAACATTCATCAGCTTACTTTGGACAGTGAAATCCATGTATTCGCCTACTGCTTGATTAAATACCATGTATTTACTTACTGATGGCCATAGCTCCATCCACTACCATTGTAAGACTCCAAAACATTATGCTTCAGGGCAATAGAAACTCATCAGCTTCCAGTGAATGGCATTATTTATGAGCCAAATAAACACAACTTTGGCTGCCAGGATTTGCTTTGATCTAGTCAATGCTCTAACTTTTGTTTGACCCTTGCCAAGCATGTGAATCTTTTTCCTTGCTAACTATGGTCAAGTTCTACATCAATTGGAGTTTTAAGAAAGTGATTAATATTTATACTTTTAGAAAAACTGGTACATCCTGCATGGGGTTAACCCTAGAACCAATGGAGGATTTTTGTTCAGGATCCAATACATTCCATACCCTATGGAGAGAGTATGCCAGAACTGGTTAAAAATAGCTTCTTCCATTCATTAGCGTTAGCAGATGGCCATTAATCTTCCTGAAAGTATTGATTCAAACTACTCGTCTCCACTTTCAAGGCCCTTCACAGACTCCCCTCTGCCCATCTATCATCCCTCCTTACACAGCTGAAAAGGTGGTTGGCTCTGGAACAAGTGGGTGACAGTAACAAACCAGCCATCCCCCTTACACGTCTGCAGGGAGCTGCACACAGCATCAACAAAGCTCTCCCATTTGTCTCCTTTAAATGCTTTCCTAAAACTTTCCTTTGTCATAAGCACTACAAAAACATTACGTAGTCATACACTGGTGTGATGGCACTAAAGTCTCTCCATGATGATCTTGTCAAGGACCATCTTGATATTGTCTTTCCCTATTTCCAATATCTGTCTGTCACAAACTACTCTGTTTTGTCTCCTTGATTTCAAGAGGTTGAATGCAAATTCTCTGAATTTTATCCTGTGTAGCAGAACATCTCCCAGTACATCGCAGCATAGACAGTTAATAAGAAGAAAAATTTGGCTCAGGAGGTCAAAAAGGTGCACAGTACCAAAAGCTCACAGATCAGTGGAAGGCATAATTAGTAAAACAGGATGGCAAATGTTTTTCCCTGGCTGCAGTGTAACTCCACTATGTAAGCCCAGTGCCACATCTCAAAGAGTAATGCCTGACCTTCGCTGAGACTTACTACCTCAGGCCCAATGTTAAACCACCATAAATATACTTCATCTGATTCATGAACTGCAACCCTGTAAGCTTCACCATTGCACTTCCCTCTGTTTCAGTGCTATTACCCATATTAGAAACCCCCATGTCATTTCTATGTCAGTCAACATAAATGTGTCCTTAGCATACATGATAATTAACTCTTCTACTTCTAGGATTGATGTTCCATTGTTTATCCCTAAGCTAAGTGTTCACTGTAGTTCCTTTCCTTCCCGTAAATTTAGCTAATATACATCTTTCTTCTGTCCTAGTTTCAAGATCTCCCCAAAGCCATGTGGATTTTTCTGAAAGAAATATTGAAGATGCCAGGGGCTCTCACCAGGAAGATGTATCAAAGACATCAAGAAATGTTTTTTCCCTTCTTTCCCAAACTCAAATTCCGAGACAAGGTATTACATACTTTTTGGAAAGAAATCCCACAGTCATTCAGACTCCATCCCTTGCAGTGAAGAGAAAGACTTCCCAATCTCAGACATTGCCAGAAAAAAAACCTGATACGGAGTTCACAGCACCTGAGAAACAATCTTTTCTGGAAAAAAGAAGTGATACACACACAGCCCTTCTGCATGAGGAGCCAGACCCCAGACACCCTGCTGTCAGTGTGACCTCCCAAATCCCTCTTCATTTTAAACAGCACAAACCAGCTACAACATGGACTGTCCCTTCTCATCGCAACACAAGTGCAAATTCATTCTTTACAAAGTCACACACCATTCAGGAAACTCGTTCCAAGAACAGCTATTCTCCCAGGGAATGGCCCGGTAGAGTCACAGTCTTGAGGACTAAACCACCTGAAGATTTCCCAACAGAGCAGCTGAGAGCATCTCCTTTGGCAACACATCCCTCCTCCCCTTTCCATTTAATTGGTTCCTCCTGGAGTGTCCCAGAAGGATCTGCTCCCAAAACAAGGGTTCCAGCACAGGCCACAGCGAACAGAAAGTTGTTCAACAAAGCAATGGGTCATGTGGAACTGCCAAAAACCACCGGTGGGATTCATCACAAAGCTGTGTGTGCTAATATTCCCTGCTTTACTGGTGTGCAGTGCGAGCCGGCTGAAGCGGGAGGATTTAAATGTGGTCCTTGTCCCCCTGGATACAATGGTGATGGAATTACATGTGAAGGTAAGGGGGAAAGTCCTCTGTCAAATTATTTTATAACTTCAAGTCTAATATTTCTCCAAATTAAAAAATTTTATTATAAATTTGTAGAGTTTTGTAGCTGGGATCATTTTCTATTCAAAACCGATTATACTCCAAAATAATAACAAGTTTTGTAGAAGCTCTTTCTGCTCACACAAGTGACATATTTATTTGATAATATCTAACCTATTGAAACCAGAGGCAGATTTTGATCTTGCTAACCCTTGCTTAAGGCCAGATTCATTCTACTGAGGTCTTCACATTTGAAAACATATAAAACTTCTGTGAGAAAGAGTAAAATTGACTCTATTTCTCTATACAACACATATTCCCGTTAAAGTTAATTGTTCTACATCTTAAAAATTACTTGTAAATATCTATCTAATATCTTAAATATGAGACTGAACTCATCACCTGAAATGTATAACACCAGAAAGGTTTTCAAAATATATTGGGTAATTTATTAGACCACTGAGAATAGCACCACAAACCAATAGAATTATGCACATTGTTGGAGCAATGAATTCCCTGACTTCGATATCATTAATCACACCTTTTGTTGACATCCCTCTGAGAAGTTCATATCTTTACTGGCCTTTTATTGCACACAGCAGAAAATATTTGCTTCTTTTATTTCTCTCCCTTTCACATCTGGTCTCTCATACTCCATGCACAGAGCAGACAGGAGCAGGGGGTGTCTCAGCTGTGATGTGCTGTGGAGGACCTTGCAAGAATTCCTTGCTGTAAGCAAGGCTTTGGGGGAGGTCTAAAGCCCCCAATATTGCTGCAGCCCTTTGAGCTCACAGAGCTGGAGATATATTACAAAATCACAGAATCACAGAAAATTATGAGTTGGAAGGGACCCACAAGGATCATCTAGTCCAACTCACCGTCTAATACCCGTACAGCGACCAAGAGCACATCCCAGAGTATAATAACAACCTAGATGCCTCACAGTCTAGCAGGCCACTCTGAGCCGGAGGGGGCCCAGGATCATCCAGCCCTCACCCCCCAGCTAGACCAGCTAGACCATGTCACTAAGCTCCTCGTCCAGTCTTCTCTTAAACACTTCCAGGGATGGCGACTCCACCACCTCCCTGGGCAGCCCATTCCAATATGCAATCACTCTCTCCGTGAAAAACCGTTTCCTAACATTGAGATTAAACCTCCCCTGGCGTAGCTTGAGGCTGTGCCCTCTCGTTCTGGTGTCGTCAGCCTGGAAGAAGAGGTCTACACCCATCTG